>CP139503.1:210754976-211139272 GCA_021014915.2 Artemisia tridentata subsp. tridentata
TACATACCAAATATCATTCCACTTATCTTGTTATGTGTTCCAACGTTTACATAAGTTTAAAATTGGTGTCATCTATGTATAACGTTTATTAGTTAATAGTTAGATCCTTGTTACTAAATATTGATATCCTTCAAATCGTTAATCGTTAAGCGAAAAAAATATATACCATTACGACATGCATTTAATTATCTTTCTATAGATAGATACTTTCATATACTTTCGACAAAAATTCTTTTTCGTGTTTTTCACTTTTTTTACGTTTTTTTTCGTTACTGAAATTTGCATGAAAAAATCACATGTGATTAAACACTAATTTGAATATTCTAATAATATCACATGTGATATTACATATCTTATATGATTTAATACTAATATCAAATGTGATATTATTAATATATTTAAATTAGTGTTTAATCATATGTGATTTCTTATGCAAGTTATACCAACGAAGAAAAAAGAAAAAAAAAAAAAGAGAGACGAAAAACGTGAAATTTTATATATTTTTGTCGAAAGTATCTAAAAGTGCCCGTCTATAAAAAGATAATTAAATTCTCGTCGGGATGATGTATTCTCTTAACGATTAACGGTTAAGATATATTTAAATTATAAAAATTTATGAAATATTAAAATGCTTTTAATCTCAGCTATTGATTTCTTTTTAGATGAATGGTGAGGATGAGTCTCTTGGTATGTGAGAAAAGTTTAATATGTAAAATAACTCTCATATTTCTTATGCAACAGCATCCTTTTAAGTGTTCCTAGCTCAATAACGTTTTAGTAAAGAGAAGCCTCCTATAATATCCTCTTACTAATCTTCCCACACACACAACAACATTATATATATTTTTTCCACTTATTCTCTCTCTGCATACAAGTCGTTAATTTTGACGCTTGTCAGCATCCTGTGAGTAAAATGATAAATAGAAATAATTTGTGAAAGGAAATAACATTTTTCTTTAGTAAAGCTCCAACCCGATATCAACCTCAACATCTTTTCTATTTAAAAAAATAATTACGTAGTCATGTTATACATCTCTCCATCCATCATACCCTCTTTATAGCAAATTATCCTTCACAAACTTTAGCTATTTACGATTATGAAAAATACCTTATACTTTTAACTATTTATGATTTTTTATATAACAAATTTCATTTATCAAATATTTAACAAATATCTTGCAGTTTCTGTTAGAATTTAATAATCATGACAAGTTCATATATTAATCTAGTAATCATCATACACATGCGGAAGCGTAGGATCTATTTTAACACATAAAGATTTAACCGAATATTAAAGTGAATGTACCTTTTGATTCTAGCAAAACAAGAATCAAACTTCAAATCTTCTCCAATCTTTATCAAGAATGGATTAACGAGTTACCCTTTACCATTTTGTAACTCAATCCAAGATATTAACTATAATGAGTCAATACCACGATCTTGTACACACGTACTATAACCGAATTAATGTTTATGCTAGTAATTAAACACAAAATAAACCAAACAATTTTGTTTAGGAAAAACAAAGTCGATCGACCCTTTATGGGTTTAGTTCGATCGGCCAAGACAAGAAAGAAGAAGAAAAGGGTTTAGGGTTATAGCAAGTGTACAAGAGTTAATGAATCAATAACCCTAGGTCTTGTATTTATAGCATTACAATCTTGGAGAACAAGTTGGCATGAGATTGGGTTTGCCAAGCCCATAACCGATCGGCCAAGGGATCCTTATGGATTCCGGAAGCTTCTTGTTCCTCTAATTTCATCTATAGTCTTTCCCTTATTCCCTAACGGTTGTTAGTCAATTATCGTTAACTACTTAACGTCCATTAATCGTTATTTTGTGTTTTAATAATTAAATACATAACGGTTTATATATTAATTATTATCCATTAATTTTTCATACGTAATGTGTGCAATCCCGTGGTCTCGAGTTCGATTCTAGACATACACATTAATATTTTTCCTCAAAACTTAACAGCTCCCACTTGAACATCTATTAATAGTGTAATGACATTCAATTCTAGACATACACATTAATATTCTAGCAACAAGCCAATGCCCCTAGTACAACTTGAGGGTTGGTCTCCTAGAAAAACCATTCGATGATTCATCATCATACTTATCCTTTTGTTACTAATATCACGTTAATAAAGATATGGATCATAGTCATTCTTTAATTAACCATTCTGTTTCTCGTTGTTTCTGATTGAGCAAGATTACCAAATCGTCTGAACGTATTTCAGATAGATCTTGGGTATGGCCATCCAAACATCCTGTCAACCCTACGAGGGGCCCAGCAATATTAAACTTCAAAACAAATTTGAAGGTAAAAATTCTCTCTTGACAACGAGCCTAACCCATGAACTTTGCAACACTCCTGAAAATAATCCTTATGGCTACCAGTAACGTATAGCGATAAATTTCTTTACAGAAATGCACCTCATCCATGACAGTTATCTGGTATCTCAAGTCTGAGGATAACTATATTCATGATTTACTTGATGACAAGATCAATAAAGTAAACTCATGAAGTTGGGATAAGTCCTATATTCAATTCATTGAATATCATGTGAAATTGGCATGTCAATGCATCAATATACTATCAAGTATATTCTACCAATACTCATATTTGTTTTAATTTAATGATATTCTCATATCATTAATCGACAACAGACAATTTAGAATAATCAAATTATTCAAGGATTAAACATGCAAATACAGGATATATTATTAAGAAAATGATAATCAAACATAACTAATATTTTATTTCATTAAAATAATAATTGTTCATAACATCCCATTATCCAAACACTAATCATAGATGGGCATGAAACTACTAGCTAAACGAAGTCCTATGCCTTCAGCATGTTTATTAAGCTTTCCACCAGGTAAAGCCTTCGTTAAAGGATCAACTAGGTTATTATCTGTGTGAACTTTGAGTAACTCGATTTCATCTATCTCGACTTGTTCTCGAACATAGTGATATTTAATCGGAAAATGTCTGGTGCCTTTCATGATTCCAGGTTCATTGGTAAATGTAATTGCAGCTGAATTGTCACAATATATCTTTATAGGTTTTTCGATTGAGGGCATATCTCCAAGCCCTGAAATGAACTTCCTAATCCAGAAAGCTTCCATTGCAGCTTCTGAAGCAGCTATGTACTCACTTTCTGTTGCAGACATCGCTATGGTATTCTGCTTCTTGCCCTTCCAATCTACAGCTCCTCCATTAATGACAAAGACATAACCCGTTTGAGACTTCGTATCATCTTTATCACATTTCCAGGAAGCATCGCAGTAACCTGTAACACCAAGTTCTGCTTCTGGATTTCCCCCATATACTAAAAACATATCTCTTGTAGCCCTCAAGTACTTGAGAATATGTTTAACAGCAGTCCAGTGGAGTTCACCTAGATTCTGTTGATATCGACTGGTTATATTTTGAGCAAACGCCACATCAGGACTTGTGCATCTCACCGCATACATAATAGATCCCACAGCCGAAGCATAAGGGACTCTCTTCATGCGTGTCACCTCTGCAGGTGTTGAAGCACATGCTTTGCTACTTAAGCCATGATTCTCTTACATTGGCAAATATCCTTTCTTGGAATTTTGCATATTGAATCTCTTCAATATTTTATCAATGTAAGCACTTTGGCTTAATCCAATCAACCGCTTTGTTCTATCTCTATAAATCTTGATTCCTAGAATGTATGCTGCTTCTGCTAAATCCTTCATGGAAAAATATTTCCTAAGATAGGCTTTAACCTCTTTCAATCTTGGAATATTTTTACCCATGATTAATATGTCATCAACATATAGGACTAGAAAAATAACATCACTCCCACTAGCTTTGTGATATACACATGGCTCATCTAGATTCTGAGTAAACCCAAACTTTTTGATTTCTTCATCAAATCTCTTATTCCATTGTCGTGATGCTTGCTTCAATCTATAAATGAATCTTTGAAGTTTGCATACACGGTTTGGAAATTCTGGATTCACAAACCCCTCAGACTGCGCCATATAGATGTCTTCATCTAGGAGACCATTTAAGAAGGCGGGTTTGACATCCATTTGCCAAATATCATAGTCATAGTACGCTGCTATAGCTATGAGAATCCTAATGGCCCTTATGTTAGCTACAGGAGAAAAGGTCTCCTCGTAGTCAACACCATATGTTTGAGTAAAGCCTTTAGCTACCAAACGGGCCTTATAGGTGTGCACATTGCCATCCATGTCAATTTTCTTCTTGAAGAGCCATTTACTTCCAACTACCTTGGCATTGGGAGGAAGGTCTACTTCAATCCAGACTTTATTATCTCTCATGGATTTCATTTCCCCATTCATAGCAATCTGCCATTTGTCTTTTTTAGGATCATTCATGGCAGCTCTATAATTAGCAGGTTCTCCAAGATCCCCTTATATAGTTTCCTCAACTTCTACGTTAAGACATAGACGTTCAGGTGCTTTCACAGTCCTTACAGATCTGCGAATGGGAACAACTTCAGGTGGAGGACCCAGACTTTCAGGTTCCACAGGAAGTTCGCTAGTGTTTTCAGAAGGTAATGTATCATCTTGATCATCTTCCAGATCATAAAACCTCCTACTGAATTCTTGATATATGAGATATTTTTCAAGAAAATCTCCATACCTAGCAACAATTAATTCGTTTTCGGGTGGGTTGTAAAAGTAGTAACCCATCGTTTCCTTTGGGTATCCTACAAAGATACACTTTACAGATCTCTGTTGGAGTTTATCTGCTGAGTCACGTTTAACAAACGCCTCGCAACCCCAGACCTTTAAATAAGACAAGTTAGGAGTTTTTCCATACCATAACTCATAAGGTGTCTTATAAACCTTCTTAGTCGAAACCATATTCAAAATGCGAATAGCAGATTCTAAGGCATAATCCCAAAAGGAGAAAGGGAGAGTTGTAAGATTAAACATTGATTGCACCATGTCTAACAATGTACGATTTCTTCTCTCATATACACCATTTTGTTGTGGAGTATATGGAGATGTGAGATGCTGGACAATTCCATTCTTAGCTAAATAATCTTTAAACTCTTGACTCAGGTATTCACCACCTCTGTCGGATCGAAGAGCTTTAATCTTCTTTCCTAGTTGCAATTCTACTTCTGCTTTGAAAACTTTAAATGTTTCAAATACCTCATGTTTATGTTTAAGTAAATAAACATATCCATAACAGCTGAAATCATCAGTAAAGTTTAAGAAGTAGCTAGCACCTCTCTTTGACACATATCTAAGTGGTCCACACACATCAGTATGTATCAAATCAAGTAGATCAGAAGCCCTTTCCATTTGATTACTGAAAGGTTTCTTTGTCATCTTCCCAGATATACAAGATTCGAATTTATCAAATAATTCATCATTGATATCTTGTAAAAGCCCATCACGTTGCAGCTTTTCCATACGAGTCTTGCCTATATGAGCAAGTCGACAATGCCAAAGATAAGATGAATCCAAAACATTATTGATTCTCTTATTATTGATGCTATACATTGAATTATAATTATTGAAATCATTCATATCAATTTCAAAAACATCATTCACAGTAATAGCATTAAAATAAAAAACATTATTTAAATAAATAGAAATTCTATTGCTTGTAACAGTATGTTTAAAACCAATATCCAATAAACACGAAAAGGAAACAACACCTCTAACAATAGTAGGTGCATAATGACAATTATTTAAAAACAGTACTAAGCCCGAAGGCAAAACTAATTTAAATACGCCTATAGCTTCAACAGCTGCATGTGCTCCGTTACCCACGTGCAGATATTGTTCTCCATAGGCTAGTTTCCTTTCAACTCTAAACCCCTGTAGTGTATTGCAAATATGAATACCACATCCAGTATCGTATACCCAGGAATTTATTTTATGAGTTAATAAAAATAATTCAATCATGAAAAAGTCACTTGAAGTGCTGGGGTTACTAGCCTCAACCTTCAACTTCTTCACACGCAACTCCTCGAGATAGAGTGGACAGTTCCGCTTCCAATGTCCTATCTCATGGAAGTGATGACAAGCCTGATCTTTCTTGTTAGGATTCACCTTGTTCTTCTTAGGGTTATTCTTCTTAGGCATAGGTTGATAGGCCATAACTTCCTTACCCTTGTCAACCTTTCCCTTACCTTTCTTATTCGCCTGCGATTTTGGCTTTTGGATCCGACAACCTTGTATAGCTAATACCTGAGGAGTAGGTGCCTTCTTTGGTAAACCCTTCTCATAGTTCACAAGCATTGCAAGCAACTCTGTGATTGTCTTCCCCGCGCAATGCATGTTATAGTTTAAAACAAAACTAGAAAAATCCTTGTTCAAGGATTTGTTGATTAGGTTCACAAATACATTCTCTGGGTAGATATAGTTGATCTGATGTAGTTGGTCTATGTAACTCTTCATTTCCAACACATGATCACTAACAGGTTTACCTTCACCCTGCTTGCAGCTATGTAATGTATCGATCAAATCATACAATTCAACTGCAGGTAACTTCTCATAAGTCTTTTGGAGTTCTTGAAGCATATCATAAGGAAAATGGTGCTCAAACTATTTTTACGATTTGGGAGCCATACTTCCAAGCATCTAAGCACGCAACTTCATTGTGCTTTTTGTACTCCAATTTCCAGGCTTCTCTGACATCCTCGGATTCAGTAACATCTGGTTCAGCAGGGCAAGGCTTATTCAAGTATTCCAGCCTATCAGACACTCTCAAGACAATCCTGAGTGACCTATGCCAGTCATTGAAATTCGGGCCAGTCAATTTTTCCCTATCAAAGTGATTTTTGAACGCAGAACTTAGTACATCATTATCGGATTAAGCCATTTCTACAGAAAAAGTTCAAATATTAGTATTCTGATGATACAACTTTTCAAGAAAATAAAATACCCAAGGAAATATTCATATAACCATTGAATTTTTTTGAAAAACTACGATCTAAATTTTCATAGTTTCACTACATCAGTTGATCTGCTAGTAATGAAAGTATAAAATATGGTAATCTGTCGAACAATAATCGGCAAACAATTTTTTACTCCTAGATCATTATGGGATTTACATTTGCCAATATAATTTGCAAAGTAAGCATGTTTCATCCCATCTCATGCCTTAAGTTTCTAGGTCTCACTAACAACTTAATTAAGTCATTTCATTTAGAAACTGCAAATTCTCCATTACTGGTCTCACACATAACGGAAATTTACCTTGTCATTAAAATCTAGGAAAGGTCTCACTTAGGCTAAATAATAACTTCAAGTGTTTCTTATAATTAGATGGCATGAACTTAAATTTTTAGGGTACTAATTTTGATGTGTCAATCAAAATATGTACGAAGAAGCATGCACACATCTTCGTATCATAAGTTTTCAAAACCTTTTTATTTACCAATTTTAGGCTAAGATTTAAATCAACAAAGTTTTAATTGAGGTATTGGGTTCACCAATCAAAGAATTACCTACAATTATCTCCCACTATATCCTATTACTGCATGAGTCGAAAGACCCAAGTTATTCGAATAATTACCACAAAGTGGCACGTAGAATTGAGGTCAATTCACCCTTAAGATAATTTTGTACATTAATAACCATACTAGGTAGCTCTAATTTGACGCACAAAGGAGTGGAGAGACAAACGTCAGCACTAAATGCCAATTAAAAACGCGTCTCTTTCGGTTTGACAATTTAATGTCAATCCTCTTTATGCTCCTCTTATAGTTTGTCGAAACTGGGTGAGCCATTCACACTATTGGTACAAAACTCATCACTCAATTAAAAGTTTATGACTTTAAGTCTTAAAAAACATGTTATAAATTATAATCTTGCTAGTCTCGCCTGGGAACAAATTACCGTGCGAAGTGAACCACTATCGGCACATAAGACTTTGCAAGATCCATAATTTATCACATCAAGTTTCATAGTTATTTAGTCCATTTATTTTCTATTCCAAAAATGACCTTTTTTTGCTTACAACGTGTCATACAATTTAAACAAAAAACAAGTAATTAATAAAAATAAACAACTAAATAAGCACACATAATCTTAACAATTAATTTATGTATCAATTAGCCACATGCAAACTTGTTTGATAAAACCTATTAATAATCTTTCTATGTTTCATTATGCATATATTTAACTAAGACTATCACTTACATTGGTAAGTGAGTCACATGCATTGACGCATCGATTGCGTTAGTCTTAGCAAACATATACCAAATTGCACATAATAGATTCATTAATATAATTAATTGAGGTCTTCCCCAATTTTAGATCTATCATAATTACATGTGTAAATCAACTTAACAATTAATCAAACCTAATCCATGATAAACATGCATGTTTCATCATGGATTAATGCAAGTCACAAGATACGTAACTTTAACCACATAAACATGTTATAATATTAAGATTTCAAAACTACAAAACTAATTTTTAATTGTAAGGGCATCGCGCCCCCCCCCCCCTAAAAAATTAGGGTTTTCGATTTTTTAAATACTAAAAATTCGACTAACATGAAAACCTAATCCAAGATTCGTTTTTTATGTGTTT
The DNA here is from genome assembly GCA_021014915.2 of Artemisia tridentata subsp. tridentata. Lineage (NCBI taxonomy): Eukaryota > Viridiplantae > Streptophyta > Magnoliopsida > Asterales > Asteraceae > Artemisia > Artemisia tridentata. The sequence goes on from CP139503.1 coordinate 210,763,547, forward strand.
CAGTAATTTATTACATGTTAAAACGGCTCGTGATGCTACTGTTAGAATTTAATAATCATGACAAGTTCATATATTAATCTAGTAATCATCATACACATGTGGAAGCGTAGGATCTATTTTAACACATAAAGAATTAACCGAATATTAAAGTGAACGTACCTTTTGATTCTAGCAAAACAAGAACCAAACTTCAAATCTTCTTCAATCTTTATCAAGAATGGATTAACGAGTTAACCTTTACCGTTTTGTAACTCAATCCAAGATATTAACTATAATGAGTTAATACCACGATCTTGTACACACGTACTATAACCGAATTAATGTTTATGCTAGTAATTAAACATAAAATAAACCAAACAATTTTGTTTAGAAAAAACAAAGTCGATCGACCCTTTATGGGGTTAGTTCGATCGGCCAAGACAAGAAAGAAGAAGAAAAGGGTTTAGGGTTATAGCAAGTGCACAAGAGTTAATGAATCAATAACCCTAGGTCTTGTATTTATAGCATTACAATCTTGGAGAACAAGTTGGCATGGGATTGGGTTTGCCAAGCCCATAACCGATCGGCCAAGGGATCCTTATGGATTTCGGAAGCTTCCTGTTCCTCTAATTTCATCTATAATCCTTCTCTTATTCCCTAATGGTCGTTAGTCAATTGTCGTTAACGACTTAACGTCCGTTAGTCGTTATTTTGTGTTTTAATAATTAAATACATAACGGTTTATATATTAATTATTATCCATTAAATCTTCATACGTAATGTGTGCAATCTCGTGGTCTCGAGTTCGATTCTAGACATACACATTAATATTTGTCCACAAAACTTAACAGTTTCGTTATAACAAAAATATACCAATAAAAAGATCTTTAAATTGCGAACAGAATAAACACAATATTGCAATGCTTTTGACATACGTATAATTTTATAAAAAATGTTGAAGTTTAATATATGTATATATATATTTTTAAAATAAAATAAATTCCAAAAGGTGAGTCTAAGGCTATAAAATCAAAAAGCTCATTGTTCACCGCTTATCGCCTCAAAAAGCTCCAAAAAGCTCTGCACCAAACATAGCCTAACATTGCAATGCTTTTGATTTGAAGAAACTGTTTTTTCTTTTTTAGGTCAAAATTATTACAGATGTTTGAATAATATAAACGGCAATCGATAAATAATGTGAATTACCTTATACAATCCAGTTACATGAAAACGAATGAAACTATATTTTCATTTAATAGTAGTCTTTGAGGGTTAAGGAGAGTAGGTACGAATTGATGTCTTATTGTTGGATATATGTTTTAGGGGTTATATTTTATTCGCCTGTCAGTGTCATGTTTCACAATTTCGCGTTTTACTTATGCATGTTCACGTTTAGCTCCAGTTGGACTTGCGTAACTACCTATGGGTGCAAGGTTTAGATTATTACAAACCAGTTGTATTTGCTTTCGGTTATGCCCGTTTACGCCTTTTAATAATGGGGTAATTCTACAGTCTAACCCATAATTTATATGGTATCTAAAAGTGGACGGTGGGATTACTTGATTTCTTTTTTTTACCTGTGAAGCTGTAGGTTAGGAAATTTGATTGGGGTTTAACTAGTAGTTTTACCATTTATATTTGCTTTCACTTTCTTTTTTAGCCGTTATGAATGTGTTCATCTAAAATGTTCCGAAAATCATTATCCCTCGTATCTAAAGTTGCGCGTGACTTTTTTGATGTCTAGGTTTTTTCCACTTGTACTATTGTGGTAGAAAAGTAGCACAAATCTAGTAGGATTTGTCATTTTATATAAAATTTGGTTTCCACTTTTATTTTTGCGTGTTTTTGCATTTGGCGTATAAATTGGCCGAGGAGTTATCATTTTTGCAGTTGAAAAAAAATATATAGGTCCTTAAGAAAGTTCGTTCATGAATCTGACGACGCATGTTCCCCAAGTTGTTGTATTATAAGTACAGTAACCACATCTCTGAAAATACAAATATATGATCAAAATTAGCTCCGCCTCAATGCGCGGGAAAGTATCTACTTGTCCTATCACATTTGCGTACATTGCATTTCTAAATATGAAATTGTTGGGTCCATCAGTACCTAAGAATACTTAAAACAAGATTTGGACACAAATTAACTAAGTGTTAATTAAACCGAGAACAATTCAAGTCATTGAATGAAGAGTCACTCAGTGAGTCATCTTCAAGATGCTTAAGGCGAATTTAAGAATAAGGATTCACTACTCAGGTGGGCGGTACTCCCTGAGTAGGACTTAAGCCAAAGAAGAAGATGATGGTTCAGTGAGTGTTGGACAAGAACTCACTGAACCCCAGTCTCCTCAACAACAATAAGTGATTGAAGACTGAAGAAACCAATGCCTGAAATAAAGGCGGGAATAAGTGTGAAGTATTTGAGAAGATAAGAATGTCAGACCAAACACTCTTATCTTGTCAGATACCAACTTTCCCAAAGACGGCTAAAAGTCATGGAGTGTCAGACCAAACACTCCTAAAGACTTTTAGTCCATTCCTATTGGTTCTTGTAAATGACAATTACTGTTTTAATTGTCAGACACGCTTCCTCAACAAGTTGAAGTATTTTTAATCACTTTTACTCTTTTATACTTATGTATAAATAGGTTCAAAAGGAGAGAAGTTGAGTGTGTTTTGTACATTGAAAGCCTTAGACTTTTGCAAAATAACTTCTCTCCTACAAAGAGTAACGTATCCCTGAGATAGCTCAGTGGGTCGAATTGTTACCACTTAAGCATAGCTTAAGTTTAGATAGGAGACACCATACCTTGTCTATTCAATCCCAAGTGTTTGTTCCGCAAAACACTTGGGTAATAGATTCTTTGATTCATTTCTAATAAGAATTTAAACGTTGAAAATACTGTGTGTTTTTTATATTAACATTTCATTAACTGTTAGAAGTAATCATTACATTGTATTAGTCATAAACACAAATAGATTAACTTTCTAGTTAACTCTAAGCGTGTTAAGGGAACAACAAGTGGTATCAGAGCCTCTGGTTTATAAAATCTTTCAAAATTAACCAAGAGTGCTTAAGGTTTTTAAAACCAAGATCCTACTATGACTGATGCAAATGTGCCCAGCTAGTCGACAAAAAGGGTGGAAGCTTTTCAGCTGTTTCCCCATGACTTGAAGCTGGTAAATTTAGCAAGCGGAAAAAGCGAATGCTTTGCTACTTGACTGGTATGGAACCATACTACATCACTTGTGTCAAAGATGGTCCTTATGTCCCAAAGACTGTTGAAGGGCTAAACAAGCCTGAGGCTCAATGGACCATTGATGAGAGGAGGGTGGTCAATCAAGACCAACGCCTGAAAAGCATCATTATATCATGTCTTCCTGACGATATAATGGAATCAGTCATCAACTGTTCAACAACCAAGCAAACTTGGGATGACTTGGTCAATAGCTTTGAGGGTCCCTCAGATACCAAGGAAAACAGGGTCATGGACCTGAAACTTGAGTATAATACTTTCAGGGCAAAAGACTCTGAAAGTCTCTCTCAGACTTATACCAGATACAAGACCTTGATAAACGAACTATCAAATGATGGTGTAGTTTTATCTAAGCATGAGACAAATGTTGGCTTTGTCAACAGTCTCCCTGAGAAGTGGCTAAACTTCTCACAAGGCCTGAGGAATGCTAATCACATTCAGACCCTTGAGCTCCCTGAGATCTATGGGAAGTTTGTCTATGAAGACAACTTAATCTCAAGGAGATACCCTGACTCAAAAGCTCTTGAGTCTAAAAAGGCATTAACCTCCACACCCATATCAACTGCTTTTTATACTAATGGTGTTGTGTAGGACTTTCAAGAGGATTCTGATGATGAAATTGATGAAAGGACTAGTGATGAGTACCTAAAAGATTTAAACTTGGAATTCCAAGAGAGGGCACTCCTTGCTAGTTCAAAACGTTTCATCAAAAGAAACCAGTCCAGCTTTTCAAAAGGAAAAGAAAATGAAACCACTGAATGCTTTAATTGTGGTAAAAAGGGTCATTTTGCTAGGGACTGTTATTCTAAAACCACCTCAGAACCCTCTTACAAATTTTCAGGAAATAGTTCCTCAGGAACTAGCAAGTTTTAACCTAGAATGTTTCAGCCGACCCAACAATTTCAAAACAAGGGTCAAAAAGACTTTGAAGCAAAATATAGGAAAGCCAAGGCTAAACTTGCAATTCTTGAAACTAATCCCTCTATGTCTCAGGCTGCTCAAACATCCAAACCTGTTCAGGCAAAGAACAAGGTTTTAGTAGCTGAAGCTTATTATTGGGATGAAGAAGAGGTATCCTCAGATGAGGAAATTAAAGTGAGTGCACTGATGGCACTCTCTAAAGGTGATCAAGTGGCTGTTGGGAAAAGCCATGCAAGGAATGGAGAGTGGGTAAACATCACCATGAATAAGGTAAACACTTTACTTTCTATGAATGATGATTCTGATTGGCAGTCTTACATGAATTATATTTGTGTAGATCTTAAATTTGTTGAGGAACAAAGGCTTAACATGTTTTCAAAATATAACAACATAGTGTCAGAATTGAATAAATGTAGAGATGAATTGCTTGTACTGAAGCAAGCCAAGTTAGAAACAATTACTCTACAAATTCAGAACACTGAAATTTTGAAACAAAACCAAGCCCTACAAACTGAACTTAACAAAGAAAAAGCTGTCATCCAAGGCTGGACCAAAAAGAACCCAAGGTCTTTGATACTATGGGTTTAATCCCTAGGAAAACAATTAGAATTGGCCATCACATGGTTAACCCCTATGTAAGTCCCAGTGAATTGACCTTTGTTCCAGCTAGCATATCATTTGAGCAAGAAATGCTTCCCAAGTCAAATGACTGGATTGTCAGGGGCAACCCAGTCAGTAAGTTACCAAACTTTGAGACTGGAAAGATCTTGCTTCCTGAAAGTCAGGCTTTGAAAAATATGCTTGGACTTACTGAACAACTCAGTAAGCTTGAACTCACTGAACAACTCAGTAATACTGAGTCAGTGAATGAGTCTGAATCAAATCATATCCACCACACTCCCACCACTGAATACCCTTCAGGGTGCTGCACCCAACTTAGGCCTCCCACCAATGGTCTACTCTCAACACTCTCCAAAGGAGAGGTCAGGATTGGGAAAAACAATCCTGAAAAGACCAACATTTGAAGTCTCAGTAAATACTGATGACTCATCTTCTTCAGTCCCTTCTGAAGTAATAACCCAAAGCCCTGACCCAAAATTTGATCAGTTGGCTGAAATGGTCAGGAAGCTGGGTGAGAAGATTGCATCTTCTGAGAAACCTTCTCAATCCAACAAGGAACAAAAACCAGCTTCCTCAAAGACCAAACCCAAACCCTCAAAACCCTTGAAAAGATGTGAACTGTGTAACTATACCAATCATATCACTGATGATTGCTATAGAATTCTTTATTGCATGATTTTCAAAAAAAATGATCACAGGACCTCTGATCATAAAACACACTCAGTCACATCAAAGATGGCAAGCCTTAAAGCTCAGTCTTTAAACTACCCTTCTGATTCTAAACAGAAGTAGAAACAAAAGGCAAAACCTTTTGCTCCTTGCCCTTACTGTGGGTTCAATGATCACCATCCTAAGGATTGTCAAAATTGTTGTGAAAATAGTGGAAGTTCCACTCATGACACCTCAGGAGGTGATAAGGCCGTTCAGGCTAGAAGAGGTATGACAAAGTCAGCCTCTCAGTCTACTGAGTCTACATCTGCAATCAAATGCATAATTTGTGGTAGCTCACTCCACTACACCACTGACCATAAATCAATTGTAAATATTAAAAAGACCCCCAAAGCTAAGTCCTCCAAGAAGTGGAGTCCTAGAAAGAACTAACCCGGTTTACTATTTGTGCAGAAACATGCCAGGGATCTTGTTTGGCATATAGATAGTGGATGTTCAAGGAGCATGACTGGTGTGAAGGAGTATCTGCACAAGTATGTTGATGAATCAGGACCCAAAGTGATATTTGCTTATAACTCATCATGTCTCACTGAAGGTTATGGTTCAGTAAACTGCAATGGTATAGTCTTTACTAGGATAGCTTATGTAAATGGTCTTAAATACAATTTGATCAGTTTCAGTCAACTATGTGATGCTAAATACATAGTTCAGTTTGATGATAAAAAAGGAATCATCTTCAATTCTAATAAGGAAGTTTTCCTTATTGCACCAAGAAGACATGATGTTTATGTGTTGGACATGTCCAGTCTGACTCAGAATGGAACTTGTCTCTTTACCAAGGCCACTGATACTCTCAACTGGCTTTGGCATAAGAGACTCTCCCACCTGAACTTCAAAAACATAAACAACCTTGTGAAACAAAACAAGGTCCTTGGCTTACCATCTCTTGTGTTTTCAAAGGATAAACCATGCTCAGCTTGTGAAAAAGGTAAACATCACAGAGCATCCTTTAAAACCAAAACCAACTTTTCCATCAGGAACTGCCTACATCTTCTCCATATGGATCTATTTGGACCAATAAGTCCTAGATCCATTAACCATGAGAAATATACTCTGGTCATTGTGGATGAATACTCAAGATACACTTGGGTATACTTCCTGATCAAAAAGAGTCAGGCAGCTGAAACAATAATGTCCTTTGTCAGGAACATTGAAAATCAAAATGACATCAAGGTCAAACAGATTAGGACTGACAATGGAACAGAGTTCAAAAATTATGAACTTGAATGTTTCTGTGATGAGAAAGGAATTTCCCAAAAATTTTCCTCACCATACACACCTGAACAAAATGGTGTGGCTGAAAGGAAAAATAGAACACTCATTGAAGCAGCCAGAACAATGCTAAATGGATCAGTCCTTTCTAAACACTTATGAGTTATTTAAGGGAAGGATCCCGGACATCAGCTACTTTCATGTCTTTGGGTGTCCTGTGTTTATTCATAATCACAAGGATCACTTAGGAAAATTTGATGCCAAAGCTGATGATGGATACTTCCTTGGATACTCCTTGTCTCAAAGGCCTTCAGGGTGTTCAACACTAGGAGACAGCATACTGAGGAAACATTTCATGTTACCTTTGATGAGAGCACTGATGCTATCAGTGTCTCTAACAACTCAGTGGAAGAGATAGGTATTGATGAATCATCAAGATATCCTCTTGATGAACATTATCCTGAAAATGGTCCTTCCACTCAGTACCAAGCAAATGCTGACATCTCCTATTACATCATTCCCCATAACCTTCCTTACCCAACCATCACTGAGTTTGTTGAAGCACAAAGTACTGATGAAATCATTCAGTCAGTACAAAATACTCAGGAAGCAAACAATCACAGTGATGAGTCAACCCACTCAGACACTCAAGATACTGAAGATCATCATGTGTCTAATCCTGATCCTAACCATCAGGCCTCAACAAGTTCTAATCAGTTTCCAAGACCTCAGGACAGTTGGACTAGGTCTCAGGATATAGAACTTGTCAATATAATTGGTGAGCCTACTGAAGGCAAGCTCACAAGAAGCATGACTGCTGAACTCAGAGCAGCCTCAGCCAATGAATGCCTATTTGTGGACTTTATTTCTACAATTGAACCCAAAAGTGTCAAGGAAGCACATAATCACCCAAGTTGGGTTCAGGCCATGCATGATGAACTAGAACAATTTGACAGAAACAAGGTAATGACCTTGGTCAAGTGTCCTGAAGATGTTTCAGTCATTGGCATGAAATGGGTATTCAAAAACAAATCTGATGAAAATGGCATAGTCATTAAGAACAAAACCAGACTTGTAGCCAAAGGCTATAATCAACAAGAAGGCATTGACTATGAAGAAACATTTGCACCAGTAGCAAGGATGGAAGCCATCAGGATCTTCCTTGCTTTTGCTACGTACATGAACTTCAAGGTGTACCAAATGGATGTTAAAAGTGCATTCTTAAATGGTTCACTGAAAGAAGAAGTTTATGTTCAGCAACCTCCTGGATTTGAAAGCCATGAGTTTCCTGGCTATGTCTGCAAGCTTAACAAAGCCCTTTATGGACTGAGACAAGCCCCCAGGGCATGGTATAAAACTCTTTCAGCCTTCCTGATCCAAAACAAATTTGTCAGAGGCAAGATAGACAACACATTGTTTATCTACAAGATAAATAATGATGTCATACTAGTACAAGTGTATGTTGATGACATCATCTTTGGCTCAACAAGTTTCAAACTTTGCAAACAATTTGAAAAACTAATGGCAAAGAAATTTGAAATGAGCATGATGGGAGAACTGACTTACTTCCTTGGTCTTTAAATCAAGCAGACTGATAAAGGAACCTCTATAAGTCAAGAGAAGTATGTCAGAAGCCTACTGAAGAAGTATGAGCTCAGTGACTGTGCCTCAGTCAAAACTCCCATGGTTCCCCCAAACAACCTTGGTCCTGATCTCATTGGAAAACCAGTAAATCAAACTCTTTTTAGAGGAATGATAGGATCACTGATGTATCTACTTGCATCAAGGCCTGATATCCAATTCTCAGTCTGTTTGTGTGCCAGATATCAATCTGACCCAAGAGAATCTCATATCACTGCTGTGAAAAGGATATTCAGGTACCTGAAAGGTACTCCAAGCCTTGGATTATACTATCCAAAATGCTCAGGCCTTGATCTTAAAGGATACTCAGACTCTGACTATGCTGGATGCAACATGGACAAAAAAAGCACTTCAGGCTCCTGCCAAATTCTTGGTGGAAAACTAGTCTGTTGGAGTGCTAAAAAGCAACAGTCAGTTGCTATGTCCTCAGCCGAAGCTGAATATGTTGCAGCAGCAAGCTGTTGTGCAAATGTACTCTGGATGAAAAGTCAACTCAGTGACTATGGAATTCAGTACAAGATGGTTCCCATCTTTTGTGATAACACAAGTGCAATTGCCATCTCAAACAACCCTGTTCTTCATCAGAGAACAAAAAACATTGATATTAGATATCATTTCATCAGGGACCATGTCATGAATGGTGACATAGAATTACACTTCATTCCTACTGAATATCAGCTAGCTGATATATTCACCAAGCCATTGGATGAACCAACTTTCACAAGACTGAAAGCTGAACTTGGAATGTTGGATATTGAGAATCAGTCCACTGATTGATTCCATCCAAATAAGTATAAATTCTGAAAACCCAGGTCCCTGACTCAATGTGTACTTCAGTGAAAAGAATCACTGAAAACTCGGGAACTAAGCCCAAGTTCCTGAAATGTTGGAATTCAGCAACTAAACCCAAGTTCCTGAACTCTTGAACCTCAGGAATTAAACCCAAATTCCTGAACACTAGAACCATCAGTGACTAAACCCAAGTCCTGACAATCAGGTTCACTGAATGAAAAGTCATTCAGGGCCCTCAAGAGACATTAAATACTAACTTAAATGCTCTAAGTATCTAGTTAGTAAATGTCCGAGGTTGGTAACTGAATTCTTATTTAATATAAGAATATTTGTTCTTTTGCCTTTCTGGCTTCCACCTCTGGGCCCCCACATTCCCACTTGGCATTAAATGCCTCTCCAATTACAATACAGATATGTGATGACTCATATCTGCAAATTACACTTTTGCAGAACTGCTCAACTGTTCACCTTGACTGTTGCGCCAAACCAGGGAAAGTGGAGTGGTGGCATTAAATGCGGATCCCAAAACATTTTATTCAAAACAGTTTCCAAAAATTCTTTCTGAATAAATAAAATCCGCTTAATACCCAGATTACCCTTCACTTCTCTTCCCTATAAATACCCCATACAAAAAAAAAGAAAAAAAAAAAAAGAAAAAAAAAACATACACACATGTTTTTAGAAATCTTAAGCAAAATTTTTTCCTTTTCTTTCAAAAACTAAATCTTGTGTGTGTGTTCTTAGGCTTTAGAAACCCAGAATCATCTGTTAACCCAGACCTACCAATACAAATGGCTTCTTCTAATGCTATCATATACGCCCCTAATGTGGAATTCATATTAGAGGGTGTAGACCTCACCAAGAACAATGTGGTAGGAAACTTTGCCAATCCACAAAAGTTCTAAGCGTACAAGAATGTAGTGAAGTATCTTCAAAACTGCTTTCTTGCTAGGCATTCACCAAGACCCCCTCAGTCATATACCATGACTATTTGAGGGAATTCTGGTCTACTTCAGTAGCAACCAACCCTGAGGACACCAAAGAATTCATCATCACATTCACAGTGATGAATGGGAGAAGGACCCTCTCCCTGGATTACAAAACCTTCATCAAGGTCACTGGTCTTGATTTCGCTGAGGCCTTTGAGCCCAACCCTACTGACCAAGAGGTTAAAGTAGAATTGCTTTTTCTAGGACCTCATGACCCTAAGCGTCCTACAATGGCCGCCGGAGCCTTATTGGAGAAGGCTCCAATAGTCAAAACCTGGTTCCACCCTATCTGGAGGATCCTGATGACCTTCATCATTCAGGTCCTTGGAGGGAATAGATCCTCCACGGAGCAGTTGAACTCATCACAACAATTGATGTTGTTTAGTCTCCTGGAGGGTAGAAAAATAGATATCGGAGGAATAATCTTCCGTGACCTTGTTGCCAAGCTCTCAAGGAAATCTAGGCAAAGACTTATGTCTTATCCTAGGTTTATTTCCTGCGTGCTTCAGGACCTATTAGGTCCTGACTATGTCAGGTCTGACGTTGAAGGTTCGAAACCTGACGTCCTACATAAGACCAATTATACTAGTGGCATCCCTGAGGTACAACCCATTGCCCTGACTAACTACATGCTGGTGGTTATTTAGGGGGAGAACGCTGTTTCTCCAGTACCTTCACCTACAAAGAAGGTGAAGAAGACAAAGAAGGGTTAAACCAGTAAGGTGGTTAGACCCAAACCACTCGCCACTGAGACTGATGCCTCAAACAACCCTAAACAAGGGTTAAATGTGACTGAGACCTCTGAGACACCCCTCACTGAGACCATCTTGGCCCAAAAACAACCGCCAACAGAGGTCACTGAGAAATCATCCTCAGTGTCCTCGGGCAAACCCCCTCTTCCTCAAGACTCTATTGACATAAACAAGTCACTAGGGTCAGGAACCTCCACCCACTCACATCCCGATGAAGGCACTGACAAATCACAATCAGGGCCTGAGGGAGAACAGGGTACTGAATCCTCGGTTGGGCAGCACTACTCAACTGGGAAGGAGACCCACAAACAATCACATCCTGCTAACGTCCCTGAGCAATCACACTCAGGGTCTCAGGGAGTAAAGGTCCCTGAATCCCCAAAAGGGCAGTACAACCCTGATAGGAAGGGGGACCATCAACCATCACAATCAGTGCCTCATGATAGTTCTGAAAAACACCCGTCAGGACTTGAAGGCGCTCAGGGGGACAAAGACTCAGAGGGATATAAACCACCCGCTGATACGGAACCCACAACCACCTCAGGCGGATCCATTCTCTCAGGAACTGCCCCCAAAAGTCAGGCTGAGCAATCAGTTATTATGACTAGCCAGGCTGATAAAACCAAATCAGTTTTTATGGCGGGGTCAGGACCTGGCCAAAACCAAGGCAAGTCTTTTTATGAAGAGGAGCCGGTTAACCTTTTTGACTTGAGTCTATGGGGGATATTCAGGCTCTTCTTGATTCTGAAGATGAGCTCAAGGAAGAGAGTGAGGAGGAAATTTTTGAGGCTGGTGATGACATGGAGACTGATGTACAACCAACTGAGCAATCGCATCAGTCTTCTCCACATGGTGAAGAATCTGAATCTCAGGCTGATCATTCTTCAAATTCAGAATCATCATGCCCTCAGGAACTCAAGTAGTATGACAATATTCTTTCTCTTACTGAGAGGCAATTGGTCAAGTTCCTACAAAAGGCCAACAATGCTCTCTTCACTGGGCTAACTGAAGAAATTTTTGACCACCACACTGAAGCTGTTGTTCATTACGTCGATCTGAAAGAATTAGTGGAATCCTATCATGATGATGTAAATGAGCACAAGTCATCTATCTCCTTCTCCCTGACAAATATTGATTACAATCTTAAAATGTTCAACGAGTCTCTCACCAACTTACAAAAGAGCATTGAAACTATTCAAGAGTCAGTGAAAGATGACCCTGCGCTTAACAGGAAAATTCTTCAGGCTTCTGAGACCTACCAGCAACAATCTACTCAGGTGGCTGAGTTGGTAAACATGCTGACCTCCTCAAATCTTCAGGGATTCAGCTCTAAAGTGGACTCCATCATGTCTTCCCTGGGTCTTATGGAGTCCCACATGGCAACTTTGGCAAATTCTTCTTCTTCCTTGGCTTGGAATCTTGGGCCAAGGATGATTGCAATGGAAGTCTCTCAGGCTTCTCTTGAGGCTAAGGTCTCAACTCTTCAGAAGGACACCTCAGACATCAAGTCAATGATGACTGAGATTTATCAGGCCTTCAAGGGTCAGGATGCTCCCTCAACTTCAGTGAGTGCACCAACTTTTGCTCTCACCATGGTTCCAGCAACAGTTGAGGGGGAGAATGTCACTGAAGAACAACCTCCAGTCACTGAAGAGCAACCTCCTTCTCACACTGAGGGGGAGATTCCTGAGACCAACCCATCTTCATCCCGTCAAGACAAAGGCAAAGGCATTCTTACAACCACTGAGCCTGAGTCTACAATCTTGGTGCCTACCTCCTCTGAAAGAAGGCAAGACCCTGATGAGCCAGTCAGGGTCCCTTATGAGGTCAATGGAGTGATTAAACTTCTTACTAATGAGGAAGTTCAAGCTCATATGGAGAAAGAGGAGGCAATGAAGAAGGCATCCGAAAAAGAAAGGGCGAGCAAGGCTGCCCTTATTCAGGTGGTCCATGAAGAGGCTGAGAAGATAGGTCTTGAGCCTAAAGAACTTGCTGGAAGAAAGGGTGGTAAGAGCTTTGTGGATGCTCAGAATGCTGAGGTGGTTGCTCTCAGGGAAAAAGGGAAGAAAGGTTAAAGAGAGCTGAAGAGATTAGGTAGAACAGGATTAAGAGATATCAGTGGGTCATGACAAGCAGGTTGAAACCAGAACCAATCACTGATGTCAAGATTCATCGAAACACCAAGCCTGCCATTATTATTGTCTACAGAGGTGCTGACATGAGAAACTTTAAGGTTCATAACCCTTTCAGATTTGCTGACTTCGGGATTACTGAATTGGATGAGTTGGGTCCAATATTAGCGAAAAAAATCAAATGTTGTGGTCCCTGGTCTATTGAAGTCCCTGAGTCTGAGGTATGAAAGATTGGCAGCAACACCTCAGGAACTTGGTATTCCCTCTCCTCTTCCTGCTTCAGCAGAACAGCCTGCTCCCTCTTAGTCTTCCTCAAGAAAGAGAAAGAAGATTGAAGCTAAGCCTGAGATTAAGGTCCCTGGTCTGGATTGCAACAGAGCCCTCCCTGAAGGAGTTCCATTCAGGAACAACTTGGTCATCGAACAACCTGAAAGAGGTTTGTTCTTCACTGATGAGTTTGGAGACCCAGCCTTCCAAAGATGGAGTGATATTGACCAATCAGGAATCAAGGCAATGCTGGGTTTCCTCTTGATGGCCTCACCAATCAAGACTCCTGAGAATGTGAGGTTCTGTCAAGACCTGAGAACAAAGATTCAAGAGCATCCTGACCAGCATGAGCTAGAGTCCAAGAAGCCAAAGCTTGAAGCCCTAGGTTATAAGATCGACTGAATGAATCTGCCAACACCACCACTATCCTTGTACTATGTATAGTTTTGTTAGGACTTGTAATGATATGAATAAATTGATGAATGTTTTGTTATATCAGTGTCCTTATTTACTTTCTAGTACATTCAGTATGAGAAGAAGTCATTAGCTCACTCATTACTAATCAAAACACTTAGGAATGATTTATATCCAAATAGGGGGAGATTGTTGGGTCCATCAGTACCCAAGAATACTTAAAACAAGATTTGGACACAAATTAACTAAGTGTTAATTAAACCGAGAACAATTCAAGTCACTGAGTGAACAGTCACTCAGTGAGTCATCTTCAAGATGCTTAAGGCGAATTCAAGAAGAAGGATTCACTACTCAGGTAGGCGGTACTCCCTGAGTAGGACTTAAGCCAAAGAAGAAGATGATGGTTCAGTGAGTGTTGGACAAGAACTCACTGAACCCAGTCTCCTCAACAACAATAAGTGATTGAAGACTGAAGAAACCAACGCCTGAAATAAAGGCGGGAATAAGTGGGAAGTATTTGAGAAGATAAGAATGTCAGACCAAACACTCTTATCTTGTTAGATACCAACCTTCCCAAAGACGGCTAAAAGTCATGGAGTGTCAGACCAAACACTCCTAAAGACTTTTAGTCCATTCCTATTGGTTCTTGGAAATGACAATTACTGTTTTTATTGTCAGACACGCTTCCTCAACAAGTTGAAGTATTTTTAATCACTTTTACTCTTTTATACTTGTGTATAAATAGGTTCAAAAGGAGAGAAGTTGAGTGTGTTTTGTACATTGAAAGCCTTAGACTTTTGCAAAACAACTTCTATCCTACAAAGAGTAACGTATCCCTGAGATAGCTCAGTGGGTCGAATTGTTGCCACTTAAGCATAGCTTGAGTTTAGATAGGATACACCATACCTTGTCTATTCAATCCCAAGTGTTTGTTCCGCAAAACACTTGGGTAATATATTTTTTGATTCATTTCTAATAAGAATTTAAACGTTGAAAATACTATGTGTTTTTTATATTAATGTTTCATTAACTGTTAGAAGTAATCATTACATTGTATTAGTCAGAAACACAAATAGATTAACTTTCTAGTTAACTCTAAGCATGTTAAGGGAACAACAGGAATATTTTGTGAGAAACTTGCAAACACTTTTTCTTAGAGACTAATACATCATTATTACTGCATTCACCAACTACAAAATTGTTATAGATATTAATAAATCTGTATATGACAAAAAAATTCAAAAAACAATGCCGACACAACCCAACGAATCATTTACCTTTTTCCTTGATCAATTGAATGAAGGTGTCAATGGTGTCGTAATGGAGATGATGGAATACAGAAAATGGGACGTCGATAATGTTAATGTGGGATAGATTACACGAGCCCCGTTGTTATTTGATGATATGCCGTAAGTGGGATACCAATAATGTCAATGGGAGACACGTATATTAGCTAGAGATGCGCAAAAAAAACCGGTTCATGAACCGAACCGGGAAAAAAACCGAAATCGTTTTTTTCAAAAAACCGGTTTTTGGAAAACCGGTTTAGGGAAAACCGAACCGCCGGCTTAGAAACCTATTTGCATTATTTGTTCTCAACTGGTTTGAGAACCAGTTTAAACCGAACCGGTTTTGGGTAAAACCGGTTTAAACCTAACCATTTCTGGGTAAAACCGGTTCTTGATTTAAACCGGACATTTTCTCTCCCAAAACCGGTTTCAAACCGAACCGGTTTTACGTAAAACCGGTTTTTGACTATTTGACTAAAATCGAAACCGGTTTTTAAACCGGTTCGGTTTTAAAAAAAAATCGAAATGTGCACCTCTACTATTCGCGCATACTTTATTGTAATTTGCTATGCAATGCATAACATTTCTTGCAAAAATCAAACGATAACATAATTGTTCTATATTTTATTTGTAATGCTAAAAGTTTGCTGTAACGGATGAAAAACTATTGTAACCGCAACGATAATTGTAATATTGAACAACAATATTGGCATATTATAATTATAACATTGCGGTTACGGTACCGTTTCATCAGTTACAACAAATTTTTAGCATTATGAATATAATATTGAACAATAATGTTATCATGTGATTTTTGCAAGAAAATGTTATGCATTGCATAGCAAATTACAATAAAGTATGCGCTAATGTACGTGTCTCCCTTGACATTATTGGTATCCCACTTACGGCATATCATCAATAAGATAGAACCGTTAACACCTTCCTCCAATAGATCAAGAGAAAATGTATGCGTCTTTTTGGTGTGGTACTTGGGTTTTTTTTAACCATGTAGATTCAATATCTTTTGCAAGTCCCAGAAATTGAAAGTGAGTTATTTTATAGTCCTCAAAGATACATAAATTGTAAAATCAATTACCAAAACCTACTCTAATGATGCGTGATTTTGCGACCTTACAACAGGTTTTACCTCTCGAGGGATCTCAAGAGGCTTACAACCCCACCAGGCAGTGTACCTGACCGATGTAGTATAGTGAAGTGGCAAGTACGGGGGATTGATCGTTCTCCACAGGGAATAGTGTTCGTTAGGTATGAAAAACTACTCTAATTAGGTCTAAGGGTGAGGGAAGATTCTTTTTGTATTTTTATATTTTTTTTTTGAAAGCAAGTAAAATCTCGGGTTTGAAAGAGTGGGCGGAATTAGTTGCTAGTCAACTAACCCAAATAACTACGAATGCAAATAAAATAAAATAAATGAAAATGAAAAGGTTGTGAAACTTATATGGAGAGAAATGTGTTTACTTATATTTCCTTACTCCCTAACTATCTTTTACCGGTTGATTAGTGTGTATTAATTGCGTGGATGACGGGTGTATTCCTTAATACCAATCGTGGGGTGGCGTACGTACTTCCCCAACTCTACAAGCTCCTACTTCACTCCTATGTCGAGCCGGCTAAGAAGCTCCTAACATGGGATCACTAGAATTCGCTCATGCATTAAATACAACCATATAAACCTTAGTACGCATTGGTTCATGTTTCTTAAGACGTTCAAGCAAATTACCGTATAGGAGGTTAGCCAGTTTTCTTAAGCCTAACATCGATAAACAATCATTCAAAACAATTAATAACACACTAATAACCGATAATCAATAGTTAGGTTTCATTAGATCTAAGCAAACACAAGATAAATCTAGCCTAGCATGTTAATCAAAAGACAAGAACAAGATGTAATCAAACAACACATAGACATATTGATTGATTAAATGATTACTTATCTTCAATTAAACATGGGAGATCCAAGGGTACGAAAACCCTTAAAAATGGCAGAAATTCGTCTTAGGGTTTCTCCTCACAAAGTTGCACACTAATGACAAAAAATTGCAAAACTATATATAGAGTTTAAGGGCTGACGGCGTCACGTTATAGGACTTGACGCCGTCACCTCGCCGTGTCTAGGATTCCCGGATGGCCTTCTTGACGCCGTCCCTTTGTAGCCTTCCAAAATCCGCTCTGGCCTATCAAGGCTTGACGCCGTCAGAATAGGTCTTGACGCCGTCAGAATAGGGCTTGACGCCGTCTCTCTTTAGCTTAAACCGTGACGACCTTGATCACCTCAAAGGGTGACGCCGTCAGACTTTACATTGCAAAACTCCCTGGCTTATCATGTGTATTTTTCATATCCACCTCTTTTTGCCAAGCCGTGACGCCGTCTGGAATAATCCCTGACGCCGTCAAAGGTACTTTTCCAGCCGATTTTGAGACTTTGTCGTTTTCTTCACTTTTATGCTCCAAAAACGTCCAAAATGCTTCCTTTTCCAGATTTCTTCTCCAAAGTACCTAAAATGACAAAAGGAACGATTTAGGGCAATATTTGATCAAATAAATACGATTTAGGGCTTAAATGACCCCCTAAAAGCGGTACACTTTTCTCTTCATCAAATACCCTTACACTTGAGATTTGCTTGTCCTCAAGCAAATGCGCTTTTATTCTAATCAAAATACAAGTTAGGGGTCATTTAACGCTAATATAAAAGTAATTACAACAAATAGTCGTTCCACTTTAATCATAATAAGAACGGAGATTACAAACTAGCACCTCACAAGTAGTGTTTAGATACTCACATCTCTCAAGTGTCATCAAAATAAATCTCATAAATGAAAATGGATAATATCTCTCACTACCTGTCATAGCAAATAGATTACCATAGGCTTGGGAAAGGATCGAAAACCTCCTCCACTAGGCGTAAGCACCTAAGATAAACTA
The DNA here is from genome assembly GCA_021014915.2 of Artemisia tridentata subsp. tridentata. NCBI lineage: Eukaryota > Viridiplantae > Streptophyta > Magnoliopsida > Asterales > Asteraceae > Artemisia > Artemisia tridentata. The sequence goes on from CP139503.1 coordinate 210,781,485, forward strand.
TCAAAGAGGGCTTTTACATGGGTTATAACGTGAGGTGTAGGGATATGATAAACACGGTTTTGTTGGATAAGGGATATTTTACTGGTGGCGAGTTAAAGATCTTGATTAATTACATGTAAAATATGGCGTTGCTAAGCCAAGACTAGACTCGACTTAAGCTAAAAACAAAATAACAAAAACATAAAATAAACATAAAATGAAACGGGATGGTAGTCCGTATGTTTTTTCTATTTTTCTTTTTCTCAATTTTTTTTGTATTTTTCTTGATTTTTTCGATTTTTTTTTCTTGATTTTTTCGATTTTTTTTTTTTTTTTTTTTTTTTTTTTTTTTTTTTTTTTTTTTTTTGCATACACTCTTGCCCTACCATCCAAAATAATACATCATAGGGGCGTTGCATTCCCCTTACACTTGAACTTTTACATAACTTTACAAATAACTATTCTAATGACTCGAATTAAGATAATCGAAACACTTGGAGTACTTTTAAAATATTTAGCACATATGGGGTAATAATGTTGTTCTTTCCCATTACTCCATTACACTAGTACTTTACCCATGAGTCCCAATCGTCCCAAAACAATATGTACAAGGATATGACTCGACTTAGCAACCATGTAATCAATTAGATAATTAACTAAGGGTTTAAACAAATGTTGTAACAATAATGCACTAAAAATGAGTGCATACAAGGTAGGCTAAGGCGATTTGGGTGTACATTTAAGTGGGGTGTAACAAATTCTTCCCTTAAGTAAAATGCTTAAAGGTCGAAACGAAAAGATAGGCTCTGAGGGGTGTACTAGGGGTATCGTGTACTAAAAATGAGTACAACGCAAAGGGTATGGGAGAATTACTTGACCAATGTAGCCAATGTAATTATAACAAAAACACAGGTGTAAAACAATGGGTTAATCCTAATGCCTCTTATCATGTAGTAAATCTAACTACACGAATGTAGTCTCACTTGTGGCCTCGGAATGGTCCTAACGCAAGTTCTAGAATCTAAGTGCTACCGGTACACACATCATAGCATAAATGCTTTTCCTACCAATTCTAGGGGCGAACCTCACATATTTGGGGGTGGAAATTTTTTTTTAGTGGTACGGTTTTGTGCTAGTCATATAACTCCTATCCATGTGACGCTCATTAAGACCAAAGTTTCACTCCTATATGTCGTAAAAAATTTTAAATTTGGCACTAAAATTGCCCTAACAGGTATTTATCTCAGTTTTATTACACATCTACCATCAAACAAACAAAAATCAAGTGCAATTGTATTCTCTAAAGTATCGTATTTTACCCCCCCTTACATTTAAGATGAACATTGTCCCCAATGTTCAAATAACAAAATGTAAAAGTTACAAGGTAAAAGAATGAAATCAAATACTCCCCTGATTCGTTTGGTGGATAAGGAGGTAACATGGTTATATCTTCTTCCAAAAGAATGTAGAAGCTCCAAGACTAATGCATCGCCATACGCTTGATTCCCCATACGTCTCCTTGTCCAAAATAACCTGTTAAACCTGAGAAAACAAACACGAAAACCTGCATAACATCGGCGGGATAAATTCAATATAAGGATATAATGCTTGTGGAATGATTATTTTGCAGATTCCTGGAGATTATAAGTTAGAGATTTAATAAAAACTTTTTATGAAAACAAAACTTTCAAAAATTTCTGAAAATTAAAACCTGACGCCGTCAGGTTGTAAATCCTGACGCCGTCAGAAATGATCTGACATAATTCTCATGTTAAGTTTCCGGAAAATTTCTGGAAAAACCTATACCTTACTTCCTGGAAATCCTGCAAAACATCATTCTGACTCGATACAAGCATTTGACTCAAACAAATACTAATATGTATGTTAATTTAATATTATTATGATTCATGTTTATTTGTTCTTATAAACTGATTTGGATTTCCCTTACACTTAACTTTTGCAAAATACCTTTATATGTAGTTAAGACGAAGTTAAAAACAAGATAAAACATTTTCACAATTTGGTTTTGAACATGAATCAATAATAATAAAAATTAAACATACATACGGAAACAAATAAAATTAAACAAACAAATAAATAAACACACAAAGCAAATAAAGCTTGGGTTGCCTCCCAAGAAGCGCTTTTCTTTATTAACGAGTCTTGTAGCTAGACTCAAAGTCCTTCTACCCTATGTAAGTGAGCTCGTCATCGAGGACGTCTTTAGGGTTAAGCTTGGATTGAAGTTTCCTATTGGTCCGCTTAGTACAATATATCTTTTCAAACTTCTCTCCATCCGGGTCATACAATGTCATCTTAATATGCCATGACCCATCTCCATCTTTGGGTGGTTTGTCCCAATCCCACTTATGATCATCGTCCTCACAAGTCCACTTATTCATCCCTAGGTTAATTGGCAAAACTCCTAGGAACTCAATCATCTTCCTAAAAACTAGAGGGTCTTCAAATGGATCTAATTCGGTGTCCCTAGCCAAGAGTTGCTCTACCGTATGTGTTCGGTTCACAAAGTCCTCTTCTAGGTAAAATGGGCGTTGGGGTCCTATGAAGTCTCTATCGATCCAAGGTCCATATCTAGATGGTCTCCTATTTAATTCTAACCAATGGGGTGTTGGTTCCTCACTAGTATCATAGGCATGTTTCTTCACATCATAGACTGACCAAGTATCACCTTCTCCTACCGCTATCTGAGATTCCTTACAATCAATCATAGCACTAGCGGTCGCCAAAAATCCTCTACCTATCAACAAGGGGCATGTAGGGTCGCTAACCATATCAAGGACGTGGAAATCGGCTAAAATGGTTAGTTTTCCAATGTGTACTAACACGTCTTTGACTACTCCAATCGGGTAAGCAACACTTCCATTCGCTAAGCCTATTATTACCTCGGTCTCTTCAAGTTTTCCTAGTTTTAGAGAGGTGTAGAGAGGTAACGGAAGTAGGTTAAGGCTTGATCCAAGATCGGCTAATGTGTCATAAGCCTCCGAATTACCGATCTTGCAAGGTAGAACAAATAAGCCCGGATCATCTAACTTCTTAGGTAGCTTGTTTTGAACAAAGGCGGTCCCTTTTTCGCCTAACTTGAGCTTCTTCTCATCCAACACATCAATAACCAGACTTTCAAGGTGGAGCTCCTTGAATTCATTGTCAAGGTTTTGAGTGGGAGGTGTTTCAACTATGTTGTTGACCAATTTGGATGTCATAACTTCTTGGTCATTTTGAACGACTTGGGTTTGTTTGAAACACGTGCTCATGGAATTGACCGAATAATATTGTGGACAAGAACTAGGAGACGAAACTGACAAGATGGCGTTGACGTTTAGTTTCGGGTTCTTGACTGTGTTACTAGGGAGTGCTCCCATTTCTCGGTCATTGAGGGCTTTCAACAAAGTGTCAATCTTATTGGTCATCTCGCTTTGTTTTTGTTTGAAATCGGCTTCAAACTTGGCCAAACGAGCTTCTTGAGATGCCATAAATTGGGACATCAATCCTTCAAAGTTATTGGTACTACCATTGCTGGAAGGATTGTTGTTGAAAGTACGGTTCGAAGATGAACCGCTTGATTGAAAACGATTAGGTGGGTTGGACGAATTGGTTTGTTGTGCGTTTTGATTTTGTTTCCACCTAAGGTTCGGGTGATTTTTCCATGAGTGGTTGTATGAATCACCGTAGGGGTTTGGCTCGGGTTTGAAAGTGTACCACTTGTCTCCCGCTCCGTCGGTACGCGAGGATGCGTAGTTCGCAAAAGCTTGTTCGGGGAGTGCCATGCAATCACGAGTGTCGTGGGGACCACTACATAATTCACATGAAGAAGTGATTTTGTTCACTTGGCTTAAAGGTTTAGGAGCCTCGTAGGATTTCATAAGAAACTTGACTTGGTCTTCAAGTTCTATGATCCTACGGTCGGAAGTGCTTGAATTGTTCGAAGGCAAAGATATTGCCTTGACCGTTTTATTCAAATCACGGGGATCACTCCAACTTTCGTTGTCATAAAGAGCAAGATCTTCTAGGAGAGCCCATGATTGTTCCGCACTTAGATCACGTAGCTTACCACCGGCCGATTGGTCAATGGTTTGCCTCGTGGAGAGATTGATATGGTCATAGAAGATTTGGACTTGGAGCCAAAGTTCTATGCCATGGTGAGGGACTTTTTGGAGTAAGTCCTTGAATCGAGTCCATGCCTCGTAGAGGGTTTCGCCTTGACGTTGTTGGAACATCAAGATATCATTCCTTAGCTTGGTAGTTCTTCCTGTTGGGAAAAACTGAGCAAGGAAACGAGTGGTGAGATCATCCCAAGAGGTGATGGATCCTGCGGGTGGACGCTCTAGCCATTGACTAGCTTGGTCCCGCAGAGAGAATTGAAAGAGACGCAGTCGGGTCGTCTCTCGAGTGGCAACATCAAGTTCTATGGAATCAACGATTTTGAGAAAGTCCTTGAGATGTTGATTAGGATCTTCGGAACGAAGTCCATGGAATGCACATCTGCTTTGCACCAACCGGATGGTGTCAGATCGCAAGGGAGTGACATTGGCTCCTTGAGTGAGCTCAATGGTGTTTCGATAGCCATGGTGGCTAGGACGGGAGTAGTCTCCTAAAGTACGGGCTCTAGGAGGTGGGTGTTGTTGTGGTGGTGGGTTGTTGGGATCGAGGATATTACCACCTTCCATGATGTCGGATGGTAATGGTTACGAACAAAGAAACGAAGAAAAAAGATAGACTAAAGAAATCCTAGAAAAATAAAATAAAAATCTCACTAGAAAGGAATCTAGTGAGTAGACCTAATAAAATAAAAATTCAACCTAAACAATAACTATTCCCCGGCAACGGCGCCAAAAACTTGATGCGTGGTTTTGCGACCTTACAACAGGTTTTACCTCTCGAGGGATCTCAAGAGGCTTACAACCCCACCAGGCAGTGTACCTGACCGATGTAGTATAGTGAAGTGGAAAGTACGGGGGATTGATCGTTCTCCACAGGGAATAGTGTTCGTTAGGTATGAAAAACTACTCTAATTAGGTCTAAGGGTGAGGGAAGATTCTTTTTGTATTTTTATATTTTTTTTTGAAAGCAAGTAAAATCTCGGGTTTGAAAGAGTGGGCGGAATTAGTCGCTAGTCAACTAACCCAAATAACTACGAATGCAAATAAAATAAAATAAATGAAAATGAAAAGGTTGTGAAACTTATATGGAGAGAAATGTGTTTACTTAGATTTCCTTACTCCCTAACTATCTTTTACCGGTTGATTAGTGTGTATTAATTGCGTGGATGACGGGTGTATTCCTTAATACCAATCGTGGGGTGGCGTACGTACTTCCCCAACTCTACAAGCTCCTACTTCACTCCTATGTCGAGCCGGCTAAGAAGCTCCTAACATGGGATCACTAGAATTCGCTCATGCATTAAATACAACCATATAAACCTTAGTACGCATTGGTTCATGTTTCTTAAGACGTTCAAGCAAATTACCGTATAGGAGGTTAGCCAGTTTTCTTAAGCCTAACATCGATAAACAATCATTCAAAACAATTAATAACACACTAATAACCGATAATCAATAGTTAGTTTTCATTAGATCTAAGCAAACACAAGATAAATCTAGCCTAGCATGTTAATCAAAAGATAAGAACAAGATGTAATCAAACAACACATAGACATATTGATTGATTAAATGATTACTTATCTTCAATTAAACATGGGAGATCCAAGGGTACGAAAACCCTTAAAAATGGCAAAAATTCGTCTTAGGGTTTCTCCTCACAAAGTTGCACCCTAATGACAAAAAATTGCAAAACTATATATAGAGTTTAAGGGCTGACGGTGTCACGTTATAGGACTTGACGCCGTCACCTCGCCATGTCTAGGATTCCCGGATGGCCTTCTTGACGCCGTCCCTTTGTAGCCTTCCAAAATCCGCTCTGGCCTATCAAGGCTTGACGCCGTCAGAATAGGTCTTGACGCCGTCAGAATAGGGCTTGACGCCGTCCCTCTTTAGCTTAAACCGTGACGACCTTGATCACCTCAAAGGGTGACGCCGTCAGACTTTACATTGCAAAACTCCCTGGCTTATCATGTGTATTTTTCATATCCACCTCTTTTTGCCAAGCCGTGATGCCGTCTAAACAATCCCTGACGCCGTCAAAGGTACTTTTCCAGCCGATTTTGAGACTTTGTCGTTTTCTTCACTTTTATGCTCCAAAAACGTCCAAAATGCTTCCTTTTCCAGATTTCTTCTCCAAAGTACCTAAAATGACAAAAGGAACGATTTAGGGCAATATTTGATCAAATAAATACGATTTAGGGCTTAAATGACCCCCTAAAAGTGGTACACTTTTCGCTTCATCAAAGATACATAAATTGTAAAATCAATTACCAAAACCTACTCTAATCAAAACCAATAATCAAAATCGACGTTATTTTTTAATATTACCAAAATCGACATAGCAAGCAAAAAGTTACGAAATAAAACATTACATAAACTTCAATTAATAAAAATAAAACATAGCTAAATAAAACATTACATAAACGTACGAAATTAATCTGTTTCATAATCAGATTCCTCCACAACCCCAAATTTCAACCTGAACAACGCATCATGTTCTGGATCTTGCCTAAGTCTCTCTTCCCACTCTTGTTGAAGCTTGCTTGTTCTGCTTCAACCCGTGCTTGTTCTTCCTCTGTTTCTCTTAAAGCCTCTTCATCTCGCATAAATTGATGATGTTGTCTCGCAGTAAATCCATGCTCATCAACTGACTCTTCTTCATAACCCATAAATTGACGATGTTGTTTCTCAATAAATCCATACTCATCAACTGATTCCTCTACATATAGCCCAAGTTGATGTAACTGTTGTGATACCAAACTAGCCATATTGTTTTCATTATGCATCCAATGGATTTTGTGGCTGATGTTATCTTGTATCTGTGAAACACACTTCCACAACGTTTCCTTAATCTGGTAGTCTTTCCAGGCTTCATCGTGCAAAATTTTGTCAATGACAACATGTCTTTGCATTTCGCGTATTATTTTCTCGAACGTTCTTTTGACGCCTTTTCGTGCTCAAACAGCTTGATAACTTCGACAATAGCATCCTGACGAGCCGCATCCTCTTGCTCGCATTGTTTCCATAAGCTTGAATTTCTTCGACGGAATGCGAGAGAGAACAAGCCATAAATTAAAAGTTATAAGTGTGTATAATTTTGAGAGAATGGAAGTGTGTAAAAATAATATGTGAAAGTGCCTATATAAAAGGTTTTTGTTTTTATTTTATTTTATTTATTTATTTACTTATTTTTTCTTTGAATTCAAATCCATCAAGTAGCCATTTCAAGGACTGGATATGTAAATATTTTGTTTGCTATTTTGTCCACTAGCACGTTGCCTTCTACGTTGCCATATCAACGCAGACCATAACTGTAAAACCCCCAAAATATCGCATTGGAACGATAGTGTCAATGGGGTGCTACTTCATAATACAAAGTACAAGTTATAGAAAACGACCTCTAAATAAGACGTTTTGAAAAGTTTCCATTCGATTAATAAATTCCGAGTTACAAACATGAGTTCCATAATACAATACATAAGTGTTTTTAAACATATCGAATGGTAATGATAAAAGCATAAATCTTCAAAATATGCCGAGCGACTCTATGCTCCATGCAACAGCTATCACCTTACAGACCTGAGATAAACATGCAAAAAGTGTCAACACAATGGTTGGTGAGTTCATAGAGTTTGTTTTAAAGTAGTTGAAAATCCTTTAAAGAATGTTTTCCATAGTAATGGCATTGTAAATCCACTCAGTTACAGATCCCGCCTGATGATGTACCCTCCGAACGGGTCGAAGGACTCCCCTTCGAGCCTGTAGAAAGCCCTCCCTTCGGAGGCCCAGGTTAATCTCCTAACACGTTTCATTGGCGTAAAACCATTCGTCTACGAAGTGGTTACCATGTGGGAATCCGCCAATCGAAGCCCTAAGCCCTTCGAGGTATCCCTCTCGAAGGGACTGCAACGGAGAATCCTCTTGACCTGGTCATACCCACGTCTCCTCTTCCTTTAGGCCTTCCTGCCAAAATAGAGATCGTGGGCTACAAAGCCCTAGCGGTTACCACAAATCATGGGACACCCCCATGATCTCCGAACAAAGTGCAACCGCCCACTAAGTCCTATTTCTCTCCTATAAATAGCTTAGTCGGGCCAAGACGATGTAAGTGAACTTTACTCTCTCAATTCACGACCTACTTATCGTCACACATACTTACTCGCACGCCGGAGGTGGTTCGCAGGGTCCAACCCCTGCGCCATCACTTAACGTAGTGTCTTGGTATTTCTTATTTCAGGTTAAGAACAAGCTTGGCGCAACTTCAACACCCCATAATTCCTTTGATCACCATCGAAGGCCTGGTAGTGCATTTTATTGTACGATCAGTGGCGCCATTCGTGGGACCGCTACAATTGGTCTCGTCATTTCCAAGCTTATAACCAACCAACTACTTTCACTATTATTCCGGCATGGATCAAGGGAGAGAAGATACTCCCCCACCGGGTTTCTCCACTTTGGCACCAATACCAATCAATGACTCTAACAACCTTCCCCCCATAACCGCTTCTACATTCACAACACGTTCTCACCCAGAAATAACACCCATCTATCATGCTTCGACATCAGCCAATCCGGAGCCTATTATTAGCCCAGACTTTTTTTCGAAGCCAACCACGAAGTGTTGGAATCTCTCTTAAGGGCTCGCAAAAGGCAACTCCGGAATGTTGGAATGCGAAGGGAGTTGGAATACTCAAGCGAAGAGTATGATGAAGAAATGGAGATGGAACCTAGGCCTCCGACCCAAGGAGCAACCCTATCGGCCTTAAGGATTGGGTCTCCGGTCAGTCGAAGGCTAAGCAGAAGGTCCGTTGGTTTCGAAGGAGTCCCCGAGAGGGCTCCGACAAGGAGAGAAGAGGCGGTTACCGAAGGCTCTAACGGTAGGAGCCAACGAAGGGAAGAAGTGGGGGTGACTTTGCCTCCATTGCTAGCAGCTCATCTGGGAAGGACTGAAGCTGGGGTTCCATTGCAGCCTTCTCACGCATCAGGCGTAGAAGGCAATCCGCCTACAATTAATATGGGAGGAAATCTTCCTCCCAATGGTATGTACCCCTCGTTTCAAACTCAGTCTTATCCTCAAAATTTATATCCTCCAGTAAATGGACAGCCTAATAACCCAAGCCTCCCTCAAACTTATGGGAGCATACCCTTCGGGCATCCTATGGCGTACCCTCCGTATGCCATGGGAAACGGTTATCCGTTTGCCATGAATACACCTTATCAGTCCTACCAAAGTCAAACTCCTATGGGAATGCCCCCAAACAACAATCCCTATAATACTGTTCCCATGTATGCACCACCTTATAACTGTCTATACTCAGACCCTATGGGTTCAGCTACACCCTTTGTTAGGTGGATAGAAGATTACCCATTGCCTGATGGGTTGAAAATGCCTTCGCACATTGGGACTTATGATGGGAAGGGGGATCCGGACAATTTCTTACATTTGTTCGAAGGGGCTATCAAAATGCAAAAATGGGTTATGCCGGTGGCCTGTCATATGTTTACATACACCCTACAGGATTCTGCTCGTATTTGGTGGAATGGGCAAAAGCCCGGTAGCATCGTCAACCTTGATGATCTCAAGGCTAAATTCCGGTCACACTTCAGTCAGCAAAAGAAGTTTACAAGGACTTATTTAACGGTGCACAACATCAAACAAAAGGAAAACGAAAGCACAAGGGCCTTCGTTACTAGGTACACCGATGAGACTTTGCAGATTTTGGGTCTTCATGAAGATCAGCGCATTTCGGGTTTCGTACATGGTCTTTGAAATCGGAGTTTGGTGGAATTCTTGTCCACTGACCTTCCGACAACTTACAAACGGTTAATGGAAAAGACGTATACTTGGATCGAATCGAAAGAAGTATCCACTAATGGGGCTCCGATAGACAGAGACAGCAACAACAAGTTTTCGAAGCATTCTTCGTGGGAAGGGTCAAAGAACAAGAACAAGAACAGAGATAGGTTTTCTCCGTACAACAAAGGACCCAACCACGGTTTGTTAAGCAGTCTAACCAAGTCTCCAAAGGAAATACTTGCTACGGAGAGGGCTGCTAAGGCCTTCGAAGCACCCCCTCGTATGACAAGTAAGGGCAAAAACAGGGATACCAGCAAGTATTGTCACTTTCACGAAGATTATGGTCATGATACGAATAGTTGTAGAGAGTTAAAGAAACAGATAGAAGAAGCTGTGAAGTCCGGGCAATTAGCACACTTGGTGAAGGGTATAAAGAAGGGAAAGGAAAAGATGACTGACACTCAATTGGCTAAAGATACTACTCCTCTCGAAGCCCCAATACTCATGGTTCGTTGGGGCGAAGCCAGCTTGAAAAGAAAGGTAACGGAGCAGGAGGGTAATGAAGTAGGGGAGGTAACTTTTGCTCCTCTTGCGGGCCAAGTCCCTTCAAATGATCCGGTAGTCATCAAAGTCCTCATTTCCAACCGAGAAGTGAATAGAGCCTATATGGACTGTGGAAGCTCCTGCAAAATCATTTATGAGCATTGTTTTCTTAAGCTCAAGCCTTCGATCAGGTCGCAGCGGGTTGATTCGAAGATACCTTTGGTAGGATTTTCTGGTGAGCATTCGTGGCCTCTGGGAGAAGTTCCATTGGAAATAACAATTGGAGAAGGCAAGCTCTCAAGGACCGAAACCCTCATGTTCGCTATCGTAAGGTCCAACTCTCCTTACAACTTGTTGATAGGAAGGACCGCCATGCAAAAGATGGGTATCGTAGTCTCCACTATACATGCAGCGGTAAAGTTCCATACACCTTATGGGATAGGAACCGTGTTCTCCAGTTACAGTCAAGGACAAGTGGGAGACAGTGGCAAAAAGATTAGGGAAAGTCCAAAAGAGCCTCCGAAGGCTATTCTAAGTTGTACAGATGCCGAAGAGCGTATTGTAATAAATAAGCTCTATCCAGAGCAAACGGTGGTAATCGGAAAGCAACTCCCTGCTAACTTCAAAGCAGACCTGGAGAAGCTACTCAAAGCCAACAAAGATGTGTTCGCATGGACATACTCAGACATGACAGGAGTTCCCAAGACTCTTATGATCGATGGCAAGCCCTTCGGCACAGAACATAAGCTTAACGAGTTCAAGCACATTGAACCAATTAAGCATAAGCGACGAAGCCTGGCACCAGAAAGAAATGCAGCTGCTTGCAAAGAGGTGGATGAACTTGTGCGAGCAGGAATTCTCAGGGAAGTAAAATACCAAACTTGGGTTGCCAACCCAGTCATGGTAAAGAAAAGTGACGGAGGGTGGCGTATGTGCGTTGACTTCACCGACATCAATAAAGCTTGCCCGAAGGACTGCTACCCTCTACCAGAAATTGATTGGAAGGTCGAATCTCTCTCGGGGTTCCGTTTGAAATGTTTTCTGGACGCCTACAAAGGGTATCACCAAATACAAATGGCGGAAGAAGATGAAGAAAAGTCAGCCTTCTACACAGGAAAGGGTGTCTATTGCTACAAGAAAATGCCCTTCGGTCTGAAGAACGCAGGGGCAACTTACCAACGGTTAGTAGATAAAGCCTTCTACAAGCAAATCGGGAGGAACTTGGAAGCCTATGTTGATGAAATGGTAATAAAAAGTAGAACCGAAGAGGACCGCCTCTCCGACCTCCAAAAGACTTTCGATCAATTACGGGCAATCAATATGAAGATTAACCCCAAAAAGTGTTCCTTTGGCATGGAGGAAGGACAATTCTTGGGGCACTTGATCACTAAACAAGGGATTAAAGCTAACCCTTCGAAGGTTAAAGCCATCACTGACCTTCAAGCTCCGAAGTCACTAAAAGAAGTTCAAAGCCTCAATGGGAAGCTTGCGGCACTTAGCAGGTTCCTGTCGAAAGGGGCAGATCGGTCTCTACCATTCTTCAAAACACTTAAGGGGTGCACAGATAAAAAGACTTTCCAATGGAGTTGTGAGGCGGAAGCAGCCTTCAAAAAGCTAAAGGAATTCATGGAAATCTTACCAACACTTACAGCCCTAATCAAAGGCGAAGTGTTGTTCATGTACATTGCGGCATCATTCGAAAGCATCAGTGCGGTGCTCTTAGCCGAAAGGGAGAAGAAACAAGTCCCAATATACTTCATTAGCAGGGTTCTGCAAGGAGCTGAGTTAAATTATCCGGAGTTGGAAAAGCTAATCCTAGCCTTGGTTTATGCTGCAAGACGCCTTCAAAGATACTTTCAAGCTCATCCCATCACGGTATTGACTGACAAGCCTATTAAGCAGATACTGTCGAAGCCTGAGAAATCAGGAAGGGTAGCTAAATGGGCTATCGAGTTGGGAGAACATGAGATAGAGTACAAGGGTCGAAACTCCGTCAAAGGTCAGGTACTTGCAGACTTTCTTGCTGAAACACCTTCCGGACCTAGCCAAGACAAAGAAATTCCTAAAGAAAAGCCCCCAAAGACGAAGGAGGGGTGGAAATTGTACACAGATGGAGCCTCAAATTCCGATGGTTCAGGAGCAGGTTTAATGCTGGTTAGTCCGGAAGGAAAGGAGTATACTTATGCATTACGTTTTTGAGTTCGGAGCTACCAACAATGAAGCCGAGTATGAAGCTTTGTTAGCCGGTCTTCGACTCGCAAAGGACATGGAGGTTCGTAAACTCTCCATTTTTGTAGACTCGCAGCTAGTCGCCAACCAAATTAAAGGCTCCTACGAAGCAAGGCAGCCCACCATCAAACAATATTTTGAAAAAGCTAAAGAACTTCTTCAAGGGTTCGAATCTTATTATATAGCACACGTTCGCAAAAATCAGAACAAGAAAGCAGATGCCTTAAGTAAGTTGGCTTCGAGGGCATTTGCTCATCTGACAAAAGAAGTGTTGGTAGAAGTATTGACTGATAGGTCAATCAAACAAGGCGAAGTGTCTGACATCATACTCGAGGAAGGCACCTATTGGATGACTCCGATTAGGGAGTATTTGATCAGTGGTATTCTGCCGGAAGATCCTAAGCTTGCTCGAAAGGTGAGGATCAAAGCTCCCCAATATAGGCTCATTGTGGATAACCTTTATAGGAGATCCTTCCTATCTCCATGGCTTCGTTGTGTGGGACCAAAACAGGCTTCGAATATCATATATGAGGTTCACGAAGGTTCATGCGGGTTGCACGCAGGCCCGCGTTCCGTTGTTTCGAAGGTAATGAAGCTAGGGTATTATTGGCCATCTATGCATAGAGACGCAATAGAGATAATACAAAAGTGCGAAGCTTGTCAGATCCACTCCAAAGTTCCAAGAATGCCTAAGCAAGACATGACATCTGTCACCTCAGCATGGCCCTTCTGTCAATGGGGAATCGATATAGTCGGACCCCTACCAGTAGCTCCGGGAGGGGTAAAGTTCTTGGTCGTAGCCATAGATTACTTCACCAAGTGGGTCGAAGCAAAGCCCTTGGCGTCAGTGACAGGAAGGCATATGGAAAAATTCGTGTGGGAACACATAATCTGTCGTTTTGGTGTCCCTCACATTATCATCTCCGACAATGGAAAGCAGTTCGCTGAAGGGGTGTTCGCAACCTTCTGCGAAGGCCTAAAGATCAAACAGTCATTCACTTCCGTTTATCATCCCCAAGGTAATGGACAAGTAGAAGTCACAAACAGGGATATTATTAATGGAATTGAGAAGAGGTTAGGACGAAGCCATCATGGGTGGGTAGACGAACTACCCCAAGTTCTGTGGGCACATAGGACGCACCCCAAGTCAAGCCATGGGGAGACTCCTTTTAGCCTTACTTATGGAACGGAGGCTGTTATACCCTCCAAAATAAGCATCAAAACGGAACATATTGTGAACTTTGAAGAAAAGACAAATGAAGAAAGGCTTCAGGAAAATCTCGATCTTCTCGAAGAGAGAAGAGAAGTAGCTTCAATTAGATAGGCCATCTATAAACAGAAGCTTGAAAAGTACTATAACAACCGAGTTCGACCCTCCACGTTCAAGCCAGGTGAATATGTCCTTCGTTTAAACAGTGCAAGCAAGGCTGAGTACGAAGGAAAAATAGGGCCAACATGGGAAGGACCCTACGTTATATCGGAAGCCTACGGCAACGGTGCTTACAAGCTCGCAACGCTTAAGGGAGAGGTCATGGATAGAACTTGGAATGGTACCAATCTTCGTAAGTTTTACATATAAAACTTACTACCTTTAAAACAATCAGTTTATTTTTCAACTTCATGTAACGCATTCTTCTCATTTGGGAAAAAAACATTAATGGTAGGCGTCTTAGTGTTCATTTCTTAAAATGATGTAATCCTCCCTACCCACTTAATGATATAAAGTATTTCCCTCAAAATCTCTTGTTTCGTTATTTACAACAAAGATTTGCTCAGCCAAGTACTTTACAAGTTTCAATGTCGAAGGATGAAGCAAGACACATGTCTTGTATACAGATAACATCCATTGCAATTCACATTAACTTTTCCTATAAAGTCTTAGGGTATTCTAAGCCCTTCGTATCTTAAGGATAAAGACGGAGTGGGTCGCGACCCTCTGTCGCAGTTAAATTATACGATTGCGGAAAATCTTGGTTCAAAATACACACAATAAGGTTATAACCTTAGGTTGTATATGTACGTTTATAATAAGTGTACGAGAAGAAAAGCATGACATTCATAACGGATTATTATCCCTACTTAACATTGATAAGACCACAAATGGTCAAAGCAAAAACGGTTTAAACAATTGTCTAACGCATGGGTCGAAGCCCATACCGCAACAAAGATAAATTGTCTTAAACAAATGAACATTAAACATGTTGGGACAATATGCATAGAGATCCTTTCAAGGTAGAACAGAAGCAGATTTCTTTGTTGAAGACGGAGGCTGGACCTTCATTGGCTTCTTCGCCAGAAGTTCTTCGGTTGGAGCTAACGTATCTTTGGTTACCTCGGCAAGGAAAGGGTACTGTGTTGAAGTAAACGCATCGCCAGCCTCATTAAATTCTTGCTCAGAATCTGGGCGATAGTAGGGTACCTCCGACAAAATCACAGGTTTCTTTGTCTGGGCAATATCTTCCAAAGCGGTACAGGTACCATAAAAGATGGCTGCGTTCACTAGTTTCCCAATAACTTCCCCCACCTCATCACTATGGTACAATTCCATTGCCACATGAGGAACAACCTTCGAAACTACCTCATCTCGGTATTTCTTCAAGTTTTGACACTGGAATTTCAGGCTATCGATTTTCTCGCAAAGCTTGACCTCCTGCTCAACCAGCCTAGACCTTTCGGCTTCCAAACTTGTACATTTGGATTCGAGCATTTCAATTTGGGCTCTATAAATGGACACCTTAGACTCCTCAACCTTCAACCTATTGCACCTTGCTTGGGATTCCTTCAATTGCCCTACGAGTCTGTCAATCTTGGCTCGCATATCTTGTACAAAAGGATTCTTCTCAAAGTTCTCCATCACTTCTTTGCACCTAGCCTCCAATTTATCATATTCATGATCCCTAGCTTTTTCTTTGGCTAAGATAGCATCCATTTTCACCCTCACATTCAACACCGTTTGTACCAATTCCCTTGTTCTAGAATTAAGATGATTATCCAAAACAACCTGCCTAGCATAACTTTTGGAGTGAAAGTTGCAAAGCTCTTCCATAGACATATTATCCAAGATTCCCCTCCAACTAGCAGGTGTCATTTTTTCAACCAATTGGCGACACGCACATGAATTGGGTAGTTCATTAACATCGGGAAGACCTGCGAAAAACAAAAGCACAAGTTATATGAGGAAAGAAATTTATTACGTATGCAATATAACTTACTAGGAGTATCATCTTCAGGAATCGTCAGAGGGGAAGGTATAAAGGTTTTAGAATGAGAGCCTTTGGGCTTCACCATTCTTGTCGGAGGAGTAGGAAGGGATAACTTCCTCTTCGGAGGAGTCCTTACAGACATGGCAGCCTTTGCTTTCTTACTTTTCCTCTTATCTAAAAGACCGGAGGACCTTATGAGCCTCGTTTGGAATTCCTTGATAAGAGGATCATCGGAATCTGCAACAGTTTCCACAAAATGCGGAGTCTTGTCATTATCAATTGATGTGGATGGAGAGCCTACTTCGTGGCTCACATTCTCTGGCTCTTTGGGGATAAAACTAACTTCTCCAGTACCACGGGCTACAACGAAGTTCCTGAATGCCATCCCTACATACAAACAGAAAAGAGATAAATATCATCAGATAAGTTATTTACTTTCTTTGAACAGGCATATACATACTTTTCCCATTGCAGATTATCTCAGGTTGCAACGGAGAACCTTCCCAATGATCTATAATGCCCGCCAGAAACAGTATTGGCTCAGGAAACGTTTGCACATCAAATGGGTGGCGTGCAAGACTTTGATACAGGGGATAGCTTCTTACGAAGTGTGGCAAAGGATCATCAAATCGTTTCTCGTCAAACCGAAAGTCTTTATCTAGCAAAGCTGGATATTCGGGAGGTATGATCGTATCTTGCACATAGAAAAACATACCTTTCCATTTTCTTATATTGGCAAAAGGTTTAGTTATTAAGCAAGGTACATCGGGCTCACTCCTTTTGGCCAAAGTTAACCAATCGCCACCACGACAAAGGTTTATAAAACCTCTAAGCACATTCAGTGTTGGCTCATACCCATAAGCTTTGCATACAACAATGTAAGTAGTCAAATTGGCTAAGCCAAAAGGGTTCAACCTGGATATATGTACTTGGTAGTATTCTAAAAACTCTAATATTAAGGGGTGGATCGGAATCCTAAAGTTAGATTCTGTGAATGCATGCACATAAAGTCCCACATACCCCGTTAGAGCATCAAAAATATTTTGGTTTTCGTTTGGTAGCATAACTTTAACTTCTTTGGGCATAGGGTATTTTCTTAGAAACTCTATTAAAGCCTGTTCCGATAAGGTACATTTTTGCTGCCTGATAATCCTTTTCGCTGCCATACTCATCTTGTATTAAGAACAATGAGAACAAAAGATCAATGACTGGGGTGGAAAACTTACCTTTAAGCTCAATTGAAGCACAAAGCACAGGGATGTGTACGTGTATTTTGGGCGCAAAAGAAAACATGACCTATGGCTAGATTTATGAAGGGTTTATGTTTATCCTTTGTAGCTTTATCCTAGCAATCCACGTGTAGTTATAATCCGAGTCATACGCTGATTCTAGATTGTTTTTAAATTTTTTGAAAAGACGTTTGTGTTTACCGATATCTTAGCTGCTATAGCATAGGGTGGTAGATGCAGATTTATTAGCCGCATTTATTGCGCAGAGTTTGTTTAAGCACTTATCCTTACTCGTACGAATTTGTGACGAAAGGGATAGCGTGTATCAGGTTTTTCAGTCGAGTGCAATTTATACTTGTACGTATATATCACTTTCGACTGGGGGGCTTGATGATGTACCCTCCGAACGGGTCGAAGGACTCCCCTTCGAGCCTGTAGAAAGCCCTCCCTTCGGAGGCCCAGGTTAATCTCCTAATACGTTTCATTAGCGTAAAACCATTCGTCTACGAAGTTGTTACTGATGCGCGTGATGTGTCGTTGCGGTTTAGCAGTTTTAATGCCTACTCAAGTTTTAAATTTATATTTAGCCGACTTATCAATAACACACACACTTAACGAGCAGTGTACCCGGTCAGTATGAATATAATGGTAAGTAGAGTGTCGATCACTAAGAGTGGAACGTATTATCTAGTTATTCTAATCAGTATTTTAATATATTAAGTTAGCTATACAACCTAATCTAACGCAAGGGGGTTCAGCCTGAGAGACTGGCACGATTTGGTTGCAATTAAATAATAAACTAAACCAATAGGCACGAATCAGCAAGTAGCACACACGTACACAGATAAATACTCGAGACAATAAGAGGGCTGTCCTTATGATAAGTAGTTTGTCACTTGTTTTATTGCTAGTGTTATATGAAGTGTATAGTTCGATGCAACGCACCGAGATTAAGTCCTTTCTCGTTGGTTCTAATCTTATCGGCGAGTAAACCCTTAATGATTACTTATGACTATCCCGTTTATCTTTCTCCTACTTTTCTACAGACCATAGAATACATAGGCATCTAATAAACAGGCGAGGGCAGAGGCATGGCGACCCGATCAACGCTCAGCTAGACACAGAGGTTATCAATGCACTAATAAAAGTCACCAATGACATCAACATATAAACTTTAATTAATGAGAAAGTAGTTTTAAGGGAGTGCAACCTTTCCGTTGTCACATTACACAAGCCACCAATCTTGATGAATTAAAGTTTACTAACACAATAAAACAAAACTACTTAATGAATTAAACATATGCAGCACCTTCTTACAGCTCTTGTATCTTTGATTTGGGTGTGTCTTGTGCTGCTTCCTTGACTGAATTCGTCCTAGGTTTCTCCTGTTCGGTCTTCGGTTATAATATCTTGCGTACGAAATTCGTCTGGTCTTGGGGTATTTATAGTTTCTGTCTGAGGGTGAGATGCGGCGCATCTAAGGAGTAGATGCGGCGCATGTACTTAACTTCGCGTGGGGTCCAAGATTATAATATTCAGGAATATTCGTACACCGCCAGAAGATGCGGCGTATCTTTATCTTTGAATGCGGCGCATGTCCTCTTGTGTCTTGGATCGTATCTGGTGAAATATTGATAGTGATGCGGCGCATGTCACGAGTGAGATGCGGCGCATCTGGAGCAGATTTGACTTGATCTTGTCCATTTCAGTAGACTCTTCACTTTATGCACGTTTTGCTCCATAATTAGTCCAAAATCGCCAAGTTTCACCAAATGCTTGTTTTCAACTGAGAATTACAAAAGTAAACGATTAAGTATCAATCCTCATACATAATATAGTAAAACAAGTCAAATTAATAGGATAAATGATAGTAATAAAATGTACTTATTTGAGTTCATCAAATATCCCCCCACTTGAACTTTAATTGTCCCCAAGTAAACCTTAGAATTAATCTTATGAAAATGTATCCTAAAGGATATTAGGATTTATTTTTATATTTAAGCATGTATTCGTCTTTTGTCATAATCACACAACTAAACACTTAACGAATTAGAAGTAGAATAAAAATATTTCGAAAAAAGCAAATCTAATCGTTTAACTGTCCAGTCGCGACGAATATTCTATCATAAGCTTGGCAAGTATACACATCTCCACCACTAAAGCCAAGGAATAACAAGTCTAAAGCGGTAAAAAGGGTTTTTAGGCTTAAGGGTTAATTATTCTTAATCACTATCGATCTCAAATTCCAGAAAAGGCGACAAAATCACAAATACATGATCGAATCCACGAACACGATACTTGCAATTGCTCAAATCCTTAACTCGAATAGGCTAAAGATAGGTCCAAACTTCACCAATAATAATATATCAAAAAGGGCGACAAAATCATAAATACATAGCCGAATCCACGACTACGATACTTAAGATTGCTCAAATCCCTAATCTCAATAATTCAAAGGTTTGGTTGGATAAAGAATAGTACAGGGTATGGATAATTTTTGGGATATAAATTGGTGTAAAATGAAAAATAAACAAAACAAATAAATTAAAATCCTAAGTGTGGTTAATTACTATCCCAACCATCCCATGAATAAGACTCATATCATTGAATAACTCACGCTTTAACACTTGAAACACACGCTTTAGGTAGGCACGAATTATACTCAACAAGATCTTAATCAAAGAATAAACTTTAGTTGACGTTCCCATAACTGCCAACTCTCATTCAATCCATAGATATAATATACAACAAATAGTGGTGATATCGACCACTTACATAACTTTACATCGTTGGTTTATCAATCTTCCAACTTTCTTCTTTTTCTTTTTCTTTTCTCATTTTTTCGATTTTTTTTTTTTTTTTTTTTTTTTTTTTTTAACTTGAAACATAAACATAGATGTTTAAAATTTCACCACATCACCAAAACAATAATTCTGGATAATTTTTCCATACTTTTCATACTTCAGAAATAACGGTAATAGTGAAAGTAGTAAACACACGAAAAATAAACTCAAAGATATACAATATTTACTTTCACTCCAATTGCATTGTGCAATTTCCCGACCTAACCATAGATAATGAATTACGCACACGAACACAGGTAATGTAAGGAAACTCACTTTGCCTATAGCAATTAACCAACCACGGATTCTAATCTACAGGGTAGGCTAAGGTTTAAGGTGTAACGAAACATTTTAAACAAAGGTGTAAGAAACGAAAGGAATGGCTCTGAGTGTTTTTCTAGGGGTATCTTACTCTAAAAATGAGAGTAACAAAAGGTTTATACGGGGGTTAACTAACCAGTGTAGTTAGCTAATAACACATAATATATAAAGGCTATTTGGGTGTAATCCTAGAAATTTACCAATTTAGACAAGTCATTCCAATTATATAAAATAATACTTATTATGGTGGTCTCGAATAGTATACAAGCCAAGTTCTAAAGTTTACAAGTCACCGGCACACTCATAGATTTGTGAATTTTGAAAAATCACAATTTTTGAAAATAGCGTCATGTGTGCAGCTATGCAACTTAGACTTTAAACAAAAACATGCTAAAAATTTTAAGTTTTGATATATTAAGCACATTTTAAGCATATTTTGAAAAGTTTAGTACAAGTAAGTGTTAAGTGTTCTAATTCTCCAATCCCCCCACTTAAGTTAAACAACGTCCTCGTTGTTTGTATAAAAGGTTAAAAACTGGAAAATAAAAGAATTAGAACAGAAAAACTCTCCTGAGATTTGCTCGGTATGATCCTCCATTAGTATAAGAGCAAAAATCAATTTCTTGTGGATTAGAACGTTTAAGCTTCATATTAGATGTATCCACAGGAAACGCAGGAATCTATAATACCACCAATGCTTCAAAACACACCTAAGATAAGAAAGGTTCAAACTTGCATAACACATTAGTAGTTAGGAAAAAATAAAACATAAAAATTAAAAATGAAAATCATCAGGTCAGTCGATGCGCCGTATCTTATGGAAGAAGATACGCCGTATTGAGCCTGGAATAAATACGGATCAGAATAAAAGATGCGCCGCATCCTTAACCAGGGATGCGCCGCATTAAAATAAACTGATAAAAAGTTTTAAATTCGAAAATAAAAAATGCAGAAAAATAAAATAAAATAAGATATGACCATTTGCAGGAGATGCGTCGCATCTCAGAATTGAGATGCGCCGTATCCTCGGCGGCCTGACTGACTCAATACAAAATCAAAAAATAAAATAAAAGATAAGCATGGGTTGCCTCCCACGAAGAGCTTGTTTTTGTTCGAGTCACGAGCCTGACTCCACCCTTATTTACTGTGTAATAGGGTGTTGTTCCCCCCACTTGGGATCAAGTGCGGGTGATAGTAGCAATAAACACGAAAAGAGTGTAAATTTGCTAGTAAAGATGGAAGAAATAAATAAAGATCATACCTCGGCATTAGATGTATATCTTTCCTATTCTTACCCGGTTTGGTTGATAAATTGGATGACTTGACCATTCCATCTGAAAGAGTAGTGTGTTGAGGAAAAATGAGTCTCCTTTCTTCTTGGTTAGTCTCTTTGGTAGTAAGGCGTCCCTTGACTTCCGCAGAAGATGAGAAAGGGTCTTTGGCAAGTAAAAGTTTGAGTTCCTCAATAACCTTCATAGGGTCGAAATCATCATCTTCATCAATCATAGCAATGTTTAAGAGCTCATCACCAAATTCTTCCTCGAGCTCCACCAAAAACGGGTTGATTACAGGTGCTTCATGTGCTTCAATAGGCAGTGTAATGAATTTGACCTCATCATTCTTTTGTTTTGCAACCTGTTTAGGAAAACTAGCAAGATTATTAGTAACGGGATTAATAATATTAAATAAATTTGTACCACTTTGTGTTGTAAGTGACTCCAATTCATCTTGTGAATCTCCATATTCAACTAGTGGTCTTGCAATTTCAGCATCGTCCCGAATTTCATCCTTAAATAAGTAATCCCAGATTTCTTCAAAATCCCTCGTTGGGTCAAAATCTGGTTGAGGTATGTCATCATAAACTATGACGTCAAATGGTTCGAAATCAAAATTAGAATACTTTTCATCTTCATCCGATAGATTGTCTAATGGTGGTAATACGATTGCAGAATATTCTTCAACGTAAGGTTCCGTATACACATCATCTTGTGCAATCTCCGGAGAAAAAGTACTATCAATAACAATTGCCGGAATTGGTTTCACGGTATATGAATCTTCTTCATCATCATTTGACATACACCAAGTGTGTTGAAATGGCAATTTGTTTCTTTCTTTCCTTGACTTTTCATGCCCTAAAATCAAGTATTCTTCCATAGTGATTTATTTCGTCTCAATGACTTGTGCACCATATCTTGCTCTTTTCCAATCATACATCTGATTATTGCTCAAGGCTCTTTCCTCTATAAGCTTAATATATTCTTCCATTGTAATATCTGGATCGTCCATCTTCCTGAACTAAAACTTACTCGTGCAAAAGAAGGGTGAAACGATCAAAGTAAAATAAAAGCTTCTGATATCTGCTGTTGATGCGCCGTATCCTATAAATGGATACGCCGTATCTTATAATCGTTAAAATTAAATCAGACTTTATTCAGAAAATAGATACGCCGCTTAGAAATTTGAATGCGCCGTATCAATTTAAATAATCAAAAATCGATATTTATTTAAAATTAAATGCGTCGTACTAACAAAAGTTAATGCGCCGTATTTTCGTTACGTTTCAAAATATAAGATTTTTGATTCAGAGGATGCGCCGTATCGATAAAAATCGATACGCCGTATCTGTTTAATAATTCGAAAACTGTTTTTAATTAAAATAATAGATACGCCGTATCCGCTAAAGCAGATGCGTCGTATGGCGTTAACGTTTCGAAATTTTTTTTTATCAAAAACAGATACGCCGTATCTTGGGGAAAAGATGCGTCGTATCGCTTAGAAAAAAAAAATTTCTTATTAAAAACAGATACGCCGTATCTTGGGGAAAAGATGCGTCGTATTGAATTAATTAAACGCGTTGTATTTTATAAAAAATTGAACGCAATACGCCGTATCTGATAAATCAGATGCGCCGTATCGTTCGATTTAGCTCAGTACAACGATAGCAGAAAACAAAAAATACGAAAAAAAAAAAAAAAAAAAAAAACAAATAAAAACACACGAAAATAAAAACAAACAAAAGCAAACAAATAACACACAAAAACAGAAAATATGCAAAATAGTACAATGAATGCAAATTAATCTAATACACAACAAAATTAGCGGTTAGATAAAAAAAAATTAAAAACCTAATTAAAATACTAATCAAATAAACAGATAATAACAATTCACTCCCCGGCAGCGGCGCCAAAAACTTGATGCGCGTGATGTGTCGTTGCGGTTTAGCAGTTTTAATGCCTACTCAAGTTTTAAATTTATATTTAGCCGACTTATCAATAACACACACACTTAACGAGCAGTGTACCCGGTCAGTATGAATATAATGGTAAGTAGAGTGTCGATCACTAAGAGTGGAACGTATTATCTAGTTATTCTAATCAGTATTTTAATATATTAAGTTAGCTATACAACCTAATCTAACGCAAGGGGGTTCAGCCTGAGAGACTGGCACGATTTGGTTGCAATTAAATAATAAACTAAACCAATAGGCACGAATCAGCAAGTAGCACACACGTACACAGATAAATACTCGAGACAATAAGAGGGCTGTCCTTATGATAAGTAGTTTGTCACTTGTTTTATTGCTAGTGTTATATGAAGTGTATAGTTCGATGCAACGCACCGAGATTAAGTCCTTTCTCGTTGGTTCTAATCTTATCGGCGAGTAAACCCTTAATGATTACTTATGACTATCCCGTTTATCTTTCTCCTACTTTTCTACAGACCATAGAATACATAGGCATCTAATAAACAGGCGAGGGCAGAGGCATGGCGACCCGATCAACGCTCAGCTAGACACAGAGGTTATCAATGCACTAATAAAAGTCACCAATGACATCAACATATAAACTTTAATTAATGAGAAAGTAGTTTTAAGGGAGTGCAACCTTTCCGTTGTCACATTACACAAGCCACCAATCTTGATGAATTAAAGTTTACTAACACAATAAAACAAAACTACTTAATGAATTAAACATATGCAGCACCTTCTTACAGCTCTTGTATCTTTGATTTGGGTGTGTCTTGTGCTGCTTCCTTGACTGAATTCGTCCTAGGTTTCTCCTGTTCGGTCTTCGGTTATAATATCTTGCGTACGAAATTCGTCTGGTCTTGGGGTATTTATAGTTTCTGTCTGAGGGTGAGATGCGGCGCATCTAAGGAGTAGATGCGGCGCATGTACTTAACTTCGCGTGGGGTCCAAGATTATAATATTCAGGAATATTCGTACACCGCCAGAAGATGCGGCGTATCTTTATCTTTGAATGCGGCGCATGTCCTCTTGTGTCTTGGATCGTATCTGGTGAAATATTGATAGTGATGCGGCGCATGTCACGAGTGAGATGCGGCGCATCTGGAGCAGATTTGACTTGATCTTGTCCATTTCAGTAGACTCTTCACTTTATGCACTTTTTGCTCCATAATTAGTCCAAAATCGCCAAGTTTCACCAAATGCTTGTTTTCAACTGAGAATTACAAAAGTAAACGATTAAGTATCAATCCTCATACATAATATAGTAAAACAAGTCAAATTAATAGGATAAATGATAGTAATAAAATGTACTTATTTGAGTTCATCAAATATCCCCCCACTTGAACTTTAATTGTCCCCAAGTAAACCTTAGAATTAATCTTATGAAAATGTATCCTAAAGGATATTAGGATTTATTTTTATATTTAAGCATGTATTCGTCTTTTGTCATAATCACACAACTAAACACTTAACGAATTAGAAGTAGAATAAAAATATTTCGATAAAAGCAAATCTAATCGTTTAACTGTCCAGTCGCGACGAATATTCTATCATAAGCTTGGCAAGTATACACATCTCCACCACTAAAGCCAAGGAATAACAAGTCTAAAGCGGTAAAAAGGGTTTTTAGGCTTAAGGGTTAATTATTCTTAATCACTATCGATCTCAAATTCCAGAAAAGGCGACAAAATCACAAATACATGATCGAATCCACGAACACGATACTTGCAATTGCTCAAATCCTTAACTCGAATAGGCTAAAGATAGGTCCAAACTTCACCAATAATAATAGGGTTTATATACACATAGGTTACTAAACTTTCAAGTTTTATTCACTTTTTATACCGATCTTTTTTTTTGCTCAACCAGGTTACCGAACTATCAAAATGTGACATTAATGTTACTGAACTTTCAAAGTGTGTTCAACCAGGTTACCGAACGACTAAAATGACCAAAATACCCTCATTCTTATTTTTGTTAACTACATAAATGGTCCCTGTGGTTCATCCGGCGTTACGGATTCAGTCCAGTTGTCTTTTTTTTTTCGATTTTTTTTTAAATTTCGAAAAAAAAATTAATTTTTTTAAAAAAGTTAATTTCGAAAATAAATTTAATTTCGAAAAAAAAATCTTAAAAAATTTAATTCGAAAATTTTTTTTAGAATTTTTTTTTCGAAAAAAAATTTTTTTTAGAATTTTTTTTTCGAAAAAATTTTTCTTTTAGAATTTTTTTTTAAATTTTTTTAAAAAATTTAATTCGAAAAAAAATCTTTCGAAATTTTTTTTTAGAATTTTTTTTTTCGAAAAAAAAATTTTTTTAATTTCGAAAAAAAAATTATTTCGAAATTAATATTTTTCGAATTTTTTTTTTGAAATTAATTTATTTTTCATAAATTTATTTTCGAAATAATGTTTCTTTTTTCTAATTTTTTTAGAAAATTTTATTTTTCTTTCGAATTTTTTTTACAATTTTTTTTTTCGAAAAAAAAAAATTTATTTCGAAAAAAAAAATTATTTCGAAATTAATTTTTTTCGAAATTATTTTTTTTTGAAATTAATTTATTTTTCATAAATTTATTTTCGAAATAATGTTTTTTCCGAATTAAATTTTTTAAGATTTTTTTTTCAAAATTAAATTTATTTTCGAAATTAACTTTTTTAAAAAAATTATTTTTTTTTTCGAAATTTAAAAAAAAACGACAACTGCACTGAATCTGTAACGCCGGATGAGCCATAGGGACCATTTATGTAGTTAACAAAAATAAGAATGAGGGTATTTTGGTCATTTTAGTCGTTCGGTAACCTGGTTGAACACACTTTGAAAGTTCGGTAACCTTAATGTCTTATTTTGATAGTTCGGTAACCTGATTGAACAAAAAAAAAGATCGGTATGAAAAGTGAATAAAACTTGAAAGTTTAGTAACCTATGTGTATATAAACCCATAATAATATATCAAAAAGGGCGACAAAATCATAAATACATAGCCGAATCCACGACTACGATACTTAAGATTGCTCAAATCCCTAATCTCAATAATTCAAAGGTTTGGTTGGATAAAGAATAGTACAGGGTATGGATAATTTTTGGGATATAAATTGGTGTAAAATGAAAAATAAACAAAACAAATAAATTAAAATCCTAAGTGTGGTTAATTACTATCCCAACCATCCCATGAATAAGACTCATATCATTGAATAACTCACGCTTTAACACTTGAAACACACGCTTTAGGTAGGCACGAATTATACTCAACAAGATCTTAATCAAAGAATAAACTTTAGTTGACGTTCCCATAACTGCCAACTCCCATTCAATCCATAGATATAATATACAACAAATAGTGGTGATATCGACCACTTACATAACTTTACATCGTTGGTTTATCAATCTTCCAACTTTCTTCTTTTTCTTTTTCTTTTCTCATTTTTTCGATTTTTTTTTTTTTTTTTTTTTTTTTTTTTTTTTTTTTTTTTTTTTTTTTTTTTTTTAACTTGAAACATAAACATAGATGTTTAAAATTTCACCACATCACCAAAACAATAATTCTGGATAATTTTTCCATACTTTTCATACTTCAGAAATAACGGTAATAGTGAAAGTAGTAAACACACGAAAAATAAACTCAAAGATATACAATATTTACTTTCACTCCAATTGCATTGTGCAATTTTCCGACCTAACCATAGATAATGAATTACGCACACGAACACAGGTAATGTAAGGAAACTCACTTTACCTATAGCAATTAACCAACCACGGATTCTAATCTACAGGGTAGGCTAAGGTTTAAGGTGTAACGAAACATTTTAAACAAAGGTGTAAGAAACGAAAGGAATGGCTCTGAGTGTTTTTCTAGGGGTATCTTACTCTAAAAATGAGAGTAACAAAAGGTTTATACGGGGGTTAACTAACCAGTGTAGTTAGCTAATAACACATAATATATAAAGGCTATTTGGGTGTAATCCTAGAAATTTATCAATTTAGACAAGTCATTCCAATTATATAAAATAATACTTATTATGGTGGTCTTGAATAGTATACAAGCCAAGTTCTAAAGTTTACAAGTCACCGGCACACTCATAGATTTGTGAATTTTGAAAAATCACAATTTTTGAAAATAGCGTCATGTGTGCAGCTATGCAACTTAGACTTTAAACAAAAACATGCTAAAAATTTTAAGTTTTGATATATTAAGCACATTTTAAGCATATTTTGAAAAGTTTGGTACAAGTAAGTGTTAAGTGTTCTAATTCTCCAATCCCCCCACTTAAGTTAAACAACGTCCTCGTTGTTTGTATAAAAGGTAAAAAACTGGAAAATAAAAGAATTAGAACAGAAAAACTCTCCTGAGATTTGCTCGGTATGATCCTCCATTAGTATAAGAGCAAAAATCAATTTCTTGTGGATTAGAACGTTTAAGCTTCATATTAGATGTATCCACAGGAAACGCAGGAATCTATAATACCACCAATGCTTCAAAACACACCTAAGATAAGAAAGGTTCAAACTTGCATAACACATTAGTAGTTAGGAAAAAATAAAACATAAAAATTAAAAATGAAAATCATCAGGTCAGTCGATGCGCCGTATCTTATGGAAGAAGATACGCCGTATTGAGCCTGGAATAAATACGGATCAGAATAAAAGATGCGCCGCATCCTTAACCAGGGATGCGCCGCATTAAAATAAACTGATAAAAAGTTTTAAATTCGAAAATAAAAAATGCAGAAAAATAAAATAAAATAAGATATGACCATTTGCAGGAGATGCGTCGCATCTCAGAATTGAGATGCGCCGTATCCTCGGCGGCCTGACTGGCTCAATACAAAATCAGAAAATAAAATAAAAGATAAGCATGGGTTGCCTCCCACGAAGCGCTTGTTTTTGTTCGAGTCACGAGCCTGACTCCACCCTTATTTACTGTGTAATAGGGTGTTGTTCCCCCCACTTGGGATCAAGTGCGGGTGATAGTAGCAATAAACACGAAAAGAGTGTAAATTTGCTAGTAAAGATGGAAGAAATAAATAAAGATCATACCTCGGCATTAGATGTATATCTTTCCTATTCTTACCCGGTTTGGTTGATAAATTGGATGACTTGACCATTCCATCTGAAAGAGTAGTGTGTTGAGGAAAAATGAGTCTCCTTTCTTCTTGGTTAGTCTCTTTGGTAGTAAGGCGTCCCTTGACTTCCGCAGAAGATGAGAAAGGGTCTTTGGCAAGTAAAAGTTCGAGTTCCTCAATAACCTTCATAGGGTCGAAATCATCATCTTCATCAATCATAGCAATGTTTAAGAGCTCATCACCAAATTCTTCCTCGAGCTCCACCAAAAACGGGTTGATTACAGGTGCTTCATGTGCTTCAATAGGCAGTGTAATGAATTTGACCTCATCATTCTTTTGTTTTGCAACCTGTTTAGGAAAACTAGCAAGATTATTAGTAACGGGATTAATAATATTAAATAAATTTGTACCACTTTG
The DNA here is from genome assembly GCA_021014915.2 of Artemisia tridentata subsp. tridentata. Lineage (NCBI taxonomy): Eukaryota > Viridiplantae > Streptophyta > Magnoliopsida > Asterales > Asteraceae > Artemisia > Artemisia tridentata. The sequence goes on from CP139503.1 coordinate 210,810,474, forward strand.
TGTTGTAAGTGACTCCAATTCATCTTGTGAATCTCCATATTCAACTAGTGGTCTTGCAATTTCAGCATCGTCCCGAATTTCATCCTTAAATAAGTAATCCCAGATTTCTTCAAAATCCCTCGTTGGGTCAAAATCTGGTTGAGGTATGTCATCATAAACTATGACGTCAAATGGTTCGAAATCAAAATTAGAATACTTTTCATCTTCATCCGATAGATTGTCTAATGGTGGTAATACGATTGCAGAATATTCTTCAACGTAAGGTTCCGTATACACATCATCTTGTGCAATCTCCGGAGAAAAAGTACTATCAATAACAATTGCCGGAATTGGTTTCACGGTATATGAATCTTCTTCATCATCATTTGACATACACCAAGTGTGTTGGAATGGCAATTTGTTTCTTTCTTTCCTTGACTTTTCATGCCCTAAAATCAAGTATTCTTCCATAGTGATTTATTTCGTCTCAATGACTTGTGCACCATATCTTGCTCTTTTCCAATCATACATCTGATTATTGCTCAAGGCTCTTTCCTCTATAAGCTTAATATATTCTTCCATTGTAATATCTGGATCGTCCATCTTCCTGAACTAAAACTTACTCGTGCAAAAGAAGGGTGAAACGATCAAAGTAAAATAAAAGCTTCTGATATCTGCTGTTGATGCGCCGTATCCTATAAATGGATACGCCGTATCTTATAATCGTTAAAATTAAATCAGACTTTATTCAGAAAATAGATACGCCGCTTAGAAATTTGAATGCGCCGTATCAATTTAAATAATCAAAAATCGATATTTATTTAAAATTAAATGCGTCGTACTAACAAAAGTTAATGCGCCGTATTTTCGTTACGTTTCAAAATATAAGATTTTTGATTCAGAGGATGCGCCGTATCGATAAAAATCGATACGCCGTATCTGTTTAATAATTCGAAAACTGTTTTTAATTAAAATAATAGATACGCCGTATCCGCTAAAGCAGATGCGTCGTATGGCGTTAACGTTTCGAAATTTTTTTTTATCAAAAACAGATACGCCGTATCTTGGGGAAAAGATGCGTCGTATCGCTTAGAAAAAAAAAATTCTTATTAAAAACAGATACGCCGTATCTTGGGGAAAAGATGCGTCGTATTGAATTAATTAAACGCGTTGTATTTTATAAAAAATTGAACGCAATACGCCGTATCTGATAAATCAGATGCGCCGTATCGTTCGATTTAGCTCAGTACAACGATAGCAGAAAACAAAAAATACGAAAAAAAAAAAAAAAAAAAACAAATAAAAACACACGAAAATAAAAACAAACAAAAGCAAACAAATAACACACAAAAACAGAAAATATGCAAAATAGTACAATGAATGCAAATTAATCTAATACACAACAAAATTAGCGGTTAGATAAAAAAAAATTAAAAACCTAATTAAAATACTAATCAAATAAACAGATAATAACAATTCACTCCCCGGCAGCGGCGCCAAAAACTTGATGCGCGTGATGTGTCGTTGCGGTTTAGCAGTTTTAATGCCTACTCAAGTTTTAAATTTATATTTAGCCGACTTATCAATAACACACACACTTAACGAGCAGTGTACCCGGTCAGTATGAATATAATGGTAAGTAGAGTGTCGATCACTAAAAGTGGAACGTATTATCTAGTTATTCTAATCAGTATTTTAATATATTAAGTTAGCTATACAACCTAATCTAACGCAAGGGGGTTCAGCCTGAGAGACTGGCACGATTTGGTTGCAATTAAATAATAAACTAAACCAATAGGCACGAATCAGCAAGTAGCACACACGTACACATATAAATACTCGAGACAATAAGAGGGCTGTCCTTATGATAAGTAGTTTGTCACTTGTTTTATTGCTAGTGTTATATGAAGTGTATAGTTCGATGCAACGCACCGAGATTAAGTCCTTTCTCGTTGGTTCTAATCTTATCGGCGAGTAAACCCTTAATGATTACTTATGACTATCCCGTTTATCTTTCTCCTACTTTTCTACAGACCATAGAATACATAGGCATCTAATAAACAGGCGAGGGTAGAGGCATGGCGACCCGATCAACGCTCAGCTAGACACAGAGGTTATCAATGCACTAATAAAAGTCACCAATGACATCAACATATAAACTTTAATTAATGAGAAAGTAGTTTTAAGGGAGTGCAACCTTTCCGTTGTCACATTACACAAGCCACCAATCTTGATGAATTAAAGTTTACTAACACAATAAAACAAAACTACTTAATGAATTAAACATATGCAGCACCTTCTTACAGCTCTTGTATCTTTGATTTGGGTGTGTCTTGTGCTGCTTCCTTGACTGAATTCGTCCTAGGTTTCTCCTGTTCGGTCTTCGGTTATAATATCTTGCGTACGAAATTCGTCTGGTCTTGGGGTATTTATAGTTTCTGTCTGAGGGTGAGATGCGGCGCATCTAAGGAGTAGATGCGGCGCATGTACTTAACTTCGCGTGGGGTCCAAGATTATAATATTCAGGAATATTCGTACACCGCCAGAAGATGCGGCGTATCTTTATCTTTGAATGCGGCGCATGTCCTCTTGTGTCTTGGATCGTATCTGGTGAAATATTGATAGTGATGCGGCGCATGTCACGAGTGAGATGCGGCGCATCTGGAGCAGATTTGACTTGATCTTGTCCATTTCAGTAGACTCTTCACTTTATGCACGTTTTGCTCCATAATTAGTCCAAAATCGCCAAGTTTCACCAAATGCTTGTTTTCAACTGAGAATTACAAAAGTAAATGATTAAGTATCAATCCTCATACATAATATAGTAAAACAAGTCAAATTAATAGGATAAATGATAGTAATAAAATGTACTTATTTGAGTTCATCAAATATCCCCCCACTTGAACTTTAATTGTCCCCAAGTAAACCTTAGAATTAATCTTATGAAAATGTATCCTAAAGGATATTAGGATTTATTTTTATATTTAAGCATGTATTCGTCTTTTGTCATAATCACACAACTAAACACTTAACGAATTAGAAGTAGAATAAAAATATTTCGATAAAAGCAAATCTAATCGTTTAACTGTCCAGTCGCGACGAATATTCTATCATAAGCTTGGCAAGTATACACATCTCCACCACTAAAGCCAAGGAATAACAAGTCTAAAGCGGTAAAAAGGGTTTTTAGGCTTAAGGGTTAATTATTCTTAATCACTATCGATCTCAAATTCCAGAAAAGGCGACAAAATCACAAATACATGATCGAATCCACGAACACGATACTTGCAATTGCTCAAATCCTTAACTCGAATAGGCTAAAGATAGGTCCAAACTTCACCAATAATAATATATCAAAAAGGGCGACAAAATCATAAATACATAGCCGAATCCACGACTACGATACTTAAGATTGCTCAAATCCCTAATCTCAATAATTCAAAGGTTTGGTTGGATAAAGAATAGTACAGGGTATGGATAATTTTTGGGATATAAATTGGTGTAAAATGAAAAATAAACAAAACAAATAAATTAAAATCCTAAGTGTGGTTAATTACTATCCCAACCATCCCATGAATAAGACTCATATCATTGAATAACTCACGCTTTAATACTTGAAATACACGCTTTAGGTAGGCACGAATTATACTCAACAAGATCTTAATCAAAGAATAAACTTTAGTTGACGTTCCCATAACTGCCAACTCCCATTCAATCCATAGATATAATATACAACAAATAGTGGTGATATCGACCACTTACATAACTTTACATCGTTGGTTTATCAATCTTCCAACTTTCTTCTTTTTCTTTTCTCATTTTTTCGATTTTTTTTTTTTTTTTTTTTTTTTTTTTTTTTTTTTTTTTTTTTTTTAACTTGAAACATAAACATAGATGTTTAAAATTTCACCACATCACCAAAACAATAATTCTGGATAATTTTTCCATACTTTTCATACTTCAGAAATAACGGTAATAGTGAAAGTAGTAAACACACGAAAAATAAACTCAAAGATATACAATATTTACTTTCACTCCAATTGCATTGTGCAATTTCCCGACCTAACCATAGATAATGAATTACGCACACGAACACAGGTAATGTAAGGAAACTCACTTTGCCTATAGCAATTAACCAACCACGGATTCTAATCTACAGGGTAGGCTAAGGTTTAAGGTGTAACGAAACATTTTAAACAAAGGTGTAAGAAACGAAAGGAATGGCTCTGAGTGTTTTTCTAGGGGTATCTTACTCTAAAAATGAGAGTAACAAAAGGTTTATACGGGGGTTAACTAACCAGTGTAGTTAGCTAATAACACATAATATATAAAGGCTATTTGGGTGTAATCCTAGAAATTTACCAATTTAGACAAGTCATTCCAATTATATAAAATAATACTTATTATGGTGGTCTCGAATAGTATACAAGCCAAGTTCTAAAGTTTACAAGTCACCGGCACACTCATAGATTTGTGAATTTTGAAAAATCACAATTTTTGAAAATAGCGTCATGTGTGCAGCTATGCAACTTAGACTTTAAACAAAAACATGCTAAAAATTTTAAGTTTTGATATATTAAGCACATTTTAAGCATATTTTGAAAAGTTTAGGACAAGTAAGTGTTAAGTGTTCTAATTCTCCAATCCCCCCACTTAAGTTAAACAACGTCCTCGTTGTTTGTATAAAAGGTAAAAAACTGGAAAATAAAAGAATTAGAACAGAAAAACTCCCCTGAGATTTGCTCGGTATGATCCTCCATTAGTATAAGAGCAAAAATCAATTTCTTGTGGATTAGAACGTTTAAGCTTCATATTAGATGTATCCACAGGAAACGCAGGAATCTATAATACCACCAATGTTTCAAAACACACCTAAGATAAGAAAGGTTCAAACTTGCATAACACATTAGTAGTTAGGAAAAAATAAAACATAAAAATTAAAAATGAAAATCATCAGGTCAGTCGATGCGCCGTATCTTATGGAAGAAGATACGCCGTATCGAGCCTGGAATAAATACGGATCAGAATAAAAGATGCGCCGTATCCTTAACCAGGGATGCGCCGCATTAAAATAAACTGATAAAAAGTTTTAAATTCGAAAATAAAAAATGCAGAAAAATAAAATAAAATAAGATATGACCATTTGCAGGAGATGCGTCGCATCTCAGAATTGAGATGCGCCGTATCCTCGGCGGCCTGACTGACTCAATACAAAATCAGAAAATAAAATAAAAGATAAGCAAGGGTTGCCTCCCACGAAGCGCTTGTTTTTGTTCGAGTCACGAGCCTGACTCCACCCTTATTTACTGTGTAATAGGGTGTTGTTCCCCCCACTTGGGATCAAGTGCGGGTGATAGTAGCAATAAACACGAAAAGAGTGTAAATTTGCTAGTAAAGATGGAAGAAAATAAATAAAGATCATACCTCGGCATTAGATGTATATCTTTCCTATTCTTACCCGGTTTGGTTGATAAATTGGATGACTTGACCATTCCATCTGAAAGAGTAGTGTGTTGAGGAAAAATGAGTCTCCTTTCTTCTTGGTTAGTCTCTTTGGTAGTAAGGCGTCCCTTGACTTCCGCAGAAGATGAGAAAGGGTCTTTGGCAAGTAAAAGTTCGAGTTCCTCAATAACCTTCATAGGGTCGAAATCATCATCTTCATCAATCATAGCAATGTTTAAGAGCTCATCACCAAATTCTTCCTCGAGCTCCACCAAAAACGGGTTGATTACAGGTGCTTCATGTGCTTCAATAGGTAGTGTAATGAATTTGACCTCATCATTCTTTTGTTTTGCAACCTGTTTAGGAAAACTAGCAAGATTATTAGTAACGGGATTAATAATATTAAATAAATTTGTACCACTTTGTGTTGTAAGTGACTCCAATTCATCTTGTGAATCTCCATATTCAACTAGTGGTCTTGCAATTTCAGCATCGTCCCGAATTTCATCCTTAAATAAGTAATCCCAGATTTCTTCAAAATCCCTCGTTGGGTCAAAATCTGGTTGAGGTATGTCATCATAAACAAGCAACGAGTCACTAGATCATATGTTTAATAGACTTCAAAAACTAGTGAGTCAATTGGCTGTTCTAGGAATTGAGATGCCTCAGGAAGATCTCAATTCCAAATTTCTGAGGAGTCTACCAGCTGAATGGGCTATACATGTGGTTATATGGAAAAACAAGCCTGATATAGATTCCATGAGCTTAATGGATCTCTATAGCAACTTCAAGATAGTTGAACATGATATTAAGAAGTCTGCTGGATAAAGCTCAAGCTCAGGGAATTTGGCCTTTGCATCAACTCCCAGTACCTCATGTCCAGATGAAGAAGTGCAAGTTGCTGGAGCAGTTGGTACTGCTAGTGCAAACCTTGGTACTGCTAGCACCTCAAGCAGTACTAGTGGACTTTTGAATGAAGATACTTATTGTGCTTTCTTGACTACTCAGCACAATGGAAGTATGTTGACTCATTCAGATCTTCAAGAGATTGATGAAGATGATATTGAAGAGATGGATATCAAGTGGCAGCTCTCTCTCCTCAGCTTGAGAGCTAGGAGATTCTTGAAGAAGACTGGCAAGAAGATTGTCATAAACAACAATGATGTTGCAGGGTATGACAAGTCCAAGATTGAGTGTTTCAACTGCCACAAGAATGGTCATTATTCAAGGGAGTGTAGATTGCCAAGCCAACAAGATTGAAAGAGCAGAGGATATGGAAACAAGTCAAGGGTTGTGGAGGTTACTGATTCAAGCTCGAAAGCCATGGTTGCTGTTAATACAAATATCGTCCCAAAAACGTTATTAATATTTTTCGATCTTTACTTAGTTTTGTTAATGACAATTACAAGGTATATTTTTTAGCAAATTATAAATACTAGCTTAAGTCTCATTAATACACATTTTACATTTTGCAAGATAACTTAGAATTACAATTTTACACTTTTACAAACTTATTTCCTTAAAAGGAAACTTTATTTTTAAAGTTACACCATGACATCATGGCATACATCACAAGTGATATCTTAGTTAGATTGTGTAATATTTTGTTCAGATTCACAAGTTAGATAGTTGACATTTGTGGATCTTGGAAGATTTGGCAAGATATGCAAGATATGGAATGATACACCAAATCTCTTAGCTGTCAAGACCCACGGATCCAAGTCCAATGAAGGACGGATCCATATTTTAGGATCCGTGGGATCCGTGAGCTGGATATCAGCATACCTATGAATAGCAAGCTGATCATTTAGCTTTATCATCACTCATATAGCTTAAACACACATATTCATTCAGTATATCTTACTAACATCATTCATACTTGCATTTCACTTTGATCTTTCTTTTTGTAGAAAAGAGATCAAGCTTTCAAGGATCTACAGAACCGTAATCCTTTAGTTTCATTACTGTGTGAAATTGTAATTTGTTTCACACATCATTATCTATCATTTGTAATCAGTGAGTGTGGTTAGTGTTTTAGTCCTCAAAACACAAAGAGAGTAGGGAGTGGTTGTACCCTTGTAAAGAACTCGACATCTAGCTTAGTGTCGGTAAAGTATATAGGCGACGTCAGGTTGGTTCTACCTTGTTAAAGAACCCGGTGTTTAGCTTAGTACCGGAAAAAGAAGTAAGCGACGTGTAAAGGTTTTCTCCGCCTAGAAAGGGAGTTTGTTTCTTAGTGAAGGATAAACTCTCGAGTTGGAAGCTCGAGGAGTGGAGTAGGGCAAGGAAGAGAGTCCTTGTAGCCGAACCACTATAAACAACAGTGTTGTGTGGTTTGATCATCTTTCCTCTCTTTATCTTTTGTTTATATTGTGTGATTATTTGTTTGTGATTGTTTCCTTTGAATTAACATATAGTAACAAAGCAAATAAAACTCGAAAAACGGTAAAAACTATTCAACCCCCCTTCTAGTTTTCCACAATTGGCATCAAGAGCTACGTTACTTAAGACTTTTAAAATATATTTTATTTTAAAACTTAAAACGATCCATGGATTTTGAAAACTTTAAAGAAGGGCAATCTATGTAGAGACCACCTCTATTTGAACCAAATTGCTTTATTTATTGGAAAAATCGCTTTAAGACTTATGTGAAGTCAAAGGATATAGATCTATGGTATATAATAGTTGATGGCGATTACAAACCTATTAGTAATAATATTTCGGGTGGTCGGGATGAAGGAGTTTCTCTTACTCGTCACAGTGATGAGCAAAAGAAACTAATTGCCAAAAATAATGAAGCCAAAATGATGCTTTATAATGCCTTACCTAAGAAAGAATATGAAAGAGTTTTTATGTGTAAAACGGCTAAGGATATTTGGTAATCCCTTATTATCACACATCATGGGAACTCACAAGTAAAAGATAACAAAATTGATCTTCTTGTTCAACAATACGTACAATTTGTTATCTCTGAAGATGAGACCATTGATAGTGCGTTTTCTAGGTTCAATACTAGTATTACATCACTTAAAGCACTTGACAAATCTTTTTCTAGTAAGAATTTTGTGAGGAAATTTCTAAGAGCACTCCATCCGAAATGGAGAGCAAAGGTGACAGCTATTGAAGAATCTAAGGATCTCTCAAGCATGACACTGGATGAGCTCATAGGAAACCTAAAAGTTCACGAAATGATTATGGAAAAAGACTCAGAAATTGTCAAAGGCAAAAAGGAGAAGATTAAGTCTATTGCCTTGAAAGCCAAAGCCGAGTCAAGTGACGATGATGAATCTTGTTCAAACAGTGATGATGAAGAGTATGCCATGGCCGTGAGGGATTTCAAGAAATTCTTCAGGAGACGAGGAAAGTTTGTAAGACCACCTCGTGATGAAAAGAAATCCTCTCGGAAAGATCGTGACAATAAGAAAGGTAAGGTTGACAGGAAATGCTATAGGTGTGGTGACTCCAATCACTTAATAGGAGAATGTCCAAAGCCTCCAAAGAACAAGTCTCAAAGAGCCTTCGTTAGTGGAGCTTGGAGCGATAGTGAAGGAGATGATGATGATGAGCCTAAGAACAACGAAATTGCCCTTATGGCTAATGACACAGAAGAGGTACATTCTGATTCATACTCCTCTATAGATGACGAAACCTTAGAAGTAGAATATAACAAACTATGTGACGTCACTTTAAAAATCATAAACAAAAACAAAATTTTGAAAACAAAGACAACACTTTTGGAAAATGAAGTATTTTGGCTTAAAGAAAAGGCAATACGAATTGAAAAAGGTAAAGGTAGTAAAGAAACGTGTGTTTCTTGTCAAGAACTAAAACTTGAATTAGAAACCTTAAGATCCACACAGGAAGATTTAATCAAACAAAATTCAAAATTTAAAAAGTTTGACAAAAAAAACATAAGTTGTGCAGATGAAATAATGAAAATGCAAAAACTACCTCATGATAAAACAGGACTAGGCTTTATGAAACTAGGAACCTTAAGTGACCATAAGGAACAGACTGTGAATAAAACTGTTTCAACCAAGTTAGACACTCACGGATCCAACGGATCCAAAAACTTGGATCCGCCAATTGTACCCAAGGGATCCGCGGGTACAGAGGCTGAACAGAAGGTTCACAAAGTCGATCGTTCCGAGTTTGTTAAAGTTACTAGAAAACCTAACAGTAATATAACCAATAATAAACACAAACCAGCAGTGTCTTTAGGAAGAGGTCAAGCTAGAAATGAATATAGAGTTAAAACGGATCAACAGAGACCTCAAATAAGTTTTCCCAAACACCCCTTTCCAAAGAGTATAGTTAATCCACAACACACTTATCAAAATAATTGGAACCAAAACATGCCTAGAAACTTTCATGGTCTATATTATATGGTGTGGAACAATTGTCCACCATTTCCGTACATAAACCATGATAATGTCATGTTTAACCCAAACGAACCCATGAGATATTGGGGACCAAATGCTTGAGTCTTTTATGAACTTAGGTATGCTTGAAAGTTGATCTTGAACCTGATGAGTGGATCAAAGATAGTGGGTGCTCAAGACACATGACGGGAAACAAAAATCTTTTCTCAACCTACCAAGTGTATGACGGAGGTAATGTCACATTCGGTAGCAAGCTTAAAAGTAAAATCATCGGAAAAGGTACAATCTCTCATGACTCTCTTTCTATTGATGATGTTGCTCATGTAGATAATTTAGGATTTAATTTACTTAGTATAAGTCAATTATGCCGCAAAAAGTATAACGTCCTTTTCAGTGAAAATGGAAGTAAAATACTTAAAGATGGCATAACCGTAGGAAAGGTGTTTTAAAGAATAATGTCTATGTTATGAAATTAGATAAAACACCTAAAGATAAGTTATGTCTTACCTCCTTGGACGAAAACTCAACTCTATGGCATCGACGCTTAGGTCATGCAAATATGAGGCTTATTCAATCCTTGTCATCCAAAGAACTCGTTAGGAACCTACCCAAGTTGAAATATGACCAACACTTTTGTGATGCTTGCAAAATTGGGAAACAAGTACATAATAGCCATAAGGCTAAAAACATGGTATCTACATCTAGATGCCTAGAATTATTACATATGGATTTGTTTGGCCCGTCGGCTATACAAAGTTATGGAGGAAATTTTTACACTTTAGTCATAGTAGACGATTACTCTAGATATACATGGACAAAATTTTTGAAAACTAAAAATGAGGCATTCGATAAATTTGAAATTCTAAGCAAGAAAATTCAAAATCAAATAGGAAGTAACATAATATCTATTAGAACTGACCATGGTCGAGAATTTGACAATGAAATCCAATTTGGAAATTTTTGTGATAATAATGGAATAACTCATAATTTCTCGGCTCCTCGTACACCTCAATCAAATGGTGTAGTAGAACGTAAAAATAGAACAATTCAAGAAATGAGTAGAACTATGTTAAATGAACAAAACATACCTCAAAATTTTTGGTGTCACGCTGTAGATACTTCAAACTTACATCCTAAATAGAGTTTTAATTAGACCATTTTTAAATAAAACCCCCTATGAAATTTATCGAGGCAAAAAGCCTACATTAGGATATTTTAGAGTTTTTGGAAGCAAGTGCTTCATTTTAAACACAAAGGATTATCTCACCAAGTTCGACCCAAAGTCGTATGAAGGTGTATTTCTTGGGTACTCACAAAACAGTAAAGCATACATAGTATTAAACAAGGAAACATCAAAAGTCAAGGAATCGTTGAACGTAACATTCAACGAAAGTCCACCTCCCTCTAAGACATCACCTTTGGTAGATGATGACTTAGTTGAAAGTCAAATGGCTAAAAATATAGAAAACATTGAAAATGACAATGAAGATGAACCCGTAAAAGGAGAGATAGTCAATATCAAAGAAACAAAAAGTCATCCATTAGAAAACGTCATAGGAAAACTTAATGAAAGAACATTAAGATCCAAAGCTCAAAATGAAAGTAATTATTTTTGTTTTATTTCAACTATTGAGCCTAAAAATATAAACGAGGCAATAAAGAATGAATCTTGGGTAATTGCTATGCAAGAAGAACTAAATCAATTTGTTAGAAATGATGTTTGGACATTGGTCCCTCCACCTAAAAACCAAACCATAATCGGCACCAAATGGGTTTTTAGATATAAAATGGATGAAAATGGTATTGTATCTAGAAATAAAGCTAGGCTAGTAGCTCAAGGCTACAATCAACAAGAAGGTATAGATTACGATGAAACTTTTGCACCCGTAGCTAGACTTGAGTCTATTAGGATACTACTTGCATATGCATGTGCACATGATTTTAAGTTATTTCAAATGGATGTCAAAAGTGCTTTCTTAAATGGTCTTATAAATGAAGAAGTATATGTTGCACAACCTCCCGGCTTTGCAGACTTTGAAAAACCAAATTATATTTTCAAACTTAAGAAAGCTTTATACGGACTTAAGCAAGCACCAAAGGCTTGGTATGATCGACTTAAGACCTTCCTAGTTGACCATAAGTATACCATGGGCCTAGTATATAATACTCTCTTCACCAAGAAAAAGGGATCACATATTATCATTGTCCAGATATATGTGGATGACATTATATTCGGTTCAACTTGTCAAGAGTTATGCGACGATTTCTCAAAAATCATGCATGACGAGTTTGAAATGAGTATGATGGGGGAACTAAACTTTTTATTAGGTCTCCAAATAAAACAATTAGAAGATGGGATATTCTTCAACCAATCAAAGTATATCAAAGATATGCTTAAGAAGTTTGGTCTTGAAGACTTAAAACCCATGAAAACACCCATGTCCTCCGAAACCAAACTCACAAAGGATGAAGAAAATGAATCCGTAGATAGCACTAAATATAGAGGAATGATTGGTAGTTTACTCTATCTTATGCCTAGTAGGCCTGACATTATGTTTAGTGTTTGTCTATGTGCACGTTTTCAAGAAGATCCAAAAATGTCCCATCTTGAAGCCTTTAAACGAATATTTAGGTACATCAAAGGCACTACACACTTAGGATTATGGTATCCCAAAGGAAAGGGTGTAGAAACCATAGTGTATACCGACTCTGACCATGCAGGTGACTATGTTGATAGGAAAAGTACTAGCGGTATTTGTACTTTTGTAGGATATTGTCTCACATCATGGTTTGCTAAGAAACAAACTGCCCTCGCAATCTCAACAACAGAGGCAGAGTATGTGTCTGCAGGAAAGGCGTGTCAACAAGCACTATGGATGAAACAAGCTCTCGTTGACTATGAAATTGAACTCAACAACATTCCCATTCTTTGCGACAACAAAGGAGCGATTGATCTAAGCAAAAATCCAGTCCAACATGCTAGAACCAAACATATTGAAATACGCCATCACTTCCTTCGTGACAATGTACAGAAGGGAAACATCTCAATTGAGAAAGTTTCCTCAGAGGACAACATTGCCGATATTCTCACAAAACCTCTAAAACGAGAACCTTTCAACTATCTTAGACTTGGATTAGGATTAATGGAACCTAGTGATTAGGTAAAACATTAGTGTAGACATTAGTTTAACTAAACTCGACACTAAACCAAAAATAGCATTCTGATCCGCGGATCCAACCGATAACAAAGGCGGATCCTTTGTTTTGGATCCGCCGAATCCGTCGCATGCACAGCCAAGTTTATTATTAAATAAACAAGAACAAGTACTATTCATTCCTCACTCCAAAACATATCACCCACAACATTCGACACCATAACAGTAAAAATCATAATTTAGGCTATTTTCTTCCACAAATTTGTGCTCCAAACATCACAGTAAGTATTCTTATCATGTTTATACTCCTGATCTGCGTCTAGGATTTCTATTTCATGCACAAAACCAAAACTTGGGGTATATGCATAATTCTTGAAAAATCATGAAGCATATTTACTGAATCATACTTAAAAACATGTTTTTTTTAGTTAGGAATTACATCTCATAGCACATTGTCTTAATTCAACAAAAACCCCATGAAAATTTTCTTACTAAAACCTTCTCACGACTAGGTAAAATGATTTTTTGAACATTGTTCATACAAATACAAAAACGTTATCTTTTAAACATCACTTGCATCATGTCTCTTGAATGCTAAAGGGAATACATAATTAATATGTATTTTCGGGTACATTCAAACGTAGCTACATTGAAATAGGAGCTGATGCGTGAGTTTTGCAACCTTACAACAGGTTTTACCTCTCGAGGGATCTCAAGAGGCTTACAACCCCACCAGGCAGTGTACCTGACCGATGTAGTATAGTGTAGTGGTAAGTACGGGGGATTGATCGTTCTCCACAGGGAATAGTGTTCGTTAGGTGTGAAAGACTACTCTAATTAGGTCTAAGGGTTGAGGAAGATTCTTTTTATGTTTTTATATTTTTATGAAAGCAAGTAAAATCTCGGTTTTGAAAGAGTGGGCGGAATTAGTTGCTAGTCAACTAACCCAAAATTACTACGGATGCAAATAAAATAAAATAACAAAAATGAAAATGTGGTGAGAAACTTATGTGTAGAGAAATGTGTTTACTTAGATTTCCTTACTCCCTAACTATCTTTTACCGGTTAATTAGTGTGTATTAGTCGCGTGGATGACGGGTGTATTCCTTAATACCATTCGTGGGGTGGCGTACTTACTTCCCCAACTCTACAAGCTCCTACTTCACTCCTATGTCGAGCCGGCTAGGAAGCTCCTAACATGGGATCACTAGAATTCGCTTGTGCATTAAATACAACCATAAAAACCTTTAGTACGCATTTGGTTCATGTTTCTTAAGACGTTCAAGCAAGTTACCGAATAGGAAGTTAGCCAGTTTTCTTAAGCCTAACATAGATAAACAATCATCCAATACAACTAATAACACACTAATAACCAATAATCAATAGCTAGGTTTCATTAGATCTAAGCAAACACAAGATAAATTTAGCCTAACATGTTAATCAAAAGACAAGAATAAGATAAAATCAAACAACACATAGACATATTGAATGATTAATTGATAACTTATCTTCAATGTAACATGGAAGATCTCAAGGCAAAAAGCCTTGAAAAAGAAGCTGAATTCGTCTTAGGGTTTTCTCCCAAAATTCCACACACTAAGCTCTCTTCTAATGACAAAAAATTAGAAAACTATATATAGATTTTTGGATCTGACGGCGTCACGTTATGGAGTGTGACGCCGTCACCTCGCCGCTTTTAGGGTTCTCGGATGACCTTCTCGACGCCGTCCCTCTTTAGCTCTTCAAAAATCCATTCTGGCTTATCAAGGCTTGACGCCGTCTAACCTTGAACGTGACGCCGTCCCTCTTTGATTTAAGCCGTGACGCCCTTGATCAAGTTAAAGCGTGACGCCGTCAGAATTCACATGCTATTTTCACTGGCTTATCATGAGTAAATTTCACGTCAACTTTTTCTTGCCAAGGCATGACGCCGTCTGGAGTTAAATGTGACGCCGTCAAAGGTAACTTTCAGCCGATTTTTGAGACTTTGCCGTTTTCTTCACTTTTATGCTCCAAAAACGTCCAAAATGCCTCCTTTTCCAGATTTCTCCTCAAAAGTACCTAAAATGACAAAAGGAACGATTTAGGGCAATATTTGATCAAATAAATACGATTTAGGGCTTAAATGACCCCTTAAAAGCGGTACACTTTTCGCTTCATCAAATACCCTTACACTTGAGATTTGCTTGTCCCCAAGCAAATGCGCTTTTATTCTAATCAAAATACAAGTTAGGGGTCATTTAATGCAAACATAAAAGTAATTACAACAAATAATCGTTCCACTTCAATCATAATAAGCACGGAGATTACATACTAGCACCTCACAAGTAGTGTTTAGATACTCATATCTCTCAAGTGTCATCAAAATAAATCTCATAAATGAAAACGGATAATATCTCTCACTACCTGTCATAGCAAATAGATTACCATAGGCTTGGGAAAGGATCGAAAACCTCCTCCACTAGGCGTAAGCACCAAAGATAAACTATCAAAGAGGGCTTTTAAATGGGTTATAACGTTAGGTGTAGGGAAAAGGAAAACACGGTTTTGTTGGATAAGGGATATTTTACTGGTGGCGAGTTAAAGATCTTGATCAATTACATGTACTATACAATGTTGCTAAGCCAAGACTAGACTCGATCTTAAGCTAGAAACGAAATAACAAAAACAAAAACAAACATAAAACAAACGTAAAATGAAACGGGATGGTAGTCCGTATGTTTTTTTTTTTTTTTTTTTTTTTTTTTTTTTTTTTTTTTTTTTTTTTTTTTTTGCATACACTCTTGCCCTACCATCCAAAATAATACATCATAGGGGCATTGCATTCCCCTTACACTTGAACTTTTACATAACTTTACAAATACTAATCTAACGACTCGAATTAAGATAATTGAAAAACTTGGAGTACTTTTAAAACATTTAGCACATATGGGGGTAATAAATGATGTTCATCCCCATTACTCCATTATACTAGTACTTTACCCATGAGTCCCAATCGTCCCAAAACAATATGTACAAGGATATGACTCGACTTAGCAACCATGTAATCAACTAGATAATTAACTTGGGTTTAAACAAATGTTGTAACAATAATGCACTAAAAATGAGTGCATACAAGGTAGGCTAAGGCGATTTGGGTGTACATTTTAGTGGGGTGTAACAAATTATTCCTTCAAGTAAAATGCTTAAAGGTCGAAACGAAAAGATAGGCTCTGAGGGGTGTACTAGGGGTATCGTGTACTAAGAATGAGTACAACGCAAAGGGTGTGGGAGAATTACTTGACCAATGTAGCCAAAGTAATTATAACAAAAACACAGGTGTAAAACAATGGGTTAATCCTAATGCCTCTTATCATGTAGTAAATCTAACTACACGAATGTAGTCTCACTTGTGGCCTTGGAATGGTCCTAACGCAAGTTCTAGAATCTAAGTGCTACCGGTACACACATCATAGCATAAATGCTTTTCCTACCAATTCTAGGGGCGAACCTCACATATTTGGGGTGGAAATTTTTTTTAGTGGTACGGTTTTTTGTGCTAGTCATATAACTCCTATCCGTAAGACGCTCATTAAGATCAAAGTTTCACTCCTAAGTGTTGTAAAAAATTTTAAATTTGGCACTAAAATTACCCTAACAGGTATTTATCTCAGTTTTATTACACATCTATTATTAAACAAACAAAAATCAAGCGCAGTGGCATTCTCTAAAATCGTACTTTTACCCCCCCTTACACTTAAGATGAACATTGTCCCCAATGTTCAAATAACAAGATGTAAAAGTAAATAAGGTAAAAGAATGAAATCAAATACTCCCCTGATTCGCTCGGTGGATAATGAAATTACACGGTTAGATCTTCCTCCAAAGTAATGTAGAAGCTCCATGACTAATGCATCGCCACAAGCTTGATTCAAAACATTTCCTTGTCCAAAATAACCTGTTAAACCTGAGAAAACAAACACGAAAACCTGCATAACATCGGCGGGATAAAATCTATATATAAGGATATAATGCTTGTGGAATGATAATTTTGCAGATTCCTGGAGATTATAAGTTGGAGATTTTAATAAAAACTTTTTATGAAAACAAAACTTTCAAAAATTTCTGAAAATTAAATCTGACGCCGTCAGAAATGACCTGACAAAAATTTTCATTTTAAGTTTCCGGAAAATTTCTGGAAAAACCTTTACCTTACTTCCTGGAAATCCTGCAAAACATCATTATGACTCGATACAAGCATTTGACTCAAACAAATACGAATATGTATGCTATTTTATTATTATTACGATTCATGTTCATTTGTGTTCTAATAAACCGATTTAGATTTCCCTTACACTTAACTTTTGCAAAATACCTTTATATGTAGTTAAGACGAAGTTAAAAACAAAATAAAGCATTTTCACAAATTACTTTTGAACATGAATCAATAATGATAAAAATTAAACATACATACGGAAAATAAAATCAAACAAGCAAATAAATAAACACACAAAGCAAATAAAACAAATAAAGCTTGGGTTGCCTCCCAAGAAGCGCTTTTCTTTATTAACGAGTCTTGTAGCTAGACTCAAAGTCACGTACATTACGTGACTCCATCATCGGTCACGGTTCCTAGGCCATTCTCCTTCCCGGTTTTATATTCCGGTCCTAATTTCAAACAATCCTTGTAGAAACCGAATATCCTTTCCATAACATAGTCTACTCCTTTACTTCTATCCTCATCATTCCTATAGTAGACCGCTTGCTTGAGCTCCTTCTCAACATTTGACAAGTGTTGGAATTGTTCTATCTTATATGGCATTTGGTAGCTTACTTCATCGGTCTCATGCTTAAATCTAACTATCCCTAAGGAAGGTTCATAAGTCATTCTAGAGACCTCAACAAATGGTTTTCCAAAAACCACTTGAGTCAAGGATGCATCGACTATTGGGCGGATATCTTCTACAATTACAAAGTCGGTGACATAGGTGAAGTTTCCTACATAAACCGGTAATCCCTTTACTCTTCCTGTGAAGTTACTCATCCAACCCTTGTCAGGGAACATCCTATACCCAAGTTGATTTTTCATTATCAAGTTGTAGTGGGCTCTAGTCATGATGTTTATGGGTGATCTAAGGTCTATGTAGGCTTTCCACACATGCAAGTGTCCGATGTTGCATGGTATGTTGAGATTAGAAGGGTCGCCTATTTCAATGATTGGTCTACCTAGGAGGTATGGTGTCTCGGGGTCATCGAATAAGTTTGTATGATATGCGCGCTCTTCCTTAGTGGGTAGCCTATCGAAGTAGTCCTCATCATCATCTACTTCTTCAATCTCACTTGTCCTAACTTCCTTATCAGCCTCGACTTTCTTATCCTCATCCTTAGGTTCACTATTATCCTCATTCCTATCAATTGGTTTAATAGTGACAATGTTGACAAAGTAGACGTGTTTGGATGAAGAGGGGTCTTTTACTTGGGGTCCGCTATTTGTGTTCCTAGCGTCCTTATGTGGAGGTGATAACACTTGGTTATGGAGAGCTTTCAACAAGTTGTCAATTTTATTGGTCATCTCCGTTTGTTGTTGATTGAATTCGGCTTCAAACTTGGCTAAACGAGCTTCTTGAGATGCCATAAATTGAGACATCAATCCTTCAAAGTTATCGGTACCACCATTGCCGGAAGGATTGTTGTTGAAAGTACGGTTCGAGTTGGAACCGCTCGATTGGAAACGATTAGGTGGGTTGGAAGAATTGGTTTGTTGTGTGTTTTGGTTTTGTTTCCACCTAAGGTTCGGGTGATTTTTCCATGAGGGGTTGTATGTATCACCGTAATGGTTTGGCTCGGGTTTGAAAGTGTACCACTTGTCTCCCGCTCCGTCGGTACGCGAGGATGCGTAGTCCACAAAAGCTTGTTCGGGGAGTTCCATGCAATCACGAGTGTCGTGGGGACCACTACATAATTCACATGAAGAAGTGATTTTGTTCACTTGGCTTGAAGGGTTAGGAGCCTCGTAGGATTTCATGAGAAACTTGACTTGGTCTTCAAGTTCTATGATCCTACGGTCAGAAGTGCTTGAATTGTTCGAAGGCAAAGATATTGCCTTGACCGTTTTATTCAAATCACGGGGATCACTCCAACTTTCGTTGTCATAAAGAGCAAGATCCTCTAGGAGAGCCCATGATTGTTCCGCACTTAGATCACGTAGCTTGCCACCGGCCGATTGGTAAATGGTTTGCCTCGTGGAGAGATTGATATGGTCATAGAAGATTTGGACTTGGAGCCAAAGTTCTATGCCATGGTGAGGGACTTTTTGGAGTAAGTCCTTGAATCGAGTCCATGCCTCGTAGAGAGTTTCGCCTTGACGTTGTTGGAACATCAAAATATCATTCCTTAGCTTGGTAGTTCTTCCCGGTGGGAAAAACTGAGCAAGGAAACGAGTGGTGAGATCATCCCAAGAGGTGATGGATCCTGCGGGTTGACGTTCTAGCCACTGACTAGCTTGGTCCCGCAGAGAGAATTGGAAGAGACGCAATCGGGTTGTCTCTCGAGTGGCAACATCAAGGTCTATAGAATCAACGATTTTAAGAAAGTCCTTGAGATGTTGATTAGGATCTTCAGAACGAAGTCCATGGAATGCGCATCCGCTTTGCACCAACCGGATGGTGTCGGATCGCAAGGGTGTGATATTGGCTCCTTGAGTGAGCTCAATGGTGTTTCGATAGCCATGGTGGCTAGGACGGGAATACTCTCCTAAAGTACGGGCTCTAGGAGGTGGTTGTGGTTGTTGTGGTGGTGGGTTGTGGGGGTTAAGGATATTACCATCTTCCATGATGTCGGATGGTATGGTTACGAACAAAGACACGAAGAAAATAGATAGACTAAAGAAAATCCAGAAAAATAAAATAAAAATCTCACTAGAAAGGAATCTAGTGAGTAGACCTAATAGAAATAAAAATTCAACCTAAACAATAACTATTCCCCGGCAGCGGCGCCAAAAACTTGATGCGTGGGTTTTGCAACCTTACAACAGGTTTTACCTCTCGAGGGATCTCAAGAGGCTTACAACCCCACCAGGCAGTGTACCTGACCGATGTAGTATAGTGTAGTGGTAAGTACGGGGGATTGATCGTTCTCCACAGGGAATAGTGTTCGTTAGGTGTGAAAGACTACTCTAATTAGGTCTAAGGGTTGAGGAAGATTCTTTTTATGTTTTTATATTTTTATGAAAGCAAGTAAAATCTCGGTTTTGAAAGAGTGGGCGGAATTAGTTGCTAGTCAACTAACCCAAAATTACTACGGATGCAAATAAAATAAAATAACAAAAATGAAAATGTGGTGAGAAACTTATGTGTAGAGAAATGTGTTTACTTAGATTTCCTTACTCCCTAACTATCTTTTACCGGTTAATTAGTGTGTATTAGTCGCGTGGATGACGGGTGTATTCCTTAATACCATTCGTGGGGTGGCGTACTTACTTCCCCAACTCTACAAGCTCCTACTTCACTCCTATGTCGAGCCGGCTAGGAAGCTCCTAACATGGGATCACTAGAATTCGCTTGTGCATTAAATACAACCATAAAAACCTTTAGTACGCATTTGGTTCATGTTTCTTAAGACGTTCAAGCAAGTTACCGAATAGGAAGTTAGCCAGTTTTCTTAAGCCTAACATAGATAAACAATCATCCAATACAACTAATAACACACTAATAACCAATAATCAATAGCTAGGTTTCATTAGATCTAAGCAAACACAAGATAAATTTAGCCTAACATGTTAATCAAAAGACAAGAATAAGATAAAATCAAACAACACATAGACATATTGAATGATTAATTGATAACTTATCTTCAATGTAACATGGAAGATCTCAAGGCAAAAAGCCTTGAAAAAGAAGCTGAATTCGTCTTAGGGTTTTCTCCCAAAATTCCACACACTAAGCTCTCTTCTAATGACAAAAAATTAGAAAACTATATATAGATTTTTGGATCTGACGGCGTCACGTTATGGAGTGTGACGCCGTCACCTCGCCGCTTTTAGGGTTCCCGGATGACCTTCTCGACGCCGTCCCTCTTTAGCTCTTCAAAAATCCATTCTGGCTTATCAAGGCTTGACGCCGTCTAACCTTGAACGTGACGCCGTCCCTCTTTGATTTAAGCCGTGACGCCCTTGATCAAGTTAAAGCGTGACGCCGTCAGAATTCACATGCTATTTTCACTGGCTTATCATGAGTAAATTTCACGTCCACTTTTTCTTGCCAAGGCATGACGCCGTCTGGAGTTAAATGTGACGCCGTCAAAGGTAACTTTCAGCCGATTTTTGAGACTTTGCCGTTTTCTTCACTTTTATGCTCCAAAAACGTCCAAAATGCCTCCTTTTCCAGATTTCTCCTCAAAAGTACCTAAAATGACAAAAGGAACGATTTAGGGCAATATTTGATCAAATAAATACGATTTAGGGCTTAAATGACCCCTTAAAAGCGGTACACTTTTCGCTTCATCAGGAGCGTTTGGGTTATCTCTCGTTTTTAATACAAAACTTGCATAAACTAAATTTTCATGCATAAAAAAGGGTCGAGATAACCGCACCTCCACATTGTCCCCATGTAGGCACACACTAGAAATTTTACACTTACTTTGATCATTTCAACTAAAACTATGTAACTTTTGTACTTAGGAAAATCATGCCTCCCGCAACCAACTACGATCACAAAAGAACCTTTAACTACTTACCTGAAGTCCACAAAACCAAAGGTCTAACCAAAGCTCAAGTCGACATTTTCAAAACCTTAGAGAAAAAGTATGTCCATGAGGGTAGAGTCGTAGATTCCTCGTTCTATGAAGGAACCCAACTTAGGGAAAACTTAGCCGCAATTCGATTTGATACTCTTTTAGATATAGATGAACAAATCATTCCTAGGTTCATTCTTGAGTTTTATGCTAGTGTAAGTCTTAGTTCGAGTGACCAAGGTTACTTAAGTCTTCAGTTTAATTTAAATGGAAATCATATCAACATCCCTCTTGATCAATTTGGTGAGGTCTTGGGCATTTGATGTGTGGCGTGATGTGTCGTTGCGGTTTAGCAGTATTAATGCCTACTCAAGTTTTAAATTTATATTTAGCCGACTTATCAATAACACACACACTTAACGAGCAGTGTACCCGGTCAGTATGAATATAATGGTAAGTAGAGTGTCGATCACTAAGAGTGGAACGTATTATCTAGTTATTCTAATCAGTATTTTAATATCTTAAGTCAATTATACAACCTAATCTAACGCAAGGGGGTTCAGCCTGAGAAACTGGCACGTTTTGGTTGCAATTAAATAATAAACTAAACTAATGAGCACGAATCAGCGATAAGCACGCACGTACACAGATAAATACTTGAGACAATAAGAAGACCTGTCCTGATAATTAAGTAGCTTGTCACTTGTTTTATTGCTAGTTTTATATGAAGTGTATGTAATTAACCCTTTCTCGTTGGCTCTAATCTTATCGGCGAGTAAACCCTTAATGATTACTTATGTCTAAAAGTTATTCCTAAGTGATCAAGTTAGTAATAACCGTGGGAGCAATATGATCTTCCGTAGTCACATACGACAAGCCACTAATAGACACAGAGGTTATCAATGCACTAATAAAAGTCACAAAAGACATCAACATATAAACTTTAATTAATAGGAAAGCAGTTTTAAGGGAGTGCAACCTTTCCGTTGTCACATTACACAAGCCACCAATCCTGATGAATTAAAGTGTACTAATACAATGAAACAAAACTACTTAATGAATTAAACACATGCAGGACCTTCTTACAGCTCTTGTATCTTCGTTCGGGTGTGTCTTGTGCTGCCTATTCGTCTGAATTCGTTCGCTCGTACGTCAAAAGTCTTTTCTGTACCCCCCCCCCCCCGAAATTCGTCTGACTTTGGGGTATTTATAGTTTCTGTCTGAGGTAAGATGCGGCGCATTGAATAAGTAGATGCGGCGCATTGACTTAACTTCACGTGGGGTCCAAGGTTATTATATTCCAGAATATTCGTACACCGCCTTGAGATGCAGCGTATCTTCATAACTGTATGCGGCGCATGTCTTCTTGTATCTTGGATCGAAACTGGTGAAATCTTGATAGTGATGCGCCGTATGTAAGAAGTATAATGCGGCGCATCTGGAGTAGAACAAGTTGGTTCTTCTTCGTTGACCAAAGTTTCATATGCAACGCATGACAGAATTGCATGCGTGCATTCTTCAAAGTCAGGCAATGGTCTTCAATCTCTTCATTTCAGCAACCTTTTCCAATCTTGATCATTTTTCTCCATTTTTAGTCCATAATAGCTAAGTTTCACCAAATGCTTATTTTTAACTGAGAATTACAAAAGTAAACGATTAAGTATCAATCCTCATACATAATATAATAAAACAAGTCAAATTAATAGGATAAATGATAGTAATAAAATGTACTTATTTGAGTTCATTAGCATTCCAAATCAAGGGACATGTATTTACTCGGACAAATGGTCCTTAACAATCTTAGAATCCAATCTCGAAAGGACGGCACCATATGTCACTCCTCTCGCATCAAAAGAAGTGCTTAGGGAACATCTCTTCATTCCTAAGAACAACCCCACAAGGATGTATCGTGGCCGCGAAGTTGCTAGAGACCCATTTGCCATGGAGCTCAATGAACTCAAGCCCGAATTCAAGAAAATGGAAGAGGTCTTAAGGGCCAATGTCATGTGTACAGTAGGAAACCGTGATCACATAAATGCGTGTTTGTGTCA
Organism: Artemisia tridentata subsp. tridentata; assembly: GCA_021014915.2. Taxonomy (NCBI): domain Eukaryota; kingdom Viridiplantae; phylum Streptophyta; class Magnoliopsida; order Asterales; family Asteraceae; genus Artemisia; species Artemisia tridentata. The sequence continues at coordinate 210,834,192 of CP139503.1, forward strand.
TATGATGTTCAACATCTCAACTCGTCAACCCTTCAACCTTGCTTATTATGTTGCTAAAAGGATGTGTGACATTCCGATTCAAGGCAAGACTGCATTGCCTTATGGAATGCTCTTGACTCGACTCTATAGAGCTTTTGCACCTGTCCGTCCAAACTCCTTAGGATTTGTCCCAGAATACACAGAGATCCAACACACTTTCGTTCCCTTAAGTAACTTTAGAGTATCGGTTGATAAGGGCAAACGTCCTCGTGCACCAACATCATCCTCATCATCTTCAATGAGTGAAGATGATGGTTTGCCAAATTCTAGGATTCCTCCACCCGAATACTTGAGCCATCTTCCTCCAATTCCAAATGAATCCGCTGAGTATCGAAACATTAAAGGAATGGTGAAGAATCTTGGTCGTTGGATGATGAAATTGCACAAAGGTATGAAGAAGTTGAAGAATAAGCTTAGTTGAAGGAGTGTTTGGATTTGAACAATGTTAGACAATGTGATGTTAAACTTGTATGTGTCTCGACTTTATCTGATAATACTTGTTATGTATGTGTAATAACTAACATTTGCAGGTAGATAACCCTCATGGTTATCAATTTTCCGGGTTATAGCCTATGTTTGGCATAACACCTAAAAAGGTAAGTTTCTAAGAACGGATTAAAATATGTTCAATCATGTGTTAATAATATCATATTCTGATGATCAGCTATACATATTAGATGATAAGTAAGGTCTAGGTGAATTTTCGGGTTTTCGTCGAAAAACAAAAAAATAAGACATATGTTCTGTTTAGTTTTAGTATTTGGGACACGGATCCGGCGGATCCCAAAACTTGGCTCTGCCAAGGGTTATCGTTGGTTCCGCCATCCGCCAACCTGCGGATTTGGCGGATCCCATACTTTGGCTCCGCGTTTGATCCCATTTGGATCCGCGGGTTCCACAGTAAAATCCTAAAACTTTTTCGACTCATCTCGATTCTTAAATCTTAGTGTTTAGTCTTATTTAGGAATCATTCACTGATTATAAAACATCTTAGAATCATTTAGGAATTCTTAGAAACTTAGGAGCAAAATTTCCCACCAAAATTTAAATTTTTGAATTTTAGGTGTGAGTTACCAAACTGATACAAAGAAGGAACCCTTTTTGGGGATCCGTCAAATCCGTGGAAATATCAAATCATAAGATTTTCCACTATCTCCTTGTATTTACTGCAAATCCCCAACATATTACTCAACCCAAGCTCAATGGATTGACTTCCTTGATATGACCTTCACAAATCTTTGTTTCAAATCATTAGAAACCAACATTCTCCATTGGATTCACTTCACTTCCAAACACTAATTTCCATGATCCTTCTGTCTATAAATTGAGATCCAAACTTGAAACAAAATTCACACCTTCATCCACTTCTCCTGTACTTATTAGTTACCTAAGTCAACAATGACAAAGTCAAACAATTCTTCGACCTCAAAACCACTAAAAAGGACAGCACGAATCAGTGTAAAACCATGTTGCTTTGTTAACATTTCAAATTCTTCCTCAGAAGAGTCATCACCACTAATCATATCCTCACCCATTGCTAGTGAAAACTTCCTTACTTTATCCACTCCAACTCCCTCAAATGTACTTATTCAAACACCTCCTCCGACTATCACTCCAGTAGGAACCACACCACCACCCGCTCCATCACAGTCTGAGAAATCCCAATCATCACCAAGCTCACCAAAACTCCAACCCATGGAACTCTTTAGGACACCACCAACATCTCCACAACCATATCTTGAAGAGTTAGAAGATCTTCCACCTACATCAACCAATCCTCCACCAATGAGTCTTGAAAACTTAGAACCCATGCTATTTCATCCTCTCCATCCGGAGATTCATGGTCCTCTATACTGTGAAGCACCACAACCTCATCCCCAAATACCACCACTATCACCAACTTCAACACTCATCGCCATAGATGAGGCGATGTGGAGCAACATTCCTCAAACCCAAGAGGAGATAAGTGCGGAGTTAACACAACTCTATGCTCTCTCGGGTATGGTTGACCATCGCCTTCATGAAGCCATGGACATTCAAAACATCCTCATGAACTCCCTCCAAACAACACCACCAACCAATGAACAACAACAACAACCATCCAACAACAACAACAACCAACCACCACCACCACCACCACAAAACTTGGAGCCTAGTCTTCCTCCCGGTTTTTCAAGTCATGATTGCGCACATTGTGAGAGAACATCTCACTTGGCCCAAAGGACCAACATTTTGGTCCATGAGCTTCAACATGAGATGAGGTTCATTTTGAACCACATTCTTGAGCGTTTAAACGCCATCTCTCATCCTCCTCAATAGGAGCTTTCTAGAATAGTTGTTAGGACCTTTTAGATTGTTGGTTTAGGATTTTTTTTTAGGATGTCTTTTTATTGTACTTGTAACATCATTTCATCATTGTGACTTTTGTCACAAAATTTTCAATATCTATGAATGTGATGTTTTATGCTTATGAGTGATCAACATATTGCATATTATCATTATCTTTGATAACTAACATCCTTATATAGCTTGTTATACTCTATATCATGATTGCTTTAGGTACAAATAATGATCAGACACTTACTTTGACTTTTTTAAGTCAAAACTTATTGAAAGGCTTGTTTGGAAGAACACTTCACATGCATTCTACTTCTTCCTAGAAGTCATTCATTACTAACACTTCATTTGCAGCATATCATACCCTTCAAAAGTATACGTTGGTACTCGAGAAGTGGGGAGTATACATCGAGGGGGAGCATTTCATAAGCATTTCATATTCTAACCGTTTGTTTTGTAGGTTCATGCATCATTTCCTTGATTACTCCATCTAGGTGAGTATAAAACAAGGGGGAGCTTTAAAGTTCTCAAAATCGCATTCCGCTACGCTACTCTTTTTGTTTCGACAAAAAGGGGGAGAAAGGACTAAGTTTGCATTAACTGTGATTCATCACAGTACATACATTTTTTTCAAAACTTTTCTTTAATAAACAAACTTAATATATATTTTTAAGAACTTATGCTATATTTATTCTCTTGCTCAAAAATATACCTTATGTTTTGTCATCAACAAAAAGGGGGAGATTGTTAATACAAATATCGTCCCAAAAACGTTATTTATATTTTTCGATCTTTACTTAGTTTTGTTAATGACAATTACAAGGTATATCTTTTAGCAAATTATAAATACTAGCTTAAGTCTCATTAATACACATTTTACATTTTGCAAGATAACTTAGAATTACAATTTTACACTTTTACAAACTTATTTCCTTAAAAGGAAACTTTATTTTTAAAGTTACACCATGACATCATGGCATACATCACAAGTGATATCTTAGTTAGATTGTGTAATATTTTGTTTAGATTCACAAGTTAGATAGTTGACATTTGTGGATCTTGGAAGATTTGGCAAGATATGCAAGATATGGAATGATACACCAAATCTCTTAGCTGTCAAGACCCACGGATCCAAGTCCAATGAAGGACGGATCCATATTTTAGGATCCGTGGGATCCGTGAGCTGGATATCAGCTTACCTATAAATAGCAAGCTGATCATTTGGCTTTATCATCACTCATATAGCTTAAACACACATATTCATTCAGTATATCTTACTAACATCATTCATACTTGCATTTCACTTTGATCTTTCTTTTTGTAGAAAAGAGATCAAGCTTTCAAGGATCTACAGAACCGTAATCCTTTAGTTTTATTACTGTGTGATATTGTAATGTTTCACACATCATTATCTATCATTTGTAATCAGTGAGTGTGGTTAGTGTTTTAGTCCTCAAAACACAAAGAGAGTAGGGAGTGGTTGTACCCTTGTAAAGAACTCGACATCTAGCTTAGTGTCGGTAAAGTACATAGGCGACGTCAGGTTGGTTCTACCTTGTTAAAGAACCCGGTGTTTAGCTTAGTACCGGAAAAAGAAGTAAGCGACGTGTAAAGGTTTTCTCCGCCTAGAATGGGAGTTTGTTTCTTAGTGAAGGATAAACTCTCGAGTTGGAAGCTCGAGGAGTGGAGTAGGGCAAGGAAGAGAGTCCTTGTAGCCGAACCACTATAAACAACAGTGTTGTGTGGTTTGATATTTCCTCTCTTTATCTTTTGTTTATATTGTGTGATTATTTGTTTGTGATTGTTTCCTTTGAATTAACATATAGTAACAAGGCAACTAAAACTCGAAAAATGGTAAAAACTATTCAACCTCCATTCTAGTTTTTCACAGTTGCCATTGATGGATTAGGGTTTGACTGGAGCCACATTGCAGAGGAGGAAGCAGAAGCATCTATAGAGGTTGCTCTCATGGCATTATCAGATTCTGAGGTACAAATTTCAAAATGTTCTACATCTTGTGAAGCTTTAAAAGATCTAGAAACACTTAAGAAGAGATATGAGAATCAGAGAAAAGAGCTAGTCGAAACTGCTTTTAGCTTAGCAAATCATAAGAGGGCTTTAGCTGTGTTAGAAGAACAAATTGTTCATTATAAAAGTAATGAGTCAAAGTTTTCTGATGATATGATTATTGTTAAGAGAGACTTAATGTTTAGGGAGAATGAAATTACTGTGTTGAAACATGAGTTAGAACAGGTTAAGAAAGCTAAGGAGAACATTCAAATGACTGTTAACACACTAGAATTTGCAACTCAGGGTGTTAGTAAGATTGTTGAGTGTCAGATCCTTAATAAAGCTAAGTCAGGCCTAGGATATAAGTCAGTTCCACCTCCCTATAGAGGAATTCCAACACCCCCAGGCATAGACTTAGAACACACAGGACTACCTGAATTTCAACTACCTGAGCTTAAATATGGTCCTCAACCTAAGAAGGATGTAGTTGACAAACCTGTGTATGAGAGTGCTGTGATAAATCACTATCTGAGGACAAGGTGTTTTTTGAGGATAGGGTGTCCTCAGTTAAGGACTCAGATGCTTCAACCATTGAAGAATGGACTTCTGATGATGAGGATGATCAGGCTGTGGTTGAGCCTGTTAGTGCTAAAGTGGAGGAACCAAAAGTTCCAAAGATGGTTAAACCTGAGACTGTTAGGCTTAGATCAAATGCCAAACCTTTTAGACCAACAGTTAGGTATGCAGAAATGTATAGAACCACAAACAAGCCAAGAGGTAACCAAAGGAATTGGAATGACCTCAAATCTCACCAATTAGGGGATGATTTTGTCTGCTATAGGAAAGCTTGTTATTCATGTGGTAGTTTTGACCATCTTGCAAATTTTTGTGATAAATGGGTATCTGGATATACAAATCTTTTCTTAGGAATGATAGAATGATACCCAGATCAGTTCTATTAATGTCTCGCTAAAGACCAATTCAAACTGCTAGACCAGCAGTTCAGACTGTCAGACCTATTAGACCTGTTCACCCAAGGCCAACAGTTCAAGGTGCAAAAATGTTTTCCAAATCAGCACCAACAACTGTTAAAAGACCATTTCAAAACAGACAAGTAGTGAAAAACCAAGTTTGGAAACCTAAGGTAACAACTACCAAGCCAGCAGTTCCAACTGCTAGCAGAGTAATTGGTACTGGTGTGAATAAAAACACTGATAAAGGAAACATGGGAAATGGTGTGAATGCATCAGCATGTTGGGTTTGGAGACCCATCAAACCCAATGGTGCTAAAATTGTTTTGAAAAGAATAAATTATGTTGATGCAAGAGGAAAGCCTAAGTCTGTTTTGGCTTGGGTTCCACAAGGGAATTAATTTTTCTTGTTATGTGCATTGTTAGTCATATACTTTTATATTGTGAGACAAGTTCTTTGTGGCTTGTTTCTTTGTTTTTGGACTAACACTTGCAGGTTTTGAATGATAAATACCAAGGAATTTAATGCTATATGTTTTGGACTGTAATGGTGATTTGGAGCTGAGTGTGTGATCTTTGCACACAATAAATGGTAATTGGTTCACCATGTCTTACCCACATAAGAACCAACTAGTCCAGAGCAAACGGTTTCTGGTAAAGACTAATCAAATCCGCTGATGGTTGACAATTTACCAAAAATTGTATGGTTATCAGCTCACCATATCTAAGTGTGAAGAGTTGGCTAGTCCAAAGCAAACGGCTATTGGTAAAGACATATCAAATCCGTTGATAGCTGATAGTTTGCTAGAAACTATGTTTGAGCCATGGTTTTTAAAAAAAATTATTACAATAAGTTCATACGGCTCAACAAATTTTTTCCAACAGTTGGTACGGTTAGTACAAAGTTAGTACGGTTCAACTAGCCGTTGTAAAAATCTGTCAGTAATTAATTTTCTAGCCGTTGGGGTAAAACCGTTATTCTTAAGGTACCTATAGGGATTTTTATAGATGATAATTATCTTTTTACCATAAATTCATTTATTCTCTTTCTAAAGATAATTTATCTCATACGCATATTTCGCAAAACCCTAAACAGTACCTATAAATCCCAAACGACTGCATAAAACCTCAATTCCAATTTAAACGATCATCGTATTGATATAATCTTTCATTTTTCATCACTAAGAATGGCTGGATTGGAATTTGTTAAACGTCATAATCAGGTTGCGTTTCTTGAGAAAACAGAGGAGGGAGATGGACCAAAGTTTTATGAGATTGTGGACTTTCTCAACCACTCTCACATAAGGTATGCTCTAGCTGTTTCTCCTACTCTTTATGTCTCGCACATCACACAGTTCTGGCAGAATGCTACTGTCTTGACTAGTGAAGATGGAGACTCAGAAATTCATTCTGAAGTGGATGGTGTATCTTTTGTTGTTACCGAGTCTATAATTAGGAGACATCTTAAATTACATGACTCAGATGGTATTAACACTATTCCTAACACTGAAATATGGGAAGAACTTACCAAAATGGGGTATGATACATCTGAACATAAATTAACTTTTCAAAAAGGATGTTTCTCACCTCAATGGAGATTTTTGATACATACCCTTTTAAGTTGCTTAAGTCCTAAAAAGACTGCTTGGGAGCAGTTCAGTAGCAATATTGCTATTGCTCTCATTTGCTTGTCTACAAACAAGGTTTTTAACTTTTCAAAATTTATTTTTGAGGGTATGGTATCTAATGTTACAAGCAAAACAAAGTTTTTAATGTATCCCAGGTTTGTTCAAACACTTTTGAATAAAAAGACATACCTGCTTACAAAACCAACTGAAATTTTTGCTACTCCTAGCCTTCAATCAAAGGTTTTTCAAAATATGGCTATGGCTAGTAGGCTTTTTCAAGGGGAACCAGTTCCATTGTTTCCTCAAATGCTTCAAACTGTGTTGGGTGAAGGTTCAGCAGTTCCAACTGATCCCCATCACACATCCACTCAAGTACTTGAAAGAACCCAACCATCACATTTGCGCATCACTTATAGGAGAAGGGAGACACCTAGAGTGGTTCCTAGATCCTTTCCCCATGATTCACCTCTCCTAGCAGGTCACACAGCTAGACGTGATGAGGGTAGTTCTAACCAAAATGCATTGACGGAATTATGTACCAAGCTAGCTGCCAAAGTTGAAAGTTTGGAGACAGATCTTAAAAGCACCAAGGATGAGCTCAAAGCTCACAAGGAGCATTCGGCTAAAAATTTTAAGAGGTTATCTTTGAAGGTGAAGAAGCTGAAAGATCAACTCAAGCAGAAAAGGGCAAGAATGGTATTGGATGATGATTCTTCTAGTGATGACTCAGATGATTCAGATGATGCTGATGGTGGAAATTCTTCCAAACAGGGGAGGAAATTTGGTAAAAACAAAGATGGATCAAGTTCTCAGGGGAGGCTTAATGAAGAGGAAGAAGAACAATTTGATATAGGTTCTGGTAATGCAGATGTGGAAGAAGAACTTGAAGTAGTTCAGACTGATACCCATGAAGCAGAAAAAGTTCAGACTGTTGAAGCAGTTCCAACTGCTGAGACAGAGCATCAAGCAGTTCCAACTGGTGAAACTTCAGCTGAGCTAGTTTATGAAAGAAGAAGAGCTGATAAAGGTAAAAGAGCTATGACACAAGAAGAAGAGGAAGCAGCTCAAGAACTTGAAAGGCTCAAGAGATTAAAACCAAAAACTCAAGATCAGATAGATCATGATGCAGAAGTTGCAAGGAGAATGGTAGAAGAAGAATTGGCTGATGAAGAAGCTAAGAAAGCTCAGATTGCTCAAGATGAGGAATTAGCAAGGAAAATGGCTGCTGATGATGAAAAGAACATAGCTGGTTTTATGGATAGAACAAGAACTGAAGATTTTAATCAAGAAGAGTTTAATGAACAACTTCAATATTTGTTAGATTCTGATTGTATTATAAAAGCTCATGCTGTGATGGTTCTTGAATCTGATGCTGCAAAGAAACAAAAGTCTGAAGAAGAAGGGTTAACCAATGAGAAGATCAAGAGTATGATGATGATTGTTCCAGAATCTTCTTATATCAAACCTTTACAAGTAAAACATCCAATCATTGACTGGGAAGTGTTCACTGATGGAAGAATGAAAGGATGGAAGATAATCAGACTTGGTGATATTTCTGAAAGGTACAAGTTGTTTGAAGATTTACTCAGAGGTTTTGACAGAGAAGATCTTAATCAACTATGAAGATTAGTGAAAGAGAGATTCAGAGATAAAGATCCCATTGAAGATAAAGATAAAGAATTATGGGTTCAGTTGAAGAGAATCTATGAACCGGATAGTGGAGAGTCAATGTGGAGATTTGAAGCACAAGTTAAAGATGTGTATTGGTATTTGTTTGAATCGTGTGGAGTACATAGAGTTTCTACTCCAGATGGGATAGAAATCTATATGTTGGTGGAAAAAGACTATCCACTCAGAACATTTGTGGTATTGGCTATGATACAAGGAAGACTCAAGGTTGAAGAAGACTCTAAGATGGCAGACTTGTTAGTTACAAAGATTTTCAACCTTGTAGAGCAAAGAAAAGTCAAAGGCTAAAGTGACTGATGGGATAGATGTTTGAAAGAATTTTCCACATTAAGAAGAAGAAGCTTAATTTGAAGAAACTTAGTGATTTGGGTAGAAATCATAAGTTTAGGGGAGGATTGTTAGGAAATTAAGCTATAGCAGTTAGTACTGTTGAAGATGGAAGTTAGTGCTGCTGAAGAGTTTTGAAGACATAAGCAGTTAGTACTGTTGAGTGAAGAAGTTTGTATTGTTTATGTAATAGATAATTATAGAAAAGATATTGTGAATATCTTATACGGTTTAGTTGATAGTTATCTTGTGAAGGAATCCTTGGTCTGTAAAAGGATTGCCTAGGTTAACGAATTGGTAGAGAGATAGAAAAACGTATCGTTTTGTTAAGATTCAAGGTTGTAAACCCTAGTGATAGGAGATCACTCGTATTATTTATTAATAATATTGAATCGTTGAAGTTGAAGTATTGTGTTCATTGTTCATTGTTCATTCTTTGTTGATTCGTTAATACAAAACACAAACAAATAAATCTTCTAAGGGCTACCTAGTAAATTCCGCATGCTAGACTAGACATCATTCAAAGTATTAATCTAACACAAGGAGTGTGTGTAGATCCTGTCAAATATAGTATGATCAAAACATATGTGTATACGATAGATGCACACTTGATGTAAAGTATAATAGCCTACTGAACCTCATGACAAGAATAAGCAAGAATGCTTCATAGCTGGATTATATTCACCCAAGGCCATGAATCTGGGGCAAAGGGTGGGGGTGTCAACCCGATAGTACTATCAATACCTCTCCGTCGGCTCCATCCAGGAGTTAAACAGTGGTTAAAGAATATAGCGTATAGAATAGTTTTCACACATTAAGTCACATATCGTAATAAAACTACACATCCTGTTTAAGAGTATGAAAGTATAGAATAGCATATAAGTAAAATTGTCGCGCGTAATAGCAAATAGTTTATGAATGTTTTTAAAAACAAGTATTAAAGAGTAAGAGTGGGGCTATGACTCACCTTGAACTAATGATATCACAACGTATAACGGAATCGATGGATTAAGCCAGGAAGTCTCTACGTACAACCTAGAAATATGATATCGTGTCTTAGGTTCTAAAACAACGAAGTGAATATTTAAACATGCCTTATATAGTTTATATATCTCGTACTACTGTTCAGGCTATCATAATCCAGAGGTCATGTAGTAAACGTTCGAGAATCTAGGACACTTTAATTCATAAATCCAGCAACTTGTCGATACGTTTACCCAAATGAAACCCCTCACATGAAGCTCCCTGCTAACATAGTATGAAACATATATTTTGCTTACTTGATTATATGACATATTGAGAGTTTATAAATACAATAAATAAACTAAAAAAGTTTATAAGTATTTAAATAATTTTGAGTCTTATAATTACTTACCTTTGTTTAGAATGCTTGAGTATTATAGAAAAAGGGAATATAAGCGGAGCTTCGATGTGAAATTTGTAATCTTCGTAAACCCGAGGCTACTTGAAGATTATAACATCGCCTTCTTGAAAACCCGAAGCTATTTGAAGATAATAACAAAGTCTTTTTGGAGACTTGAAGTTATTTGAAGATTATAACGACTCTTTCTTGAAAACTCGGAGAAAATAAGATCAAATGTTAGCTTTTCTCAAGAACATATGAACTTTCTTAAAAAATATAAGAGAAGTGCATTTGGTTTTAGGTCTTTGAAGATATAAGAAGGTGTGGTGCAAGAATTTATGAAGTTTTTAGCTTGGTATTTATAGGAAAAATTTAGGAGTTAACTATATATTAGGTTAATATTTAACCATGGTTAAGTTTACACTTGTAAACAACATATAGATCAATGGTCAAGATCAAGCCAAGTGTCCTTGGTGGCTTCCTTGACAAGCCTCATGAGGCTTTCATGAGAAGCTTGATAAGTTTCTTGCATTATCTTGCTTTTACGAAGTCAGTTTTGTCCTGGTAATCGCTAACTGTAAGTCATAATGTCACGAAACTTAAAATCGGGTATCCTAAAAATATGAAACTTATAAAAATGATTAAAACTTATTAATATACTCTATATTAACATATTAAATGAGTGATAGGTTCTATCGGGCTGCTTAAAGTCGTGAAAACCTAGAAACATAGGCTTAAATCGCGTAAAACGCAAAATCGAAAAATGTAAAATTCCAAAATTCTTGAAAATGTCTCGGAAGGTGGAAAACATATATTTCTCTTGTTGGTAATGTTGTGCAGACATATCGGGATGCCTAAATGATGTTTAAACCTTAAAGTAAATCTCGGACATAGATTCGTGATTCTTGCAGAAATGATCCGATTAGTGTCAAAATCTCGGATTATCATTAAAATAGTTTAACTTACGCAAATATGAAATAAAAATTTCAGGAATGAATAGTGAAAATGAATAGTAAAAGTGAATAGTAACCTGAAAATGCGAATTGTTACAGTCTCCACCCCTTAAGGAAATTCCGTCCCGGAATTTAATGTGTCTAGGTCTCTTATCTTAACAGAGGCATGAATAAAGCTGGATTTTTGTACTTAGAATAGAATAATATGGTAGGATAAGGCACGTACCCGTTACGCATTGCGGGTTTCCTTATTACTCAAATAGTATGCTCGACCCCGAGGTGGACTAACATTGTTTCCACGGTTCGGGTTATTTTCTTCAAGCATTACGGCTAGACTCGGGTTATCCAGCACTTGTCTCTGTGCTCTATTCAACTTATGACAAGTATTCCGTAAGTGATTTGGGCTATTGCACTCATAGCATGCCCTCGGGTTATTTATATTGGCCGCATTTACCGGCGCGCTCCACAACTATTTGCAAAATGGTCCAACTGATTGCACTTTGTACATACACGGCAGGGCTGAGACCTCGGATGATGATAGGAACATTTAGTACACTTAGGATGTGGACCCTCATAACCTTTCTGACCAGAAACAGTTGCGGCAAATCCTCTTGCCTTCTTGTTGTCAACCATTATGCCTATTTGCTCGTCCGACCCACTCGCTCCTTTCCTTTTATCATTGTTCTTCAAAGCTCCATTCCTAACCATCTCATCTGTTAAGGTCCCCGCTCTCAGTATTGCACTTTGAATGGTAGAAGGCTCGATTGTTTTCACTGTCCCACGAATCTCGGGAACAAGGCCATAGATATACCTCTCAGTCCTTTTGGATTAAGGGGTAACCAGATGAGGAACTAGTTTGGCTAGTTCATGAAACCGATTTGTGTAGGCTGCATGACCAGCCCCTACCATAGAGTGATGATAAAGTTAATCTTCCAGCTTTTGCATCTCATTATCCGGACAGTACTATTCTTTCAGCAGTGCTTTAAAGTCCTCCCATTTCATGCCTACAACCGCTTCTCTTCCCCTAGCTTGAATCTGCGTGTTCCACCATGTCAATGCCTTCCCTGATAGCAAGCATGCAGCATATTTCACCCTTTGATGGATTGCACAGTTACTGATGTCGATTACAGACTCTATCTTCTCGACCCATCGTGTATATGTTAATGCACCTCCTTTACCATCAAACTCAATTGGCTTGCATGCTGTAAATTCCTTATACGTACATCCAATCATGTTGTTGTTGTTATTACCATTCCTTCCTCCATTATCGGTGGTGTCATTTATGCTTCCATGGTTTCCCGAATTGTTGATGTGATTGCCAACTTGGGTGACTATAGTGGGAAGTAGGTTTTGTAGTTGTTGGGCAATAATGGCGGAAAAATCAGGATTTCCACCATCGTTACTAGGGTTACTAGTGTCGTGAGCATCTCCTCTACCTCCACGTCCACCAGTCCTTCTACCCCTTGATGTCGTACCACCTCGGTTAGTGCTACGAGTTACTCTCTTTGGTCCCATGATTTCTACAAGAAAGGTCATTTGTCGACGTTAGATATGAGGTAAATTCCTGTACTACTTAGTCTTAAATTGTTACTAACTTGAGTCAATGCCGATTAATGCAAGCATGGTCACATATGTCCACGTGGGTCGTGATGCATTTATAATTATGTTGGCCACCATAATTATAATTGCTTCCTTTCACACGTGTACATATTACCAGACACACATATTTCAACGATTGATACTACATAATTGGGTAGACTTTCTATTGTTCGCTCTTAAGTGGTGAAGGGGTAATATAGTGTGGGTATCTAGAGAGGCTGACATGACTTTAAAGGACTAGTTACGTTGGTAGAAAGGTTCGAGTGTCGTACTTGGTACATAGGAATTTCCCTTAGGTATTAAGATCATATAAAGTAAGCATAAATAAAGAATGCACACATAGTTCTCTAAGGTGTTCTCAAGAAAACTCCCATCCTCGAGCAAATCATCAAATCTCTACAGCTAAATAGTAACCTTTATTTAACTCAATCTCATGTCTCATCAAACAAGAACTGTCACAAGATTAAGTTAAATAACTATTTATTACTAAGCTCTACATTTTTGATGACTCGATTATAGTCTGGGGTTTCCCATAAACATATCATCCAATAGCGTAGACCTAAACAAACAATTAGCAAAAAGCATATGCGTATGAAGTGTGTGTAAGGCAAATAAAGAGGAGAGTTTTAATGTATATAGCAGTTATAGTCTAGGTAATATATGCAACCTAGTTCTCTATAACCAAGGCTCTGATACCAATCTGTAACACCCCCAAAATATCGCAGCGGAACGATAGTGTCAATGGGGTGCTACTTCATAATACAAAGTACAAGTTATAGAAAACGACCTCTAAATGAGACATTTTGAAAAGTTTCCATTCGATTAATAAATTCCGAGTTACAAACATGATTCCCATAATACAATACATAAGTGTTTTAAAACATATCGAATGGTAATGATAAAAGCATAAGTCTTCAAAATATGCCGAGCGACTCTATGCTCCATGCAACAGCTATCACCTTACAGACCTGAGATAAACATGCAAAAAGTGTCAACATAATGGTTGGTGAGTTCATAGAGTTTGTTTTAAAGCAGTTGAAAATCCTTTAAAGAATGTTTTCCATAGCAAAGGCATTGTAAATCCACTCAGTTACAGATCCCGCCCATACAAGACTTGCAACCTGTGTGTTTACAACCCACTGCTAATAATATAGTATGATTAAAACATATGTGTATACGATAGATGCACACTTAATGTAAAGTATAATAGCCTACTGAACCTCATGACAAGAATAAGCAAGAATGCTTCATAGCTGGATTATATTCACCCAAGGCCATGAATCTGGGGCAAAGGGTGGGGGTGTCAACCCGATAGTACTATCAATACCTCTCTGTCGGCTCCATCCAGGAGTTAAACAGTGGTTAAAGAATATAGCGTATAGAATAGTTTTCACACATTAAGTCACATATCGTAATAAAACTACACATCTTGTTTAAAAGTATGAAAGTATAGCATAGCATATAAGTAAAATTGTCTCGCGTAATAGCAAATAGTTTAAGCATGTATCTCCCCCAAAGAGTTTAAAAACAAGTATTAAAGAGTAAGAGTGGGGCTATGACTCACCTTGAACTAATGATATCACAACGTATAACGGAATCGATGGATTAAGCCAGGAAGTCTCTACGTACAACCTAGAAATATGATATCGTGTCTTAGGTTCTAAAACAACGAAGTGAATATTTAAACATGCCTTATATAGTTTATATATATCGTACTACTGTTCAGGCCATCATAATCCAGAGGTCATGCAGTAAACGTTCGAGGAGCTAGGACACTTTAATTCGTAAATCCAGCAACTCGTCGATACGTTCACCCAAATGAAACCCCTCACATGAAGCTCCCTACTAACATAGTATGAAACATATATTTTGCTTACTTGATTATATGACATATTGGGAGTTTATAAATACAATAAATAAACTAACAAAGTTTATAAGTATTTAAATAATTTTGAGTCTTATAATTACTTACCTTTGTTTAGAATGCTTGAGTATTATAGAAAAAGGGAATATAAGCGGAGCTTCGACGTGAAATTTGTAATCTTCGTAAACCCGAGGCTACTTGAAGATTATAACATCGCCTTCTTGAAAAACCGAAGCTATTTGAAGATAATAACAAAGTCTTTTTGGAGACTTGAAGTTATTTGAAGATTATAATGACTCTTTCTTGAAAACTCGGAGAAAAGAAGATCAAATGCTAGCTTTTCTCAAGAACATATGAAATTTCTTACAAAATATAAGAGAAGTGCCTTTGGTTTTAGGTCTTTGAAGATATAAGAAGGTGTGGTGCAAAAATTTATGAAGTTTTTAGCTTGGTATTTATAGGAAAAATTTAGGCGTTAACTATATATTAGGTTAATATTTAACCATGGTTAAGTTTACACTTGTAAACATCCTAGAGATCAATGGTCAAGATCAAGCCAAGTGTCCTTGGTGGCTTCCTTGACAAGCCTCATGAGGCTTTCATGAGAAGCTTGATAAGTTTCTTGCATTATCTTGCTTTTACGGAGTTAGTTTTGTCCCAGTAATCGCTAACTGTAAGTCGTAATGTCACGAAACTTAAAATCGGGTATCCTAAAAATATGAAACTTATAAAAATGATTAAAACTTATTAATATACTCTATATTAAAATATTAAATGAGTGATAGGTTCTATCGGGCTGCTTAAAGTCGTGAAAACCTAGAAACATAGGCTTAAATCGCGTAAAACGCGTAAAACGCAAAACCGGAAAATGTAAAATTCCAAAATTCTTGAAAATGTCACGGAAGGTGGAAAACATATATTTCTCTTGATGGTAATGTTGTGTGGACATATCGGGATGCCTAAATGATGTTTAAACCTTAAAGTAAATCTCGGACACGGTTTTGTGATTCTTGCATAAATGATTCGACGAGTGTCAAAATATCGGATTAGCATTAAAATAGTTTAACTTACGAGAATATGAAATAAAAAATTCGAGAATGAATAGTCAAAATGAATAGTAAAAGTGAATAGTAAAAATGAATAGTAACCCGAAAATGCGAATTGTTACAAAAACAGCCAGCAACCTGGTATGGCAACGGCACCTCAATCACGTCACCATAACGCTAAACCAAATGTTATTGTACAAATTGCTCTTAAGCATGCAAATGAGATGGAGAGCGAGCAAATGGGGATGCAGAGCAAACAATTTTGCTCGCTATGTCCATTTTTATAACCCGAAAATCAATGGCCAGAATTCGTAAACCCTTCTCAAAATGTTAATTCTTGAAATTTCCTCTAAATTGTAAGTTTCGTACATTAAATTTCGAATTTAAGGATGCATTGGTAGCAAATAAGAAGAAATATGGCTGGACGTCTTAGTTAAAATTTCATAAATATAATTTTAATAGTCTCATTAATTATCGATTTTATTTGTAAAATTATTCTTGAAATTTCCTCTAAATTGTAATAGTCTCATCAAGAGGTCTTTTTCGTGTCAACTTAAATTATAAAATGATTTTTAGAATGTTAATAATCTTAAACTTTTTCTTACATTGATCATTGAATTGCATCTTTTCTTACAACACTTAAATTATCTGAAACTTCTTCATACCTAGTTTGACCTTTGATCAGTAATACCACATATAAGAGACGTGACTCCTGTAGTGTCCCCATTACCATTTTCAACTCTTTCATTGGTGAAAAACACATGAATCTTTACTGTAAGGTTCATGTAACACCCCAACCCGACAAGGGTAAAGATATCACAACAATGGTGGCATATCAGAAGTCACAGAACATTCAATAAATAAAAACATCATAAGTCTTAACATTAAATCCAAAATAAGTCAACATGACTTAAATTAAAATGCAAGACAAAATAACTGAAGTACAAAATCCAATATTCAAATGCCTAAACAATGGCATATCAAAATAAATATAAGTTCAAATGGTAAAACTAAATAACTAAGGTCAACTCCGAAATAGACCGCTCTCATCCCAAAGCTAAACCCAGCTCCTAGCTTAAGTACCTGCCGCAGGAAAAGAAATGCGGCTGAGCTTCAAAAGCTCAGTGAACAGATATATAGATAACGGAAATAAATAACAGGTAGCAAATACAAAAGCAAATCAGGAATACAAAATCATACCGATACGAAGTCAAAATGAAAGGAATGAGAAATGGATCATGACTAAAAGAAAAGAACAAAGTGAATAAGATTTAAGAAAAACAGGAACACAGGAATCTATCACGAACCCAGATGACTGACAATACCATAGCATTACTAATATAATAAAACAAACCTGTGTAGAGTGATCAGCTCTCAGACAAAGTGAAAGACGTGTATCGCACACACAATCAGTCACCAGATATAATAATCATAATCATATAACATATACAGATAACAGGTGAAATCTAGGATGCACCCATACGCCCCACAGACAAATCAATAATCATAATTATAATGGCCATAGCAAATAATAAATAAGGGACGGAACAGGTCATCACTCTCCTGCCCTAGAGTCATGTCAGAGGTGCGTCAATGACATGGGCATGAAACCCTCATGCCTAGTGATTGGCTCGTAATATCAACTGTAGGTCAAAGTCAAATGTACTAGCATAATCAAAAGTTATATCTTAAGGGTACATGGCAAAAGATTCAAATCAAAGATCACATCGAAAGTTCACAAACAAAAGGGAACATAGCAGTGGTTTAGGAAATCCTAATAAGGAAATGAATTCTGAAAGAAAAAGGGAATGAAAAGCCCTTACTGAAAGGACGGAATATCTGTACCTTATTAGCACACAGAAAGAAAGCAAACACGAAGCAGAAATTAGGGCTTCTCCTTCTTCACACCTAAAGAAGTAGAAGACGAATTACAAAATATTCAAACTCAGATTATTACTTCAAGTTTACTTTTCCATTTTAAGTAACTTTCTATTTTTAGTAACTTTCCAGATTTAGTAACTTTCTATAATTGATAGATTTCCATATTTGGTAAGATATAAATATTCCAGATTAGGTTAAGTCTTTATTTCCATATTATTATGGAATTAACGTACCTTTTATCAAGTTACAAAAGTTTAGGGTTAATTATAACAATTTTACATAGTTCAGGGTTTTAATTGTAAATTCATTAGATTCAAAGGTTTAAAATGAAAATACTTTAAGTTACTGATTTAAATACTCATATTATTCAGAATGACATTTTAATCCCTTTAGTTTCCCAGTTTACAGTTTATAACCTTTAGTTATATAATTTACAAAACAAACCCTACATATACATAATTCATGTTTTAATCCCTATGATACTTATATTTGCCAAAAAAGTACTTTATTTTAAAAATTTACAGAACATCACCTCAGAATTATATGAAGTACGAATTAGACCCTTAGAATTTAGTAATTACACAATTGGTCCCTTAACTTTACAAAACTTACAATTTAAATCATAATTTATTTATAATTACATACCAATCCCATAAATACTCAAAATTACACATTATACTCTTTATGACATTATTTACACAAAATAACTTCAAGTTTCCAGATCTTACACTTTTAATCCCTCTACTTTAATTATTTACAAATCGACACTTATAAATATAATTAATTCATTTTCTTGCAACATTTACACTTAGGACCCTCAAGTTATATTTTTCCCACATTCCTACTGACTTATATGACATTACAAAAATATCTCAGAAGTTTCAAAGTTGGCAAAACAAACCCTTATATTTTTAAATACCAATCGTATAGCCTTTTTATTTGCAAAACCAAACCCTACTTTCATCTAATCATTAAACCATCATGACACCATCATTGAAGCACTAATTAAATCAGATCTAATAATATAAACCCTAACCCTAATGCATTCTAGGGTTTCTTCTTAATTTTCTTTGTTTTTCGTATAATTCGATTATAACCAATAATTAGCATCAATTATTCTGAGCTTCTATAAATCATGTGGTTATTTTTCTAGGCTTATATTATCATTATAGAACATGTAAAAATTATGGTCACACTCCAGAAAAATCGTATGACACTATTTGGTAATTATGTGTGTTTTATATCTTTAAATTTCGTACGCATGATTTAGCTTGCATGATTCATGTTTAACATTTTTAATGAGTTATATTCGACATAAGGATCATTAGAAAAATTCTAGATCAATTATACAACATAATAATTAGTCGTGGGATTTTATACCTATCGAACAAAGCAAACCGAACAAACAATTGCACCACGATCAAACGAAGGCTTCCACAACTCGACTCCTATTTTTCGTGGCTCCTTTACACCTTGATGAACTCCATAAAAATGCTTGCTTAAGTCTAGAAGATCGAATGGAGGCTTGGTCGAATTTAGTGTGTGTCGATCTAGGGTTTTCGAAATTTAGGGTTTGTAAAATAAAATGGTTTTGTTTTTTTGCTTTATCAAACCGACTAGGAGGGGGATAGGGTCCAGAAATTCGGCCCAAATATTATCATAAGATCATAATTTGATTTTTTGTATAACTCCTTAAATTAGTTTTGTATTTATCTTTAATAAAATGATTTTACAAAATATATATAATTAAGTTTATTTAATTAATTTCGGATCATGTATATATGTATATGTGATTTTGTGATTTTTGGACATTTAATATAATGTAATGTTGTCCCGGAAATTTATTTACTTGATATGTAGATCGTTTTCAGAAGTTTGGAATTGTTTCAGAATTTTATAAGTTATTTATTTAGGTTTTATAGTTTCAGGGGTAATTTGGTCTTTTACAGGGTATCTGAATTTCAGGTATTACAACTTCTTCCCCACTAACAAAAAAATTTCGTCCTCGAAATTTGCAGGAAGTAGAAAGAAAAGAGAGTAGAAAAACAAAACAAAGACATACCCGACTAGAACGAGAATTGCGGATAACTAGCTCGTATCGATTCCTCGGTCTCCCAGGTAGCCTCACGCTCCGGGTGATTCCTCCAAAGAATATTTACGAATAGAATAACTTTATTTCTCATGACTCGTTCCTGACGGTCCAGAACTGCTTCCGGTTCTTCAGACAAAGACATATCAGGCCGGATCTGATCAAGTGGATAAGATACCACATGCAATGGATGATAATTGTATCCCCTCAGGAGAGATACATGGAAAACATTATGCACATGAGATAGCTGAGGAGGTAAGGCCAAACGATAAGAGACCTCCCCAATACGCTCCAGGATTTCAAATGGTCCAATAAATCGAGGACTCAACTTGCCCTTGATTCCAAAACGCCTGACACCACGGAAAGGAGATACTTTCAGGAATACCCGATCACCTACATTAAATTCTAGATCCCGACGGTGCTTATCAGCATAACTTTTCTGGCACGCACGCGACTCTTTCAGTTTCTCTCTAGCAATAGCTACCTTTTCATTTGTGATCTCAATCATCTCAGGCCCTTCAATCAGACGTTCACCTACTTCATTCCAACAAACAGGAGCCCTACATTTCCTACCATACAACATCTCGAAGGGAGCCATTCGAATACTCGCATGCCAACTGTTATTATACGCAAACTCTACCAAACATAAGTACTCATCCCAACTACCTGTCCATTCCAACGCACAAGCCCTTAACATGTCTTCCAAAGTCTGAATGGTCCTCTCAGACTGACCATCAGTTTGGGGATGAAATGCAGTACTGAACTTAAGGCGAGCACCCCAAGCTTTATGAAGTCCCTTCCAAAAACGCGAAGTGAAACGAGGATCACGATCGGACACAATAGATGAAGGCATACCATGCAATCGAACAATCTCTTGCTGAAAAACTTCCGCCAACTTACTGACACTATAGGTCATACGGATAGGTAAGAAATGAGCGGATTTAGTTAGCTGATCAACGACCACCCAAATCGCATCATGTCTTTTACGAGTAACAGGCAGACCACAAACGAAGTCCATGGAAATCTCATCCCATTTCCATGTAGGAATCTCCAAAGGTTGTAATAGGCCACTAGCTCGCTGATGCTCAATCTTAACTTGCTGGCAGGTCATGCATCTAGCAAAAAATAACGCCACGTCTTGCTTCATACCATTCCACCATAAATGTTGCTTAAGATCCCGATACATCTTGGTAGAACCAGGATGGATAGCGAAAGGAGAACTGTGAGCCTCAGTCAACACAGCCTCACGCAAGTCGGAATCATTAGGTACGCATAAACGATCCTCATACCAGACAACTCCATCATCATCAACTCTAAATTTAGTTTGCTTACCCTCTTCAATATTCTGAAAAATAGCCCAGAGTTCACCATCATCTTTCTGAGCCTCTTTAATACGCAGCATCAGATTTGACTCAATCTTTAAACTAGCCCAGTAACCAACATCACGCCGAACACACAATTCAACATCCAAATGCTCCAAATCCTTGAGGACACGCGGATCAACCTCCAAACTTGCAATCAATCCAGATTTCCGACTAAGTGCATCAGCAACCACATTAGCCTTACCTGGATGATACTGGATGTTCGTGTCATAATCCTTCAGAAGCTCTAGCCATCGCCTCTGTCTCATATTAAGCTCCTTCTGAGTAAAGATGTATTTGAGGCTCTTGTGATCAGTGAAGATATCACATGATTCGCCATACAAGTAATGTCTCCAGATTTTCAATGCAAAAACTACAGCTGCCAATTCTAGATCATGAGTTGGATAATTTTCCTCATAGGGTTTCAATTGCCTCGAAGCATAGGCAATCACCTTGCCGTTTTGCATAAGCACACAGCCCAAACCCTTCTTAGAAGCGTCACTATAGATTTGGAAACCTCCAGAACCCGATGGTAAAGTTAGAATAGGTGCAGACACCAATCGCCTTTTTAACTCTTCAAAACTCTGCTCACGTTCATCCGTCCAGACAAACTTTTCACCCTTTCGCATCAGTTGAGTCAATGGCAAAGCCAACTTAGAAAATCCTTCCACAAAGTGTAACACCCCAACCCGGCAAGGGTAAAGATGTCACGTTAATGGTTTCATATCAGATCAAACAAAGCATACTTCAATAGTAATACAATAAAATGTTAATTGTAACACCCCAACCCGGCAAGGGTAAAGATGTCACGTTAATGGTTTCATATCAGATCAAACAAAGCATACTTCAATAGTAATACAATAAAATGTCAAATGTTACAAATGAAATACTAACATTCTAAGGTTAAGAATGAAACAAAACTAAATACTAAGTCTGCAAATGCAATCCTTCTAATGACTTCTACTTCAGAATAACTATCAAGGTCTTCTAAGTCCAAAAGTCTCTTCACTCATACCCAAACCCGTCGTCCTGCTTATAACCTGCCGCACACGAAAAGAAAACGTGCGGCTGAGCTTAAAAAGCCCAGTGAACAGATATAACGGAAACAAAGCAGTAGTAACGGAATAATAAAGTAAAATAAATAATACCAGGAGTAACAAGAGTCAGGAAAAGGAATACAAGAGTTATGCAGACATACCAGGAACTAAGAATGGTTACAAAGGTAGGTGAAATGAAACCAGAACCCACCACCAGCCCAAGTCGAAATCAAGTCAAGTCAAATGTCAGGTCAAGTGTCAGGTCATAAGGTTACAAGGTTTCAGGAAAACAGTAATCCACTACGAGCCCAAAACTCAAAATCAATCTCAAGTCAAACCATATCAAGTCACATATCAGGGTGTATGGAGGGGTGACCTCAGCATACCAAGTACAGGGTGAGGGGATACCTCCAGGGGTGGAGTAGCTAGCTCCCAGGGGTGTGAAAGGCGTGTATCGCACACACTCGCCAGTCACCAAGTAATACAAGTAACAAGAACAAGACAAGTCTAGGATGCATCCATACGCCCCCGCAGGCCACAGGGTTCTTCCTCTACGTAATAAATCAAGTCAAGATCGGGGACGGCGTAACCAAATCACTAGGGCTACACACTAGTCATGCCGGCGGTGCATCACCGACATGGACATGAAACCCTCATGCCTAGTAGATGGCTCGTAGTCTCAAACTGTGGGTGAGGGTCAAGTATCAAGTCTCAGGTGTCAAGTCTCAGGTATCAAGTATCAGGTGTCAAGTATCAGGGTTCATATCAGGATTCATATCAGGGTTCAATGTCATAAGTGTCAAAATCCTTAAATACCGTTTTCCATAAAAGTATTCTTTAAAAGGTTTCATAAAAGAGGTCATTTGAAAATGGTTTCTGTAAAGACAATCTTACCAATAGTTTCTTAAAACATTTTTATCAAAAAGGTTTTCTCAATCCAGTTATACTATCAGGTATATCAAGGTTCAAGTCCAGGTTCATGGCAAGGTTCATACCAAGGTTCATATCAGGGTTCAAGACAGGAGATAAATGCAGAGTTCATTATCAGAAGGTCAATATCAGAAAGGTCAAGTACTGGAAGGTTCATAATAGTTTATTATAAGAAATCCTTTATACCTGGTTTTTAATAAAATGATCGTTAGAACAGTTTCATAATAAAAGTCTTTTAAGGAAATGTTTCAAAACCTCTTCATATACAATTTAAAAAGTAGTTATAAAATCCTATGAACCTCCAAATACCCAAGGTCTTAATTATCCAGGTTATCAGGGGTGAACAAGTCATGTCAAGTGTCATAGCAGGGTTCAAGTCAAGGTTCAAGTCAAATGGTCCATATCAAGTGTATCAAGGTTCAAGTTCGGGTTTATGACAAGGTTCAAGACAAAGGTTAAAGCAAAGGTCCAAATCTATGGTTCACAATACAAGGGGAAACATAACAATGAAACAGGATTCAGAAATGAGACGAAGGCTCTTTACAAGAAGAGCAAAATATCTGTACCTTATTCAAATAGCAAGCACAAACACAAAGTAGCTGACAGGGATCAAGATCACTCCCTCCTCGAACCTAAAGGAGTTGAAGACAGAAATACGGAAGGGTTTCAGTTATCTTCTCATTATAAGTGACTTTATATTTTTAGCAAGTTTCTATTCTTAACAGGTTTCCGGGTTTAGTAAGCTTCCATACTTGGCAAGATTCAAGTGATATACTTCAAGTTAAATCATTAATATAGGCTTATTATGGAAGTCAGGTTCATTTTGACAAGTTATACAAGTTCAGGGTTAATTGTGACAAGTTTTCATAGTTCAGGGTTATAAACGTAACTTTACCAAAGTTCAAGGTTTAAAATAGAAATCTCATAATTTACCATTCAAATACTTTATTTTCCAGGATTACTCATTTAGTCTTCACGTTCCAATATTTACAAGTTATACCCCTTTAATTACTAAATTTACAAATTACACCTTATAATTATATAAATTACAATGTAAACCTTATTAATATTACATTTGCACATCAAGCCCTTCATTACTCATATTTACAGAAAAATACCCTTTAAATTAATTATGGCACGACAAGCCCTTCAAGTTTCATAATTTACACATTACATCCCTCTAGTTAATTAATTTACATTTTAAACATTATAATTATATAATTTACACTTTAACACTTATCATGTTTACATTACTCATCAAGCCCTTTTATTTCATCAATTTACAGAAAATAACCTTCACTTTAATCATGTTACAACAGCCCCTTTAACTTTCAGAAATTTACACAATTAGTCCTTGTATTTTCAAAAGTGTTAATTCGGTTCATAATTCCACCATAATTACATATTAAGCCTATAAATACTCAAATTTACACATTTCACTCTTCATTATATTATTTACACCGAGACTCCTCAGATTTCCAGAAATTACGCTTCTAGTCCCTCAATTTAATTAATTTTCAATTCGATATATATATTTTCATCTATTTACATTTTAAATTCCCAAACTTCCATATTTTACAAATAGCACCCTCAAGTTATATTTTATTCATATTTCCCTTGATTTATAGAGTATTACAAAAATGGTCCACGATTTTTAAAAGTTACAAAACACCCCCTTAACAATTAATTAATAATTCGGTAACCAAAATAAATCATCAAAACTTGATTCTAAAATTCCCAATCTTTATACCATCATTTTATCATCATTGTACAAAGTTTATTTCCAGGCTTCACAATTATAGAACCCTAATTCGCTCGTTTTATATTTTTGGTCACGATTTCATGATTTTCTCAAAAACCCGATTATACCTTTAATTCCAAAACACACGATTTCGACCCAAACAATTCAAGATATCATTTTTCTGAGATTATTTGATATATTTTAGACCCACGAAAATTATTTACAAAGCCCAGAAAATTCGCTACTATTTAATGGAATACGATTTTGTTTTTAGGGTTTATACATTCGTTATTTTTCATTCGACCAGATTTCATTGCATGATTCGATTCTAGTATTTTTCCCATGTTATATATGATTAAGAGACACTAGAAAATTACCAGAAAGATTTTTGGATGCACGGATTACACGCTATGATTTATGAAGCTCGGTTTCACCTTTTTCGACCAACCAATTCACCATGGTCACACGATCGACTCCAGGAACTTATGGCTATTTTTCTCACCTTCCTTGCATCACTAAGAACTCCAGAAAAATGGGTTTTTGATTAATAAAAATCGGATGGAGATGGGAGGAATTTTTGAAGGTGGCGGCATATGAAAATTTAGGGTTAATAGGTGAATTAATTTAGGGATTAATATTAAATTAGGTTGGACCGGTCTTTGGGGAGGGTATGGGCCTAAAATACTGAGATTCTTGTTGGGGAATAATTAATGAGCTTAATTCTCTACCTAATGTATTTTAATTACATTTAAAACCATAATAATAATACTATAATTTCCATTCGGCAATCCAGGGGTATTTTAGTAATTTTGTAGCTTGCAAAAATATTAAATGGAGTTGTCAAAATTATTTGGTATCATACTTGTTCATTACCCGAAGTTTGGGATTGATTCGGTACTTTATAAGCTTTTAAATAAATTTTTAAACTTGCAGGGGTAATTTGGTCATTTTACATGTTTTCAGATTTTAGGGTTTTACAACTCTTCCCCTCTAACAGAAAAATTTCGTCCTCGAAATTTGCAGGAAGCAGGGAGAAAGAGAACGGAATACTCATATGGAATGCGAACAAGAATTTCAAATCGAATTAATTGTATCTACAGCAGAGAGCTCTTCAAGGAGTTTAAGGTTCATAACTGAGGTCAACAGAATGCAACACGAGATTCCAAACTAATCCAGATATTTGACGAACGAAGGCAGAGTATACGCATAGGTAGAATGAACCTAAGGTCTCACTAATCACAGATAATCCATCGGGAATCAAGTTCTAAACTTCTTAGGTACTTCCCAAGATATCCTATGGCCACAATGAGGGCACGTTATATGGTGTAAGTATTATCACGTTAATAATACCAGCACCACATAAATATGCCTTCATGATGATCATACTTTATCTCGAGTCGTAAGCAAAACAATCTATATTCATCCACCTAGTACTTCTACAGTCTCAGAGGTCAACAAAAACAAATGTCATAATCAAGAGGGAAAGCCAAACTACTCGCCATGGAGATTCTCGAAATGCCCATGAGGCATCGAAATGATTAACAAAAGGATCAGAGATCAGAGTCGGAGTCTGAAGATAAGGATCAAATAGTGTCAGGCAATTACTATGAAATTTTCAATGGCTTCAAGATTTATTTAGGTTTCAAAACTTAGGTGGTGCAAGGCAAAAGCTTTCAATCTCCAAAAGCGATCTCAACAAGCTTAAACCAAAAGTAAGGCACGAATCAGAGTATTGCGGAAGCAAAGATACTTAAACAAATGCCTTATAGTCTACCCATTCCTCACTGGTCAAAACTTACGTTCCTATAGGGAAGTCCTAAGGCAAATTCTTACAGGTTATCTTATGAGCGCCTACAGTGGAAACTTAGTGGTCCAAACTTACACAGGTCAAGGGTAAATGTATTACGAAATCGCAGCCTGTCTCTCTGATACCATAATTGTAACACCCCAACCCGGCAAGGGTAAAGATGTCACGTTAATGGTTTCATATCAGATCAAACAAAGCATACTTCAATAGTAATACAATAAAATGTTAATTGTAACACCCCAACCCGGCAAGGGTAAAGATGTCACGTTAATGGTTTCATATCAGATCAAACAAAGCATACTTCAATAGTAATACAATAAAATGTCAAATGTTACAAATGAAATACTAACATTCTAAGGTTAAGAATGAAACAAAACTAAATACTAAGTCTGCAAATGCAATCCTTCTAATGACTTCTACTTCAGAATAACTATCAAGGTCTTCTAAGTCCAAAAGTCTCTTCACTCATACCCAAACCCGTCGTCCTGCTTATAACCTGCCGCACACGAAAAGAAAACGTGCGGCTGAGCTTAAAAAGCCCAGTGAACAGATATAACGGAAACAAAGCAGTAGAAACGGAATAATAAAGTAAAATAAATAATACCAGGAGTAACAAGAGTCAGGAAAAGGAATACAAGAGTTATGCAGACATACCAGGAACTAAGAATGGTTACAAAGGTAGGTGAAATGAAACCAGAACCCACCACCAGCCCAAGTCGAAATCAAGTCAAGTCAAATGTCAGGTCAAGTGTCAGGTCATAAGGTTACAAGGTTTCAGGAAAACAGTAATCCACTACGAGCCCAAAACTCAAAATCAATCTCAAAGTCAAACCATATCAAGTCACATATCAGGGTGTATGGAGGGGTGACCTCAGCATACCAAGTACAGGGTGAGGGGATACCTCCAGGGGTGGAGTAGCTAGCTCCCAGGGGTGTGAAAGGCGTGTATCGCACACACTCGCCAGTCACCAAGTAATACAAGTAACAAGAACAAGACAAGTCTAGGATGCATCCATACGCCCCCGCAGGCCACAGGGTTCTTCCTCTACGTAATAAATCAAGTCAAGATCGGGGACGGCGTAACCAAATCACTAGGGCTACACACTAGTCATGCCGGCGGTGCATCACCGACATGGACATGAAACCCTCATGCCTAGTAGATGGCTCGTAGTCTCAAACTGTGGGTGAGGGTCAAGTATCAAGTCTCAGGTGTCAAGTCTCAGGTATCAAGTATCAGGTGTCAAGTATCAGGGTTCATATCAGGATTCATATCAGGGTTCAATGTCATAAGTGTCAAAATCCTTAAATACCGTTTTCCATAAAAGTATTCTTTAAAAGGTTTCATAAAAGAGGTCATTTGAAAATGGTTTCTGTAAAGACAATCTTACCAATAGTTTCTTAAAACATTTTTATCAAAAAGGTTTTCTCAATCCAGTTATACTATCAGGTATATCAAGGTTCAAGTCCAGGTTCATGGCAAGGTTCATACCAAGGTTCATATCAGGGTTCAAGACAGGAGATAAATGCAGAGTTCATTATCAGAAGGTCAATATCAGAAAGGTCAAGTACTGGAAGGTTCATAATAGTTTATTATAAGAAATCCTTTATACCTGGTTTTTAATAAAATGATCGTTAGAACAGTTTCATAATAAAAGTCTTTTAAGGAAATGTTTCAAAACCTCTTCATATACAATTTAAAAAGTAGTTATAAAATCCTATGAACCTCCAAATACCCAAGGTCTTAATTATCCAGGTTATCAGGGGTGAACAAGTCATGTCAAGTGTCATAGCAGGGTTCAAGTCAAGGTTCAAGTCAAATGGTCCATATCAAGTGTATCAAGGTTCAAGTTCGGGTTTATGACAAGGTTCAAGACAAAGGTTAAAGCAAAGGTCCAAATCTATGGTTCACAATACAAGGGGAAACATAACAATGAAACAGGATTCAGAAATGAGACGAAGGCTCTTTACAAGAAGAGCAAAATATCTGTACCTTATTCAAATAGCAAGCACAAACACAAAGTAGCTGACAGGGATCAAGATCACTCCCTCCTCGAACCTAAAGGAGTTGAAGACAGAAATACGGAAGGGTTTCAGTTATCTTCTCATTATAAGTGACTTTATATTTTTAGCAAGTTTCTATTCTTAACAGGTTTCCGGGTTTAGTAAGCTTCCATACTTGGCAAGATTCAAGTGATATACTTCAAGTTAAATCATTAATATAGGCTTATTATGGAAGTCAGGTTCATTTTGACAAGTTATACAAGTTCAGGGTTAATTGTGACAAGTTTTCATAGTTCAGGGTTATAAACGTAACTTTACCAAAGTTCAAGGTTTAAAATAGAAATCTCATAATTTACCATTCAAATACTTTATTTTACAGGATTACTCATTTAGTCTTCACGTTCCAATATTTACAAGTTATACCCCTTTAATTACTAAATTTACAAATTACACCTTATAATTATATAAATTACAATGTAAACCTTATTAATATTACATTTGCACATCAAGCCCTTCATTACTCATATTTACAGAAAAATACCCTTTAAATTAATTATGGCACGACAAGCCCTTCAAGTTTCATAATTTACACATTACATCCCTCTAGTTAATTAATTTACATTTTAAACATTATAATTATATAATTTACACTTTAACACTTATCATGTTTACATTACTCATCAAGCCCTTTTATTTCATCAATTTACAGAAAATAACCTTCACTTTAATCATGTTACAACAGCCCCTTTAACTTTCGGAAATTTACACAATTAGTCCTTGTATTTTCAAAAGTGTTAATTCGGTTCATAATTCCACCATAATTACATATTAAGCCCATAAATACTCAAATTTACACATTTCACTCTTCATTATATTATTTACACCGAGACTCCTCAGATTTCCAGAAATTACGCTTCTAGTCCCTCAATTTAATTAATTTTCAATTCGATATATATATTTTCATCTATTTACATTTTAAATTCCCAAACTTCCATATTTTACAAATAGCACCCTCAAGTTATATTTTATTCATATTTCCCTTGATTTATAGAGTATTACAAAAATGGTCCACGATTTTTAAAAGTTACAAAACACCCCCTTAACAATTAATTAATAATTCGGTAACCAAAATAAATCATCAAAACTTGATTCTAAAATTCCCAATCTTTATACCATCATTTTATCATCATTGTACAAAGTTTATTTCCAGGCTTCACAATTATAGAACCCTAATTCGCTCGTTTTATATTTTTGGTCACGATTTCATGATTTTCTCAAAAACCCGATTATACCTTTAATTCCAAAACACACGATTTCGACCCAAACAATTCAAGATATCATTTTTCTGAGATTATTTGATATATTTTAGACCCATGAAAATTATTTACAAAGCCCAGAAAATTCGCTACTATTTAATGGAATACGATTTCGTTTTTAGGGTTTATACATTCGTTATTTTTCATTCGACCAGATTTCATTGCATGATTCGATTCTAGTATTTTTCCCATGTTATATATGATTAAGAGACACTAGAAAATTACTAGAAAGATTTTTGGATGCACGGATTACACGCTATGATTTATGAAGCTCGGTTTCACCTTTTTTGACCAACCAATTCACCATGGTCACACGATCGACTCCAGGAACTTATGGCTATTTTTCTCACCTTCCTTGCATCACTAAGAACTCCAGAAAAATGGGTTTTTGATTAATAAAAATCGGATGGAGATGGGAGGCATTTTTGAAGGTGGCGGCATATGAAAATTTAGGGTTAATAGGTGAATTAATTTAGGGATTAATATTAAATTAGGTTGGACTGGTATTTGGGGAGGGTATGGGCCTAAAATACTGAGATTCTTGTTGGGGAATAATTAATGGGCTTAATTCTCTACCTAATGTATTTTAATTACATTTAAAACCATAATAATAATACTTTAATTTTCAATCGGCAATCCAGGGGTATTTTAG
Source organism: Artemisia tridentata subsp. tridentata (assembly GCA_021014915.2). Taxonomy (NCBI): domain Eukaryota; kingdom Viridiplantae; phylum Streptophyta; class Magnoliopsida; order Asterales; family Asteraceae; genus Artemisia; species Artemisia tridentata. Next base: position 210,864,833 of record CP139503.1, read on the forward strand.
TAATTTTGTAGCTTGCAAAAATATTAAATGGAGTTTTCAAAATTATTTGGTATCATACTTGTTCATTACCCGAAGTTTGGGATTGATTCGGTACTTTATAAGCTTTTAAATAAATTTTTAACTTGCAGGGGCAATTTGGTCATTTTACATGTTTTCAGATTTTAGGGTTTTACACAAAGCGCCGGTAGTAGCCAGCTAATCCTAGAAAACTCCTGACTTCAGTCACAGTGGTAGGTCTCGGCCACTTGGTGATAGCCTCAACCTTAGATGGATCCATGGTGATACCATCTGCAGACACAATGTGACCTAGGAAAGCTACTTGGTTAAGCCAGAATTCACACTTAGAAAATTTCGCGAATAATTTCTGCTGCCTCAGGATACCCAGCACGATACGCAAATGTTGCTCGTGCTCCTCGGACGATTTAGAATATACCAGGATATCATCGATGAAAACAATGACGAATTTATCAAGAAATTCATGGAAAACCCGATTCATTAAATCCATAAACACAGCAGGAGCATTTGTTAAGTTAAAAGGCATAACCAAAAACTCATAGTGTCCATAACGGGTGCGGTAAGCAGTTTTAGATACATCCTGCTCTTTAACTCGCAATTGGTGGTAACCAGATCGCAAGTCGATTTTGGAGAAGACTTTAGCTCCTTGCAACTGATCAAACAAGTCATCTGTAACACCCCAACCCGACAAGGGTAAAGATATCACAATAATGGATTCATATCAGATCAAAACAGAGCATACATCTACAGTAATACAAAAATCTCAAAGGATTACAAATGAAATACTGAATCTACAAGGTTACAATGAAAGCTTTCAAAACCAATTCTAAAACATAATATCTTCTATCCAATTCTAATCCAGAATAGCTACCAAGCCTTCTAAGTCCAGAGGTACACTCTCACTCATTCCCAGCTTCCTACTAAAACCTGCCGCAGGAAAAGAAATGCGGCTGAGCTACGAGTGCTCAGTGAACAGATATATAGATGACAGAAACAGTAACAGATAACAATACAGAAACAAATCAGAAATACAGATTATACAGATACAGAATTAAAGTGAAAGAATAGGAAAGTAATAAGGGTGAAAGAAAAGAAATGAGAAAGGGATAATGTACAAACCAGGTTTAGGGAAATACAGAAATCCATCACGAGCCTAGAGATAACAAATAATATCATAACAGAGTAATCATATAATAATCCAGAGGGGATGCCTCTCAAGTAACAGATAATATGAGGGGTGACCTCATGTATCAATTGGAGTGATCAGCTCCCAGATAATGTGAAAGACGTGTATCGCACACACCATCAGTCACCAGAGATATATATAACAGATAACATAATAACAGATAACAGAAATCAGATCAGAACTAGGATGCATCCATGCGCCCCAGTAGGCCAGAATCTTCTCCTACATAACAGATAAAATCAAGGACGGGACAGGTCATCACTCTCCTGCCCTAGAGTCATGCCATCGGTGCATCAATGACATGGACATGAAACCCTCATGCCTAGTGATTGGCTCGGATATCAGACTGTGGTCAAGGTCAGATGTCATATAATAAACAGAGTCATATCTACGGGTTCATGGCAGAAGGGTCATGTCAAAAATTCAGAATAAGATAATAAGGTTTAAATCAGAGTTTATCAGATTAAGTTTAATATCAAAGCTTAAGTTCAGATTAAAAGGTTTATTTCCAATAGTCCAAAAGAGTATATCAAAGGTTAATAATTACAAGTTTATAGCAATAATTCATTTCAGAAGTTCCTGTCAAGAGTTCATTTAAATTAATCCTTTAATAATGGTTTTCATTGAAATGATCTTTCAAAATAGTTTTCATAAAATGGTCTTCCAAAACTTTTAGTAACTTCCATTTCAAGTGGTATAGCTTCTTTTTAAAATAGCTTTTAATAAAGGTTCAAAATCAATTAGGTTCAGATAAGGATTTAACAGGTTAAGGTTAATACCAAAATCAAATCAAAGTTTACAACAGATATATCAGGTTAAGGTTCAGAACAAGGTTCACAGATCAGATTCAATCAAGACTCACAAATTCAGGGTTCAGAACAAGAGGTCAATCAGAGTTCAGGAAAAAGGTTCAGAATAAAAGAATCATAGCAGAGGTTCAAACAAAAAGGTTCAAGACAAACAGATCACAACAAAGATTCACAACAGAAGGGAACATAGCAGTGGTATCGGAGATCCTAATAAAGAAAATGTAAAACTGAAAGAAAAGGGAATGAAAAACCCTTACTGAAAAAGGGCAGAATATCTGTACCTTATTAGCACAGCAGACAAGCAAACAAACACAGAAATAAGATCAGGACTTCTCCTTCTTCACACCTAAGGAAGAGGAAGACAGAATTACTAAAGATTCTATTTTAGATTATTACTTTTAGTTTACCTCTCCATTTTAAGTACTTTCTATTTTTAGTAACTTTCCAGATTTAGTAAGTTCCCATAATTAGCAGGTTTCCAGAATTAACAGATATTACCATTTCAGATTAGGTTGGACCCTTATTCAAAGATTATTATGGAATAACAGAATATTTTATCAAGTTACAGAAGTTTAGGGTTAATTATGACATGATCACAAAGTTTAGGGTTTTAAATGTAATTTCATCAATTTCCAAGGTCATTAGTGAAAAATACTTTAAGTTACAGAATTATATACTCATTTTATTCAGAATTACATTTTATTCTCTTAAGTTTCACAATTTACAGATTATACCCCTTTAGTTACATAATTTACAAAACCCACCTTATAATTACATATTTTACAAATTAAACCCTACAATATCCATATTCACCAAACAACATATTATATTTCATAATTATAGAATATATCATCAGAATTTAGTACATTACAGATTAGACCCCTCAGGATTCAGAATTTACATATTTAGTCCTTTAAGTTTACAAAACATATATTTTAAATCATAATTTCATAACAAATACATAATTAGCCCATAAATCCTCCAAATTACACAATAACCTTTTTATATCAGTATTAACTCAAAATAACCTCAAGATTTCAGATTTACACTTTTAGTCCCTCTCTTTTATTTAATTTCCATTCGTACCCTTTAATATCCATTTAATTCATTATATTGAAATATTTACACTTAGGACCCCAAAGTTATATTTTTCCCACATTCTTACAGATGTATATGACCTTAAAAAAATACCCCAAAAGTTTCAAGGTTGACAAAACAGGTCCTTATACTTTTAAATACATATCGGATTACATTTTTACAAACAATTACAAACCCTACTATTAACCAATCATTGCACCATCATTTTTATATCCTTAAAACATCATTAATGATCAAATTTTCACCCAAGAACCCTAACCCTAATAGCCACGATTTGATTTTATTTTGTTTACTTTGTTCTTATAAAATCCGGTTTTTAACAATAATTCACCACGCTTAATCTAAGCTTCTAAAAATCAAACTCATATTTTTCCCAGATCATAAGACATATAAAAAACCCACGAAAAATAAATAACATGCCCAGAAAAATCGTTATAACATATATTAGATTTTACGTACATTTTTGATATCAATAATTACCACGACATGATATAGGCTTTTATAATTTGTTCTATCATTTTTCCCAGATCTAAAACTTCATATGAGGTCTAAATAAAATAGTTATCATGCCCAGAAATTCGGATTACATATATTTGAGATTTACGTGTTCTTTGTTCATAATATTTTCGTACACATAGATTAGCTTGCATGATTCGATTCACATAATTTATATGAGTTATATAACATGTAAAGATCATAGGAAAATTGCTATATCAATTTTAGAACGTGTGGTTTTAGTCGTATGAATTATATACCTTGCGTATGGCAATTCGACAAGAAAAATAGAACCAAGAACGAACCAGGGAAATCACGCACCAACCCTTATTTTTCCTAGCTTGCTTGCACCTCCAAAAACCCTAGAAAATTGGTTGTTCACGCCCAGAAATTTTGTAGATGATTTGGTCGAATTTTGTTTATGCGCTTAGGGTTTTCTTTGATTTTGCGATTAGGGTTTTGTGAGAAAAATAGAAGATTTGTTTATATCTTAAGAAACTGACTTAGGGGGGGGGGCTGAATCAGTATTTTCGGTATTTAGAATCACAAAATAATTTGGGTTGATTTTATTTAACCTTTCCTTAATTTATTTTTACATATTATTTAATTTGAAAGATTAAATCATTATATTTAGTTAATTATGCATATTTCGGATTTTACTAAATAAAGGTGTTTGATAATTTTTGAAAGATTAAATTAAGGAAAGGTTAAATAAATGTGTTTGATAATTTTTGAACATTCGAAATGATGTAACGTTGTCCCAGAAATTTGTTCGTTTCAGATATAGTTCGTTTTCAGAAGTTTTGGAATTGTTTCAGAATTTTATAAGTTATTTAATTAGGTTTTATGTTATCAGGGGTAATTTGGTCATTTTACGGGTTATCTGAATTTCAGGTATTACAACTTCTTCCCCACTAACAAAAAAAATTTCGTCCTCGAAATTTGCAGAAAGCAGAACGAAAAGAGAGCAGATAACAAAACAAGGACATAACAGACTAAGACGAGAATTGAGGTGAAACGAAACAGAACACAACTGACGGTGAACAGAAATATGAAAGATTCGTTTCTCATGACTCGAACTTGTAGATTCCAAAATTGTTTCAGATCCTCAGAACAGACATAATATACTGAATCCAGATCAAAAGAATAACATACCCAACATAATAGATGAAATCAGATTCTCTCGGAAGAGACAAAGAAATACATAGGATTTTGACAGATATGCCGTTCACAGAATTTGATTAAACAGATCAGATTTGAACATACAGAAAATAGATTATCGATGACATCAATGGCAGAAAGTTCTATAACAGAAGCTAAGATTAGTATCAGATGTACAGAGGTCAGCAAAACGCGTGACGAAAATCCAGACATATCAATTCGCATAACGGTGAAAGCAGATTACGCGTAAAATTAGGATGAACATAAGGTCTCACTAATGCAGATAATCTCAAACAGTTATCAGAATTTCTACAGCTTTAAGGCACTTCTCGAAATATCCTATGCCCACAACAAGTGCACATTATATGATGTAAGTATTATCACGTTGGCCAGACGTCATAATACTGGCATCATATAAATATGCCCTCATGATGGTCATACTTTATCTCAAGTCGTGAACAGAACAAACTTATCTTAATCCACCTAGTCTTCCTACGGTCTCAAAGGTCATCAGAATCAAATACCCTAACTAAGAAGAGAACGAATTACTCGAAAAGTTAACGGAAATCCCAGAATGTCTATCAGAATTTGGTACATCAGATCATCCATCATTCGTCAAATTTCAGATAACAAAACCATCATCCGACATACGCAGAATGAACACAGAGCGGAATTACTGATAAAGAACTTAAATCATTCAAAGGATTTTATCATTAGGTAACAGAAATTTAGATAGGTCAAGCAGAAGTGAATCACATCATCCATAGCTTCATCCGTCACAGAATTTATTCGCTTCAGAATTTTCTTCTATTCAAGGTCATGATCTCAGTTTCCATTCTCAAGTCTGCTTCTACTCTCAATTCATCTTAGTACAACTAAAATGAATAGAGAAGCAAGACTGCGAGTTTTGGACAGGTCTACTAGCACAGTTCGGAATTCGCCAACTCAGATTGCTGTCGTCTTCGGATGCTTGGTAGTGGTGTTGGCTACAATCTCGGAACGCCAATCACATCTACTCTTCCAGAACAAAGGTCATTCCATTTAATACGAAGATGGTCTACATGCTTCCTCGTTCGTCTCAGGGCACAAACATGCTGTCATACTATGACAATTGTCCAGATACTCGTGAAAACATGATTCTTATTAGCCAATACTATTGGCATTATTTAAAACCCATAATGGTCATAATGGGTACAAGAACAGTTTTCATGAATCTTTTCAGGGATAACTTCATATCTAATTCACATCACTAATCTTTACGAATAAAACTGAAATACTTTACGTAAATTGTTCTCAGTTAGTCATCTCCCTTCTCAGGAGTTCTTTTGGTTGCTTCTTCAGTCCTTCGAACATTAAATGAGGTTGTCTGATACAGAGTTCACAAGGATAGAATAATTTAATCATTTATACTCGGAAATGAAAAGTGATTACAGTGAGATTACGGTTAAGTTTACTATAGTTGATATGCAGACGCAAAATTTTTCTCTTTCTTCCTCATAACTAATAGGGGTATTCAAGGGAAACACTGAGGTGGACAAAACATATCTCATCATCTTCTCCAGCATCATGGTTCATTAACTGAGATCGGTTCAGAGTCAATTTTTCTGCTCAACAGGAGAGAAAACCCAAGAGTTTCATCAGAAAATGCCAGAAAATTTGTACAACAAAACTTTCAATGCCAACACTTTCTAGGGGTGGATACTAATAGGGTGACAGGAGAATTTGATAATCAGATGAGGTCAGGGTATATATTTCCATAGCAGGGTTAAGCTTAACAGATTTAAGCGGTTAGAGGTTATTATATCAAAAGTAGGGTGGAATAGATTGTTACATTTCAGATGCGGTAGTTTATGATAGCTGAAGAACCAGTCAATCAATAATCAAAAGATCTCCAAAATCAAGTATATCAATAGTAAACAGATCCACAGAACGTATATGGTCACTTAACCAGACGGATAGTTCATATGTCAGAGTCAAGTACATGGTTCGGTATAGTGTGGGGATAGGTACGCGAATAGTTCAAGGTGTTGGTGTTTTTGGTTTAGCTTTTAGCATAAGTGACAGGTAGGGTGTACATCATTGGTAATACGAACATTGTATAACTGTCAGAAGTGAGACGTATGAAATGTCGGATATCAGCATCATAAGTTCAGTTAACAATTCCATGCAGAGATAGTATTTGCATCAAATCCTTCCAAAGAAAAACTGATTGGCAAATAAGATTCATCATTCAAGGGAGCAAATAAGATTCATCATTCAGGACAGAATAGGATCAGAGGATGAATTTAAGGTTAAATGGTCTTCGGGATGGTCGGAAAGATATCAGACTGTTTATCCAATAGATAAAAAATGAAGGTCAAAATTGGGTAGTGGCAGCAAAAGTTTAACAATCGGTAATCATGGCAGGGGTTCCAAAATTGTTTCAAACGCCAAAGGTGAGACATAGGAGGATAGTCGTCAATATTAAATGATCAAATCAATCAATCCTTATAAGGATAAAATCAAGGTTACTGTCAAAGAAAGACGGATCAATAAAGATAAATCTTATCGTTCGGAAATGAGAGGGAATGCATTTTTATACTCGTGGTCAAACGCCACAAAACTTCTCATGGGAACAGAGATGGTTAAGACAGAATCAAAAGATTCATAGGTAATTATCAGAAGCAAGAAACAAATAACAGAATGCATCAAGTGCATCATCATCATGGGGATTCTCTGATTGCCCGAAGAGGCATCAGAATGATTAACAGAAGGTTCAGAGGTCGGAGTTGAAATTGGAAGGCAAGGATCAAATAATGTCAGATAATTACTACGCAATTTCCAATGCTTCAGATTTTATTTAGGTTTCACTTCTTAGGTGGTGCAAGGCATAATCTCTAAATTTCCAAATGTGATTTTAACCAAAAGCAAGACACGAGTCAAGAGTGGTGCGGAAGCAAGATACTTAAGCAAATGACTTATAGTCTACCCATTCCTCACTGGTCAGAGTTTAAGTTCCTATAGGGAAATCCTAAGGCAAATTCTCAAAGGTTGTCCTACGAGCGCCTACAGTGGAAACTTAGTGACCCAGACTTCACAGGTCAAGGGTAAATGTATTACGAGTCGCAGCCTGTGAGCTCTGATACCATAAATTGTAACACCCCAACCCGACAAGGGTAAAGATATCACAATAATGGATTCATATCAGATCAAAACAGAGCATACATCTACAGTAATACAAAAATCTCAAAGGATTACAAATGAAATACTGAATCTACAAGGTTACAATGAAAGCTTTCAAAACCAATTCTAAAACATAATATCTTCTATCCAATTCTAATCCAGAATAGCTACCAAGCCTTCTAAGTCCAGAGGTACACTCTCACTCATTCCCAGCTTCCTACTAAAACCTGCCGCAGGAAAAGAAATGCGGCTGAGCTACGAGAGCTCAGTGAACAGATATATAGATGACAGAAACAGTAACAGATAACAATACAGAAACAAATCAGAAATACAGATTATACAGATACAGAATTAAAGTGAAAGAATAGGAAAGGAATAAGGGTGAAAGAAAAGAAATGAGAAAGGGATAATGTACAAACCAGGTTTAGGGAAATACAAAAATCCATCACGAGCCCAGAGATAACAGATAATATCATAACAGAGTAATCATATAATAATCCAGAGGGGATGCCTCTCAAGTAACAGATAATATGAGGGGTGACCTCATGTATCAATTGGAGTGATCAGCTCCCAGATAATGTGAAAGACGTGTATCGCACACACCATCAGTCACCAGAGATATATATATAACAGATAACATAATAACAGATAACAGAAATCAGATCAGAACTAGGATGCATCCATGCACCCCAGTAGGCCAGAATCTTCTCCTACATAACAGATAAAATCAGGGACGGGACAGGTCATCACTCTCCTGCCCTAGAGTCATGCCATCGGTGCATCAATGACATGGACATGAAACCCTCATGCCTAGTGATTGGCTCGGATATCAGACTGTGGTCAAGGTCAGATGTCATATAATAAACAGAGTCATATCTACGGGTTCATGGCAGAAGGGTCATGTCAAAAATTCAGAATAAGATAATAAGGTTTAAATCAGAGTTTATCAGATTAAGTTTAATATCAAAGCTTAAGTTCAGATTAAAAGGTTTATTTCCAATAGTCCAAAAGAGTATATCAAAGGTTAATAATTACAAGTTTATAGCAATAATTCATTTCAGAAGTTCCTGTCAAGAGTTCATTTAAATCAATCCTTTAATAATGGTTTTCATTGAAATGATCTTTCAAAATAGTTTTCATAAAATGGTCTTCCAAAACTTTTAGTAACTTCCATTTCAAGTGGTATAGCTTCTTTTTAAAATAGCTTTTAATAAAGGTTCAAAATCAATTAGGTTCAGATAAGGATTTAACAGGTTAAGGTTTATACCAAAATCAAATCAAAGTTTACAACAGATATATTAGGTTAAGGTTCAGAACAAGGTTCACAGATCAGATTCAATCAAGACTCACAAATTCAGGGTTCAGAACAAGAGGTCAATCAGAGTTCAGGAAAAAGGTTCAGAATAAAAGAATCATAGCAGAGGTTCAAACAAAAAGGTTCAAGACAAACAGATCACAACAAAGATTCACAACAGAAGGGAACATAGCAGTGGTATCGGAGATCCTAATAAAGAAAATGTAAAACTGAAAGAAAAGGGAATGAAAAACCCTTACTGAAAAAGGGCAGAATATCTGTACCTTATTAGCACAGCAGACAAGCAAACAAACACAGAAATAAGATCAGGACTTCTCCTTCTTCACACCTAAGGAAGAGGAAGACAGAATTACTAAAGATTCTATTTTAGATTATTACTTTTAGTTTACCTCTCCATTTTAAGTACTTTCTATTTTTAGTAACTTTCCAGATTTAGTAAGTTCCCATAATTAGCAGGTTTCCAGAATTAACAGATATTACCATTTCAGATTAGGTTGGACCCTTATTCAAAGATTATTATGGAATAACAGAATATTTTATCAAGTTACAGAAGTTTAGGGTTAATTATGACATGATCACAAAGTTTAGGGTTTTAAATGTAATTTCATCAATTTCCAAGGTCATTAGTGAAAAATACTTTAAGTTACAGAATTATATACTCATTTTATTCAGAATTACATTTTATTCTCTTAAGTTTCACAATTTACAGATTATACCCCTTTAGTTACATAATTTACAAAACCCACCTTATAATTACATATTTTACAAATTAAACCCTACAATATCCATATTCACCAAACAACATATTATATTTCATAATTACAGAATATATCATCAGAATTTAGTACATTACAGATTAGACACCTCAGGATTCAGAATTTACATATTTAGTCCTTTAAGTTTACAAAACATATATTTTAAATCATAATTTCATAACAATTACATAATTAGCCCATAAATCCTCCAAATTACACAATAACCTTTTTATATCAGTATTAACTCAAAATAACCTCAAGATTTTAGATTTACACTTTTAGTCCCTCTCTTTTATTTAATTTCCATTCGTACCCTTTAATATCCATTTAATTCATTATATTGAAATATTTACAGTTAGGACCCCAAATTTATATTTTTCCCACATTCTTACAGATGTATATGACCTTAAAAAAATACCCCAGAAGTTTCAAGGTTGACAAAACAGGTCCTTATACTTTTAAATACATATCGGATTACATTTTTACAAACAATTACAAACCCTACTATTAACCAATCATTGCACCATCATTTTTATATCCTTAAAACATCATTAATGATCAGATTTTCACCCAAGAACCCTAACCCTAATAGCCACGATTTGATTTTATTTTGTTTACTTTGTTTTTATAAAATCCGGTTTTTAACAATAATTCACCACGCTTAATCTAAGCTTCTAAAAATCAAACTCATATTTTTCCCAGATCATAAGACATATAAAGAACCCACGAAAAATAAATAACATGCCCAAAAAAATCGTATAACATATATTAGATTTTACGTACGTTTTTTATATCAATAATTGCCACGACATGATCTAGGCTTTTATAATTTGTTATATCATTTTTCCCAGATCTAAAACTTCTTATGAGGTCTAAATAAAATAGTTATCATGCCCAGAAATTCGGATTACATATATTTGAGATTTACGTGTTCTTTGTTCATAATATTTTCGTACACATAGATTAGCTTGCATGATTCGATTCACATAATTTATATGAGTTATATAACATGTAAAGATCACAGGAAAATTGCTATATCAATTTTAGAACATGTGGTTTTAGTCGTATGAATTATATACCTTGCGTATGGCAATTCGACAAGAAAAATAGAACCAAGAACGAACCAGCGAAATCACGCACCAACCCTTATTTTTCCTAGCTTGCTTGCACCTCCAAAAACCCTAGAAAATTGCTTGTTCATGCCCAGAAATTGTGTAGATGATTTGGTCGAATTTTGTTTATGCGCTTAGGGTTTTCTTTGATTTTGCGATTAGGGTTTTGTGAGAAAAATAGAAGATTTGTTTATATCTTAAGAAACCGACTTAGGGGGGGGGGCTGAATCAGTATTTTTGGTATTTAGAATCGCAAAATAATTTGGGTTGATTTTATTTAACCTTTCCTTAATTTATTTTTACATATTATTTAATTTGAAAGATTAAATCATTATATTTAGTTAATTATGCATATTTCGGATTTTACTAAATAAATGTGTATGATAATTTTTGAACATTCGAAATGATGTAACGTTGTCCCAGAAATTTGTTCGTTTCAGATATAGTTCGTTTTCAGAAGTTTTGGAATTGTTTCAGAATTTTATAAGTTATTTAATTAGGTTTTATGTTATCAGGGGTAATTTGGTCATTTTACGGGTTATCTGAATTTCAGGTATTACATCATCAATGCGAGGAAGCGGATAACGGTTTCGGATAGTAATACGATTAAGCTCACGATAATCAATACACAGACGCATAGACCCATCCTTCTTCTTCACGAAAAGCACAGGAGCACCCCATGGCGAAACACTAGGTCGAATGAATCCACAGTCCAGCAACTCTTCCAGTTGCTCCTTCAACTCTTTCAGTTCAACAGGTGCCATCCGGTACGGAGCCTTAGAGATAGGTTCGGCACCGGGAATTAGATCAATAGAAAATTCCACTTCTCTAGCCGGAGGAAGACCAGGAAGTACTTCAGGAAAAACGTCAGCAAAATCCCGAACAATGGGAACACTAGAAATATCCGGACTCTCAACAGACGAATCCTTAACCGAGGCTAGATAACCTTGGCAACCATGAGACATCAAGGTTCGAGCTTTCAAGGCAGAAATGATTTTAACAGTTCTAAGAGGACGAGATTCATGGTAAATGAATTCAGGATTATTCAGGTCACCAAAAATCACATTTCTGGCGTGGCAGTCAATGGTTGCTCGATGGAAAGCCAACCAATCCATACCCAGGATGACATCAAAGTCAATCATGTCTAGAGGAAGTAAATTCGCCGGACGAACCCGATCATCGAAGTGTAACGGACAATTCAAATATTCATGGTTGATAAGAATGTGGTTTTTCATGGGGGTAGATATAGCAATTGGGTTATTTAGTGATGTTGAAGGTATGTTCAGTTTCTTAGCCAATTTCATAGATATGATAGAATGTGTTGCTCCAGTGTCAAATAATGCGAAGACAGTAAAATCACCAATATACAAAAAGCCGGTAATTGTACCTGTAGCCTTAGCCGCCTGATCCCGCGTAGTAGAAAACACACGCCCAGTATTCGGAGGTGGAGGAGGAGGAGGAAGAAGATAGTTCCTAGCAGATGCAGGATTCTGCTTTGGGCAGTCCTTCACCCTATGATCAGCAGACCCACATCGGAAACACGCACCAGACGCTCTACGACACTCTCCTGGATGACTTTTCCCACAAGTAGTACAGATAGGAGGTGGAGGTAAGTTCCCAGATGAACCCTTCTGAGCACTCGATCCAGAACCACGAGACTGCTGCTGAAAACCCTTAGAAGGCTGATCCTTCCACTGCTTCTGACCGTTATTGCGCCCCTGGCGCTCATCACCCTGCCTAGGAATCGAACCAGAATCCTGACCCCGCGAATCTGGTCTCCGCTGATCATAGCTCCTACCGGGCTGACCCTGATAATCACGACCACGGTCTGACTGACCCCGCTGTTCAAAGCCCTTACCAGAAAACCCCTTGTTGTCCCGATTCTGACTCTGCTGCTGAATCCTGTCGCCATCACGGTTTCGCTTGTAACCCACCTTCTCATGAAAAATCTCGATGTTGCGAGCTGCGTCGCAACATGCTGACGGATCAGCGAACTCCTGATTAAGAAGACGATCTAAAACCCAACTCTTCAGTGCCCACTTATAATGCTTAGCCTGATGCTCAGCATCCCCAGCCACCGGACCCACAAAGCTAACCAATCTCTGGAATCGCTCCAAAAATTCCCCTGCATTCTCAGAATCTAGCTGGGCAATAGTGTTGTACTCCCGAATAAATCTCTGCTGTTCAGACACAGGGAAGTACCTATTATAGAACGTAGTACGAAAGTTAGCCCAAGTACAACCAAGAACATAAGTATCGCCTCCCTTAGCTTCCTTGTGCGCCTTCCACCAGTTAAGCGCATCTCCCTCAAGCTTAAACGCAGCCAGACGAGTCTTAAACTCGTCTTCACAACCCAGTACCTCAAACAGCTTCTCCATGTGTGTTATCCAGTCCTTTGCAGCATGAGGAGTAGAAGCAGTACTGAAAGACAACGGTTTGAGTTTATTGAAACTCTCAAGCCAACCATTAATGGTAGTGGGTCGGCCCCCACCACCAGTACCACCAGAACCACCAGCACCACTAGAGGGACCAGCACCACCAGAACCACCAGAGGGACCAGCTCCATTTCGGAAATCATTGATCATCCGAGTGATCACCTCGTTAGCATTAAGCCCAGGTAGCAAATTGGCTATAGCATTAGCCACCAACTCCTCCAGGTTAGGGATTTGCTCCTCCCCATCGGAATAGTCACCACGACGAGTAACAACCATCTACAGGATTTTCAAACGATTAGTAAGATCGAACAGGAAATGATAGAGCAAAAGAAAAACATGGCAGAACAGGACAGGAAAAGAGAGTACGCGAAAGGAAACCTAATGTCTACCCAATCCTCACAGGTCGATAGCCTAAGCTCTAAGGTTTTCATGAAAGCCTGTCTCTGATACCATAAATTGTAACACCCCAACCCGACAAGGGTAAAGATATCACAACAATGGTGGCATATCAGAAGTCACAGAACATTCAATAAATAAAAACATCATAAGTCTTAACATTAAATCCAAAATAAGTCAACATGACTTAAATTAAAATGCAAGACAAAATAACTGAAGTACAAAATCCAATATTCAAATGCCTAAACAATGGCATATCAAAATAAATATAAGTTCAAATGGTAAAACTAAATAACTAAGGTCAACTCCGAAATAGACCGCTCTCATCCCAAAGCTAAACCCAGCTCCTAGCTTAAGTACCTGCCGCAGGAAAAGAAATGCGGCTGAGCTTCAAAAGCTCAGTGAACAGATATATAGATAACGGAAATAAATAACAGGTAGCAAATACAAAAGCAAATCAGGAATACAAAATCATACCGATACGAAGTCAAAATGAAAGGAATGAGAAATGGATCATGAATAAAAGAAAAGAACAAAGTGAATAAGATTTAAGAAAAACAGGAACACAGGAATCTATCACGAACCCAGATGACTGACAATACCATAGCATTACTAATATAATAAAACAAACCTGTGTAGAGTGATCAGCTCTCAGACAAAGTGAAAGACGTGTATCGCACACACAATCAGTCACCAGATATAATAATCATAATCATATAACATATACAGATAACAGGTCAAATCTAGGATGCACCCATACGCCCCACAGACAAATCAATAATCATAATTATAATGGCCATAGCAAATAATAAATAAGGGACGGAACAGGTCATCACTCTCCTGCCCTAGAGTCATGTCAGAGGTGCGTCAATGACATGGGCATGAAACCCTCATGCCTAGTGATTGGCTCGTAATATCAACTGTAGGTCAAAGTCAAATGTACTAGCATAATCAAAAGTTATATCTTAAGGGTACATGGCAAAAGATTCAAATCAAAGATCACATCGAAAGTTCACAAACAAAAGGGAACATAGCAGTGGTTTAGGGAATCCTAATAAGGAAATGAATTCTGAAAGAAAAAGGGAATGAAAAGCCCTTACTGAAAGGACGGAATATCTGTACCTTATTAGCACTCAGAAAGAAAGCAAACACGAAGCAGAAATTAGGGCTTCTCCTTCTTCACACCTAAAGAAGTAGAAGACGAATTACAAAATATTCAAACTCAGATTATTACTTCAAGTTTACTTTTCCATTTTAAGTAACTTTCTATTTTTAGTAACTTTCCAGATTTAGTAACTTTCTATAATTGATAGATTTCCATATTTGGTAAGATATAAATATTCCAGATTAGGTTAAGTCTTTATTTCCAGATTATTATGGAATTAAGGTACCTTTTATCAAGTTACCAAAGTTCAGGGTTAATTATAACAATTTTACATAGTTCA
Organism: Artemisia tridentata subsp. tridentata; assembly: GCA_021014915.2. NCBI lineage: Eukaryota > Viridiplantae > Streptophyta > Magnoliopsida > Asterales > Asteraceae > Artemisia > Artemisia tridentata. Next base: position 210,880,217 of record CP139503.1, read on the forward strand.
GGGTTTTAATTGTAAATTCATTAGATTCAAAGGTTTAAAATGAAAATACTTTAAGTTACTGATTTAAATACTCATATTATTCAGAATGACATTTTAATCCCTTTAGTTTCCCAGTTTACAGTTTATACCCTTTAGTTATATAATTTACAAAACAAACCCTACATATACATAATTCATGTTTTAATCCCTATGATACTTATATTTGCCAAACAAGTACTTTATTTTACAAATTTACAGAACATCACCTCAGAATTATATGAAGTACGAATTAGACCCTTAGAATTTAGTAATTACACAATTGGTCCCTTAACTTTACAAAACTTACAATTTAAATCATAATTTATTTATAATTACATACCAATCCCATAAATACTCAAAATTACACATTATACTCTTTATGACATTATTTACACAAAATAACTTCAAGTTTCCAGATCTTACACTTTTAGTCCCTCTACTTTAATTATTTACAAATCGACACTTATAAATATAATTAATTCATTTTCTTGCAACATTTACACTTAGGACCCTCAAGTTATATTTTTCCCACATTCCTACTGACTTATATGACATTACAAAAATATCCCAGAAGTTTCAAAGTTGGCAAAACAAACCCTTATATTTTTAAATACCAATCGTATAGCCTTTTTATTTGCAAAACCAAACCCTACTTTCATCTAATCATTAAACCATCATGACACCATCATTGAAGCACTAATTACATCAGATCTAATAATATAAACCCTAACCCTAATGCATTCTAGGGTTTCTTCTTAATTTTCTTTGTTTTTCGTATAATTCGATTATAAACAATAATTAGCATCAATTATTCTGAGCTTCTATAAAACATGTGGTTATTTTTCTAGGCTTATATTATCAGTATAGAACATGCAAAAATTATGGTCACACTCCAGAAAAATTGTATGACACTATTTGGTAATTATGTGTGTTTTATCTCTTTAAATTTCGTACGCATGATTTAGCTTGCATGATTCATGTTTAACATTTTTACTGAGTTATATTCGACATAAGGATCATTAGAAAAATGCTAGATGAATTATACAACGTAAAAATTAGTCGTGGGATTTTATACCTATCGAACAAAGCAAACCGAACAAACAATTGCACCACGATCAAACGAAGGCTTCCACAACTCGACTCCTATTTTTCGTGGCTCCTTTACACCTTGATGAACTCCAGAAAAATGCTTGCTCAAGTCCAGAAGATCGAATGGAGGCTTGGTCGAATTTAGTGTGTGTCGATCTAGGGTTTTCGGAATTTAGGGTTTGTAAAATAAAATGGTTTTGTTTTTGTGCTTTATCAAACCGACTAGGAGGGGGATAGGGTCCAGAAATTCGGCCCAAATATTATCATAAGATCATAATTTGATTTTGTGTATCACTCCTTAAATTAGTTTTGTATTTATCTTTAATAAAATGATTTTACAAAATATATATAATTAAGTTTATTTAATTAATTTCGGATCATGTATATATGTATATGTGATTTTGTGATTTTTGGACATTTAATATAATGTAATGTTGTCCCGGAAATTTATTTACTTGATATGTAGATCGTTTTCAGAAGTTTGGAATTGTTTCAGAATTTTATAAGTTATTTATTTAGGTTTTATAGTTTCAGGGGTAATTTGGTCTTTTACAGGGTATCTGAATTTCAGGTATTACAACATGAATCTTTACTGTAAGGTTCAAGTAACACTAAAAATATGACAAAAATGGACGAGGGAATCTGGCAAGACGTTCCTTCACGTCGGAATAACAGAAGAAGAAACGGGAATGGGGTCGACAATGGGGCTAAGGAGGTGACAAAGTTCTTTATTTCAAACCTCCCAACGGGGTGCACACCATGGGAAGTCTCAAGTTTTCTGGGGGACTTCGGTGAGGTTTTGGGTTCTTACATTGCAAGGAAGAGGGATAAAGAGGGGAATAGATTCGGATTCATATCGTTCAGAAAGGTGCGGAATGCTCTGGAGCTTGAAAAAAGGATGAATGGGGTTAAGATGGGAGGTTTCAAGCTTAAGGTTAACATCGCCAAGTTGGCTGCTGAGAATATTGGCATATGGGATTCGGAGTCTCATCCGAGAAAGAAGCAAGAGAAGGAGGAGACCTACAAGCAAAAGATTCTTCACCATGCTGAAGGTGCTAAAGCCTTCCAGTTTGTTGGTGTGAGATCATTTAGAGAGGTTCTTGATGGGAAAACAAGTGGAGGCTCGGCTCCGAAGGCTGAATTGGCAGTGAAGAGTATTGTCGTTCCAGATAATACTTCGGCTTTCATGGAGATTTTCGGTTTGGCTTTGGTTGGTAGGGTGGTCGACTTGAGAACCCAAGTAAATTTGGACAAGATTTTGAAAGACGATGGTCTTTTCGGTATGGAGATCAAATACATCGGGGGTCTCTCAGTTTTGCTTAATTCAATGATAAGGATGAGGCAGCCGGTTTTTTACTGATGGTCGAGTCTTGGAGGAGATGGTTTTCAGTGCTCAACATGTGGAAGGGTCAATCTCTTCCATATGAAAGGGTGGCTTGGCTTAAGATTCTTGGTGTCCCTCTCAACCTGGCAACGAAAAGTGTGTTCGACAATGTTGCGAGTCAATTCGGGAAGGTGGTCCTAGCTTCTCAACTGAGCTCGAACGATGGTGACTTGTCGGTCGAATGTGTCGGTGTTTTGGTGGGCGAGGGGGAGAGGATCATGGACTCAGTAGCATTGAAATGGAAGAACAAAACCTTTAAAGTCCGGGTTTCGGAGGAACCAAGAGACTGGGAACCGGATTGTATTCGGCTCGTGGGCGCTGGTGCTTCTGAAATAGTGGCTCAAACGCATGTTTCGGAACATCGGTTGTCACCGGAACCAGACGGTGTTGATGGGATAGTTGGAGAGGTGGAAGTGGAAGAGTCAGAGGAAGCATTGGAAAATGGTGAAATTCGGGATGGGGTTTCGATGAAGGATGGCGAACAGTCAGATTCTACTAGGGAACCCCAAAAGTTTAATGCATGTAATGCTACTGAGGACAATGTGGGTTGCACAAAAGGTGGCGCAATTAATAATCAGACTTATTATTTTAACTCTTAGGCCTGAAAAATAATAGAAATAGTGGAGTGGGGAATATGAGGAGGAAAAAAAGCCCAATAAAGGCATCCTAAGTGGGGAAAAAGTTAGGCCCAAAAAATGCTCTAAGGTGGACTTGGAGGACCCATTTGATCTAAATAGATTATTGGGAATTTGGCAATCAGACCCTAGCGATAACAGATGTATGGACGAGGTGCCCTCTGAAAACAAATCTATTGACCTTAACGTCTCGGTTCAGGATTCGATTGATGGTGTCTCAACTAACCATGAGGATATGGTTGATGGGGAGCCGGCCCCATCTGATGGAAACGGCGGAGTTGCGAGGGAAGAGGACGAGTTTACAGCAACTATTGAGGTTGGTGCTGTGGTGGGAGCTCAACTCGCAAACCACAGCTCTCTGGTGCGGGATACAATTGCTCGGGAAGGTAAAAATGTTGTTAAATCATGAATGTGATGTCTTTTAATGTTAGGGGCATTGGGGGCTTGGATAAAGGTCCCTGGGTTGGTAAATTAAGGAAAAAAGAGGAGGTCAGTTTTGTGGCTCTCCAGGAATCTAAGCATGTTATGGTGAGTAGGCTCGATGTGAAGGAGTTTTGGGGTAATAATAGGTTCGAGATGGATTATGTCGGGTCAGTAGTTAATGCTGGGGGTATTGTTAGTCTATGGGACCCGATGGTCTTTGAAGCTATAGAAAGTGTTAAAGACAGGAATTTCTTGCTGGTTATTGGCAAAATCAGGGGTAGTGGGGAGCTTATTAATGTTCTTAATGTTTATGCCCCAATTAGTAGTTCCGCGAAAAGGTTGCTTTGGAGTAGGATTGGTGGTGTGATCGGTCGACACCCAGGCATGTGGTTAGTTGTTGAGGATTTTAACGTTGTCAGATTCCGGGAAGAGAGGAAGAACTCGGTCTTTAAACCAGCGTGTGCTAGGTACTTTAATGAATTCATTCACAACTCGGGGTTGTTGGAATATAGAATGAAGGGGAGACAATTCATGTGCGTTACAGACAATGGTAAAAAGCTTAGTAAACTCGATAGGATGCTGGTTTGCTTTGAGTTTTTCAACAAGTGGCTAGAAGCTTGTTTAAGGGTGGTCTCCAGCCCTCACTCGGATCACAACCCTTTAACTTTGTTGTTGAAGTCTTCCAACTTTGGGCCGCGTCCGTTCAGAGTTTTCAACTCGTGGTTGGATAAACCGGGATTTGAGGAAGCGGTTCAAAAAGCGGTGGAGTCTTTTTCTGGTGAGGGGCCCCCAGATTCAGTGTTGTCCATGAAGTTTGCTCACATAAGGAGTTGTTTGAAAATTTGGAGGAATGAAATGTGTAAGAAAGAGGAAGAGGAGGAGAACGCAGCGACTTCGGACCTTGAAGAATTAGAGTCTTTAATGGAATTAAGGGATTTGTCTGAAGAGGGGGAATGGTCTTTAGGGGAATGTAAAGCTGTTCTTAAAGCCATTGGTGCGAGGAAAAACGAAGATTTGAAGCAGCAATCGCGTATTAGATGGGCGGTGGATGGTGACGAGAATTCCAAGTTCTTCCACGGGTTGATAAACAGCAGAAAGGCGTCTAACATCATTCAAGGGCTCAAGATTGATGGAAATTGGGTCTCAAAACCGAGCCTCGTCAAGAAAGAAGTTTTTAATTTTTTTAAGTGCAGGTTTGCTGAAGAGTGCGAACAGCGCCCGATTATGCTGTGTGACAACTTCAAGCGATTATTGGAGGCAGATAATAGAGCGCTTGTGCAACCTTTCACTCTTGAAGAGGTTAAGTGGGTTGTTTTTGAGTGTGGTGATGATCGGGCCCCGGGTCTGGACGGCTTTAATTTCAGATTCATTAAACATTTTTGGGCCTTGTTTGAGAGTGACTTCAAGAATATCTTTGAACATTTTTTCGAGGTGGGAAAGATGAGTCGTGGGAGTGGGTCGTCATTTATTGCGCTTATCCCCAAAGTCAAAGATCCTGTGGAGCTGAACAATTATAGACCCATCAACCTGGTGGGAGTGATAAGCAAGTCAATTTCCAAAGTGCTCGCGAATAGGCTAAAGATGGTGGTTGGTTCAGTTATTTTGGACACTCAATCGGCTTTTGTCAGTGATAAATTTATCTTGGATGGGCCTCTCATTGTCAACGAGGTCATTTCCTGGTATAAGAAAGTTAAGAAGGAAGCTTTTGTTTTTAAGATCGACTTTGAAAAAGCATATGATAACGTGAACTGGGAGTTTTTGAAAGATGTTATGGTGCAGATGGGATTTCCAGACCGGTGGTGCTCGTGGATTATGGGGGTTTTGAGCTCGGCTAGGTCTTCTGTTTTAGTTAACGGATCGCCTACTTTTGAGTTTCAATGCTTTAAGGGGATGAGGCAAGGGGATCCGATTTCGCCTTTTCTCTTCATCCTCGTGATGGAAGGTCTTTCTTGTATGCTTGAGAAAGGCATGAGCGTGGGTCTGATAGACGGTATCCGTTTACCCAACGGGGGCCCGGTGGTTTCACATCTCTTATACGCGGATGATGCGCTCATTCTAGGGGAATGGACCGTTAATAACCTCTTGAACGTGGTTAGAATTTTACGCTGTTTTCATCTGTGTTCTGGCCTTAAAATAAATCTTGAAAAGTCTAACCTTATTGGCATTGGAGTTTGCGTGGGGGAGGTGGAAGCAAAGTCGAGAGTGGTTGGGTGTAAAGCGGGATCTATTCCGTTTTGCTATTTGGGGCTTGTGGTGGGGGCTAACATGAATCGGGTCAACAACTGGAAAGTGATGTTTGACATTTTTGAGAAACGTTTTTCGAGCTGGAAGGCGTCATGCCTTTCGGTTGGGGGAAGAATCATTTTGATTAAGTCCGTCTTGGAAAGTCTTCCGAACTATTATTTTTCGCTTTATAAAGCTCCCAGGAAGGTGATTAATGATTTAGAGGTGTATATTAAAAGATTCTTGTGGGGTGGTTTTAGTGGCAACCGTAAAATGCATTGGGTCGCTTGGGAGAAGGTCTCGACTCCCATCAATAGAGGGGGTCTTGGTCTTAACAAACTTATCAACATAAATGTGGCTCTACTCTCCAAGTGGGGCTGGAGATTTAAGAAGAAAAAGAGCAGCCTGTGGAAGGTCATCGAGGTTATTCACGTAAATAGGAGGAATTGGGATTTTATTCCGGTGAAGAAATCGTATGGTGGGGTCTGGTCTAACATTGTGAAGGTGATATCTAAAACTGTTGTTAACGGGGTTCCTAATCACAGAATGTTCAAGGGGAATGTAGGAGACGGGTCCGATATTGCATTTTGGATTGATCCATGGTTGTCCGACGTTCCTTTAAAGGAGAGTGCGCCTACTTTATTCAGGTTGGAAAGAAACAAAAAATGTAAAGTCAGAGACAGGATTCGGCAGTGTGGAGACTCTTTTGTGTTTTTAGGGGACTGGGTTAGAAATCTCTCGGCTTCGGAAGAATTGGCTCAGTTCGACCAGATTTGTAGTTCCTTGGGGGCTATAACTTTGACCAGGAATCAAGATAGATGGAGGTGGATTGGCAAGAACTCAGGAGAATTTTCTGTGGGAGTAGTCAAAAGGTTCCTGATGTCGGGGCTGGACGAGAGTAGCTGTTATGTGTTTGAATGGTGTAGGTGGCTTCCATTAAAGTGCAAAGTATTCGCGTGGAGGGCTGCTTTGGACAGCCTCCCGACCATGGTTTCTCTTAAGAAAAGGCACGTCCCGGTGGAGGAGGTGGTCTGTCCTTTGTGCGGTCACGGCGACGATTCGGTTGATCATCTCTTTACTGCTTGTATTGTCACGTCTGTTCTTTGGCAGGGGATCTCACAGTGGTGTAGGGTGCAGCAAATTTTTGCGTTTTCTTTTCGGTACTTGCTCGAGTTGCATAACTTTGTGGGCCTTAATGGTAATGCGAAAGTGGTGTTCCAAGGGATAGTCATTATAGGCTGTTGGTGTTTGTGGAGAGCGAGAAATGGGTTGAAGTTCTCGAACAAACCGGTTAAAGGGAATCAAATTCTTAGCGAGGTGAAATCTTTGGGGTAGCTATGGTACAAAAATAGGGGGAGATTGAAGTCCGTTTCTTGGGAGGACTGGTGTAAATTTTCCTGTATGTAATTCTGTTGTTCTTGTTTTGTTGGCGCCCTGGTTTTGGGGTTGTCTGTGTTTTAATGAAGTTAGCCTTTCAAAAAAAAAATTGAATGAACATGCTGATAGTCTTTAGTACTCTAATAGAATTTTAATAGTCTCATTTATTATCAATTTTACTTTTAAAATTATTGTTTCACATAGGTTGATTTGAGACTATTGAAGGAACATGCTGATAGTCTATCGAGTGTCAATAATTTGGCCTAATTAACAGTGGACAAAACATGCCTATTCTTTTGATTGGAACACTTGTCAATCATTTTAGTAATTCAACTTTTAATATTAATCCAAAAATACCCATACTAATTACCAGTTACTCATATAATTTAGCATTTTTGGGCCTGTTTGGTAAGGGCTATTTGGGGGAGCTGTTAGCTTTTTGTTAAAAAAATAATCTTCTCTAAATAAATAGCTCCGTTTGGATACATTAACTTCAAGCTTTTATTTCAAACAAATAGCTCCTAAATGAAAAGCTGATTCATGAAGCTTTTTACATATCTTGTAGCTGTTTAAACTTTAAATTATTGATATACTCTCTAAACATTTGTTTACAATTATAAATATGTCATTTTATGTCATTTTACATCTTATATTTACATTTAACAGCTAACCTACCAAACACTTCTATTGGAAAAATGATACAGCTTGTAGCTCATGTTAACAGCTTTGCAGCTTACAGCTTATAACTTACAGTTTACAGCTTACAGCATACAGCTGACAGCTAATTTTGCCAAACATACCCTTTATCTTTAATCATAACCATCTTCCACTCCCTTATTTTTACAAATTATATATATATACTAAAAGGGGGAAGACGCTACTGTAGCATGCACTGTAGCCGCTACAGTGGACAAAACAGTGGTCGTTTGCAAAATAGTCTCTAAGGTGTATCTGTCTTTGCAAGCTAGGTCTTTCGGAGACTAACGATGCAACACGCCGAGAATTTTAAGGACTTTTTCAGCAAAAAAACATATAATTTCCAGAATTAATTTTCAAAAATAGTCCTTGTGTTTACAGTTGTTATGCGCAATTTAGTCCCTAAGGTGTAAATGTTTTTGCATAGTAGGTCCTTAGGGGACTAACGATGCAACACACCGAGAATTTTAGGGACTTTTTCCGTAAAAAACATATTGTTTCCAGAATTAGTTTTTAAAAATAGCCCTTTGGTTTATCGATATTTTTCAATTTTAGTCCTTAATGACTAACTTTCAAACAAGACTTAGCACCGCATTCCCGCAGCAACGTGCGGGTCCTCCCACTCGTTTATTACTATTAAAGTGTTTGCACGTAAAAATTTGTTCTTCTTCATTTAGACTTTAGACGTAAAATTTAGTATCGTTGCACTAACTTTCAAACAAGACTTAGCACCGCATTCCCGCAGCAACGTGCGGGTCCTCCCACTCGTTTATTACTATTAAAGTGTTTGCACGTAAAAATTTGTTCTTCTTCATTTAGACTTTAGACGTAAAATTTAGTATCGTTGCACTGTTTTTACATGAACTGCAAAACCAATAAACTGCATACATGTTTGAAACACCATGACGTCGGTGGCTTTGAATCATTTCATGAGAAATATGACTTAGATTAAACATTTGCACCAACAATAAGTTTTTATTACACTAAGAAACAAATATAAACATTGAATAATGTTAAAAATAAAAAAATAGTTACTTTTTAACACCCGTGTTATACATACGCATACGATATAATATGTCATCAATATTTAATAAAAATATTCATACACTTATCATGTTACAAAACGGCATATGTTATTCGAATTAGGATTTCGAAAACGGGGGATTTCGGATTTCAAATTATTACCGAATGACAAGAAAAAGCCATGATAAAAGATACACAGCGAAGGAAAGAAAATACTGTACCATTTAGGGGTGTATCTTTTCTTCTTAATGGAGAAGAAATATGGGCTCAAATCTTTAATGCCTCTTAATAGGGGAGAAGCATTAAAGCTTCTCTCTTCTCAATAAGAGGCTAATTAAGAGATTTACATGGAACCAGTTAATTTGGTAAACACCCTTAAGTTCAATATCGGAAAATTAAGGACACGTGTTACCATATCATTTTTAGGTCTCTTTTTAGGCTAAACAATTAGGCTCACTAATCATTTTTCTAGTCTTTAATACTCTAACAGAATTTTAATAGTCTCATTTATTAACGATTTTATTTGTAATATTGTTGTTTCACATAGGTTGATTTGAGAATTGAGACTATTGAATTAACATGCTGATAGTTTTTAATACTCTAATTTATTGTTAAATATTTGCTAAAACTGAAAGTTAATCTATTGTAACCTTTCGTTTTGTAGACCAAAGGTTGGTCTATAGCGCTTAGAAATATATTAAACAACTAAATAACAAGATGAATATAATCATATTATGCAACTGAATACAACTTAACATATTAGGCATATATAACTAGTTCTTTGCATCGTACGAGTCTCGATGACTAATGTATCGTTAACTAGCAGAAAACTCAATCTTTATATAGATATATACAAGATTATGCAGCTTGATCTAATTAATTAAAAGGAATGCATTAGGCTGGGCACAGTCGATCGGTCATGGTGACCGGTCAACTGATATTTTGATCGGTCGTGGCGAGTGTGGAGAAACGTTCGGGGTCAGTCGTCGGTCGAGGATTTGGAGAGAAGGGTCGAAATTTCGACCGATTTCCAAACTCTCCTTTTTTTTTTTTTTTTTCTTTTTTTCTTTTTTTTTTAATTCGGTTTAAAAAAAATGTGTGTGTGTAGATTTGCATGTGGCTCACGAGTCACGAACAAGAAGATGATAGTTTTTTTTTCTTTTTTAAACAAATATATAAATTTTGTTTAAACCTTGATGTTTTTGATATTTACAGTTTAAACCCTTAAATTTAATTTCATTGTCATTTTCATTTTAAGCAAAGGTAACTTCTTTTCTTTTTTATTGTTGTACAAAGTGAGCCCCTCCATATTCTATTTGTTGCATAAAAAAACAAAATAAAATAAATAAATAAATCACTACCTCATTGTTTACATATAAATACCTCTACCTTCAACATTTTTAAACACAACTTCTCTTTTTATATACTTTCATACTCTCAATACCATGTTACTTCTCAATTTACTACAAAAATGTCTCAACAAAACACTTTTCAAAAAACAAAATGTCAACAATGAAACACTACCCGAAACACTCCCCCAACACCCGAAGAAACATTCTGCCTCGGAAATACTCCACCGTCAAACCAACAAATCAACTTTTGACCACAATCCTTCTTTTACGGCAACAACCATACCAAAACCAACCATTTTGAAACTCATACCCACAACAAAACGTTTTTAGCCAACACTCATAACAAAACATGTTCCCATTCGACACCACCAACTATGGGTCACAAACCTATATGGGTGGTTCGTCATCACAACCAAATATGAATCAACCTATGTCTCCCATTAATCAATTTAGTCTCGACGAAATGTACTCACCTTAATTTTCGGAGACCATGCCTCCCGTTCGTGAGGACTCTCTCGTCGAAAGATGCCCCCCACTTCCGACGAAGAAGCCGACAAGAAGATGTCAAAAGAACGCGGTTCAAAATGACAAGGAACAACGGCGTACTGCGTGGACAACTGATAAAGAAAGTGCATTGTACAAAGCTTGGGGTCGTGTATACGAAGATAGCGTTATTGGTAATGCGAGAAAGGATGTTGGATATTGGAATGCAATTTTAGCACGCATGTACACACATTGTCCTATAACCCAACGTCGAGCCTATGATATGATAAACGGGAAATGGAAGACGTTGTGTCCAAAAGTTGCTCAATTTTGTGTTGTGTACGGTAAAGTCTTTCGGATGGCGGTGAGTGGAGCCGGATACGGTGATTACACCCAACAAGCACTTTTGGAATATCAAGCTGAATATGGAACCTTGTTTACACTTCTTCATTGTTGGGCTGAATTGAAAGATTGTGTAAAATGGAGAGACTTGGAAGTTCTGGACTTTAAGAAAAGAAATACGAAAAGAGCAAGAGATAGGGCTCTAGTTCATTCAACACGTCACAGTCTGTGCATGGTGGTTTTAATTTGAATATGCAGGCTGGAGACGATGAGGATGAGGAAGTGCAGGAAGTTCAATATCTAATGGGCAAGGACAGAGCAAAAGCGTAGAAGAATAAAGGGCGGCGTCATTGGAAAGTTTAGGATTTTTCAATGAGGGCGTGTTGGCTAGGTTGATGGTCAACGAATATATAACTGCCAACAAGCCGTATAACTCCAAAAAGACACAGAATGTTGAAGCGTTTTTAGATATCAAAAGACAGGAGTTGGAACTGAAGCAACAAGAATTGAGAATCCGAGAAATGGAACAATGTCAAAAAGACAAAATGTTCTATATGCAGCATACTGATCACTTGAATGGAGAACGCGAATGGGTCGAGGTGTAAAGGCAGGTTATCAAGGCGAGGTGTAATTTACCATTTTAGTTTATGTTTTTAATTATCTATGTAATGTTTATGTTTTTGTATTTTGTACGTTTGCGTTTTTATTAATTTAATGAATAAAAGTTTTAGTTTTTAAAAGATAAATAAAAAACGTTGAAAGGTGAGGTGGTATGACTATTGAGAGTGAAAAGTGAGAGGGAGTGAGAGGAGAGATAAAGCGGATAAGGTGGAAGGTAAAATGGTGTGACTAGTGGGAGTAGTCTTTGATCTAACTAATACTTAAGACTGTAATGATTTGTTTTAATCACAAAATGCCTATCTAAAAGGTAACCCCTCCATTTCTCCAAAGCCAACAAAACTGCTAAAATTTATTTTTCATAGGTAGATATTGATTAGTGCTTAGTTGCCAAAGACTTAATCTAATAAGCTATGGGATGCCAATCCTGTTGTAGTACTGCTCCCAAACTAGCACCAGAAGCAGCAGTCTTTACTACAAAAGGCTTGTTGAAATTGGGAAGTCCAAGCACATGGGCCTTGAATATGGCTTCTTTAAGCATCATAAAAGAGTTATGAGCTTCTTCACTCCACTTGTATGCATTCTTCTTGAGTAACTGAGTAAGTAACATGCTCAATGATGCAAAGTTCTTAATGAATCTTCTATAATACCCAGTGAGCCCAAATAAGCCTCTTACTTGTTTCATATTGGTTAGTATTGGCCATGATTGCATTACTTGTATCTTTAATTGGTCTGTAGCCACTCCTTCAACTGATATCACATACCCCTAAATACTCAACATGAGTAGTGCCAAACACACATTTACTTTTCTTCACAAGCAAACTGTGAACCCTCATTTTGGATAGAACAATTGTTAGATGTTGCACATGATCTGCCAAACACTTATTGTAAATCTGGATATCATCAAAAAAACACCAAAGTGGATTTCCTTAAGAATTCCCTGAATACATCATTCATTAGTGCTTGAAATGTAGAGGGTGCGTTTGTTAAACTAAATGCCATAACCTACTAAACTGATTTGCCAACCTTCCAATCCTAGTGTTCACCACCTGATTGTTCTGCAAACTTAAGGCTGTGATTGTGCTTGCCATATTAGCCGATGACTATCTAATCTCCTCTATTGCATTATCCACATACCACTTGGCGTTATCATCAATCCCATCTTTCACATTGTTACTGGAACTAGTTCTTGTTGCAGGAGCCATTAATCATAATCAAGAAGAATGATTTTGTACACTTTGGCCAACTCAATATGATAATCCGTTCAAAAAGAGCTCTAATTTGGTCAATCACTAGCGTATGCATGATTGGAAAGGATTACACAAATAACAAATCAAGAACAAACGTTTTTGTGATTGGAAACATATTTTGAAACTTTTGGATGGACGAATTATGTTGGCCAGAAAATGTAATTGAATTGATCATAATCATAACAGAATTAGGAGGAAGAGTACAGAACCGTTGAACAACAAACTTAACCATTTTAATGGCCAAGAAAGTGATCAGATACCAATTGATACACACCATTAGGGATCACGTAAGATTTGACAATTCTAAAACAGACTAAAATGAAAGGAGGCTAACGAATATATAAACATGACTTTTGGCGCCAAAGTTTGTTAGGAGCTTTTGTGGAGAAACACATGTACACCTCACATGTGATAAGAATCTTACACGTGCACTACACATGCCAACATCAACTCATAACAGTTGATGGTTTTTCTTAAAATAAGATGAATCGACTTTTGTTGGATTGATGGGTTGAAGAAGATAAATAAGGTTGCAAGTATTTTGCGGACATAATGACCATAGTGGGTTTATTTGAATTATTTTTGTGGGTTTTAATTTGTATATCTAAAGTTGTAAATTGTAGTGGGTTTTCTTGTAAAGTATGAAGATATTTGCTTATTCACGTGATTTGTGTGATTCACTGATAATAAGGTGATGTTTAAAGTTGTGTTTTTAGTGGGCTTTAGTTGAATAAGATGATGTTGTGTATTTTGTGTGAAGATTATGTTTTGTTGTATATTTCATGTGAAGGAAAGATGTATTTAGTATGTTTAGATGGTGATGGTATTTGTGTATTTTGGGTTTAGTTGAAGTTGAAGAAAAACATATTTGTTATTTTATTTATTTTAGTGGGTTTAATAAATGTAAGGGTATTTTTGTTATTTTACTTAACATAACAGCAAAAACTAACAGAATTAATAGAAAAAATAGACTTGATTCGTAATGAGTCGAAACCACAGTGACTAGATCCGTCACAAAAAAACAAGAATGGACTAAATCCCGTAATATCTGTCAAACCACAGGGACCAATTATGCAGTTTGCTCTATAAAAATATAGCAAGAAACACGTTGCTTACATCAGTGTCATGAATCATATGATATTATGATGGATTATTGCCCTATTGTTCGTTTCTATTAAAAACCGTGTTAATTTCTCTTGATATTGGACCATGTATGTTCACAGACACTTAAGATGTCACAAAAGCAAATGTGCACAACAGGCCTACCATTTATAACACGGACCAAAACTTTTGATAGTAACACTCTAGAGAAAAAAAAATGAATGAAAGTGAAAGAAAGAGGAAGTAAAGTAAGAGAGAGGAAGTAAAGTCACAAAGTTTTATAACTAAAAAATAGCCACTTTACTTCACTTTACCTCATTTTACTTTCTAAAAAAAACTGGAGAACACAAACTTTCTCACTTTCACTTTACTTCCTCTCTTTTACTCAACTCGAGAACAGAGTGTAAGTTATTTGGCATTAAAAGATGTGTAAGTCAAGACTTTGAACAAGAGAAACTACTTATGCTTTTACGATATTCATTAACTAGATATAATGCCCGCGCACGCGCGAGGTTTTTTCTAATCATTTAAATAAATTATTATTTTTAATTTCGGGTTTTAATTATTATAACAGGACATTCAAAACCATTGTACTTTGATTGAGGTATTAAATTAGGGTTATTTACGAATGTAGTGGGTTTTAATATTAATTAGATTTGGAGGAGATGTTCTTGTATCAATGATTGTGCGTGAATGAATGATAAGAGATCGAGTTTGATTGATGGAGGAGGAATTTGGAAATGTTGGGACTTCAAATATTTAGTGGGAATGATACTGAATTTTAAGTTTCAGCCCAAATCTTTGAAAAATTTGCTCCACCGTTTTCAAGTTTTAATTTTTTATATTTTGACACGTATATTTTTTAAGTTTTTATTGAATGATTACAAATCACATTCTTTTTTTTGTAGAATATGGATAAATTTAGAAGTATTTAAGTTTTTTTTATTTAATATTTAAGAAAATAATAATAATAATAATTTGATTATTACTTAATAAGGTATGATTTGATTTTTTTAAAATGTAAAAGTCCCTACTAGGGATTTTGTTTTATTATATAAAAATCTGAGTTGACCACGCGTTTTGGAACTATCTTACGAAACAATGTGAAGGATAACTAGCATTTTAGCCAAATTATTAACCGTAAGATTGGCAATGAACAAATAAAGTTATTGCTACAAAATGTTGTGGCAAAAAGTCAAAAAGTAGCTAACAAAATAATGAAATATATTGATTATTGGCATGTGCTCTGCCTCTAACTAATCTTCTTCTAGTTGTCCCCACGGGTAGTCGGCCACTAATGTAGACTCTTTTATCATTTCCCCACACACATGGCAGTTTTTGTCACAATTTATATCAATGGTGATATTAATCATCCTAGTATACGATTTGATGTTCCGTAGTTTCTACAAATAATTGAAAGAAAGAGATGCACATGCACAAAACAATATATGTATATGAGGTATTTTTGCAAAACGTTGATTACCAGCAAACTAACCGGCCCAAATGCCCCGGCCGAGAGAGTATCCGCCCACTTTGAAGAACGATACTATTTACTTGCAAAGTTTTTTCCTCCAAAATTAAGCAAGCTATGTGTCTGAAGACAAACCCAAAGTCAGGCAACTAAACTAGGGGGTGTTACCATAGTAGGACCCTATCATATGGGTGATTATAGCCAAACACCCCCTGTAGGGGGTGTGTTGACTTTCCCCTGCTGTCGTCGTTTGTACTGTCTGCTTTATCAAATTGTACATTCCATCAAAATAAGAGGACCCACCCACTAGGGGGTGTTACCATAGTAGGACCCATATCATATTGTTCTTTTTTCAATCACTCAATTTGGTACCTTAATCAACATGTGGAAAATGCAACTCTGGGTGCTAAAAGTCAAGTCACAATTCACATTATACGTGGTTCCCGTTGTGCCCTACATATTCACATTATTTAATGGCACAAAATAAGTAGCAGGGTCACATAGATATTGCTGACACATCTAAGTTTCCAAACGCTCCAAAAGGCTTGGAACAAAGTTTGATTTTTCTTGGGAAGTAAACTTTCAATTTTTGGTTTAGAGTCGTACCCGCCACTTAAGCAAACCCTCATCCATCACATACCCAGACTATATTGTCTGAATCGGGTCCACGCTGGCGCAGTGGGGATTAAACGGCTTCCGTCCGGAAACCGTACTGCCTCCACACGAGATTTCTCGCTGGAGTAACAACCGGATGAAAACCGAGGCCGGCTCGGATTCGAACCTGCGCAACCACAGGCTCACAGGCTCTCCTCTTCATTGCCTAATACCAACAGACCCTGTGATTCATAAGTGAGGACTTCCCGGATGGTCACCTATCCGGTACTACTCTCACCGTCACAACCAGTTTGATAGTTGTGTTCGCTGGCATATGAAACCAATAATTTAATAATAATAATTGACTCTATATACACACACACACACACACACAAAAAATAATGAGTAACTAGGTGTGCCATCTACATCAATATATGACGTACTGACAGGATCATGTCAACATGCTAATTTCATGCACCAAAAATTACACCATGTGGGCTCGAGGACCATGTTACCAGAACACAGTGTCAAATGATGAATAATGGAACGACTTTATACAGAGATTTGTAAAGAGCATAGAATAGTTGAGGATCTAATACACGACGCGAACATAGAGGGACTAGTGTGTGAGACCATGATCTACAAGATGACAGGTTGGTAAAGTATGATTGTTGGGTTTTAAAGTGATAAGCAATTATTCCTCGTGAACCATGATTGTCGTTTTTCAGCGAAGCGTATGGGAAAAGTCACCAATCTATGGGTAAACAGATTAATGAAGGTTAACTGTTTCCAACAAGAATCAAAAAATGTTTCAAGGATAGAATTTAAAAAATTAAAAAAAAAAAAAAAAAAGGCCAGGCAGACAAAACTGGTCCAAAGGTACTTGCTTAAAACATCAAGAGGACAAGAACTGGTGAGGTGGTCCAAAGAGAATAAAAATGAACCATTTTGATCTGTTGATGGGTCTATTTTATAACCATTTCATAAACATTATTGTACTACGAAAATATACAGAAGTCTTGAACCTTTGATGATGCCAAACATAGAGATACATCACCAAGATGGGTTTGACAGCCGCATCCTAAGGTAGTACTAACGCTAGTTAAGTGCATCAAACAGAACATTTGGTCAAATCCAGTTGCAAACTTACTTTGGGACAAGGTTGCAAAAATCGTGAATAGTCAACCCTCTTGTAGCTTGTAATAAGTCTAGGCGGGATTTAATCGGATTGCCTAAGTATTTCCGGCAAGTTTTGGGTATTCCTAGCATAATTTTCCTTTTAAAAAAAACATCTTGTAATAAAAATAACGACTAAAGTGATCAAAACTAGTTTACTGTGAATTTTAGGTATTTCCAACAAGATTTACAAGTTTCCAGCAAGTTTGACCATCGTTGACCGCCTCTGACCGCTGTTGACTGATTTGTTTGACCGATTTACACAAATCGGAAAGGTTGGTGGCCCAGTAGCACGTAGGCGGCGATTAATCATCCTTGTAGGCCTTTTTTTGCAACACTGCTTTTGGATACTTTCAACAAAACCATTATGTATTGTTATACTTATACATAATGGAAACAATCACATGAGCGATGAAATTCAGAGTAACGCAACATCCAACCTTTGGGGCATGAAGTAAAAAATCTCTATACCATCATTGTCCTGGGAAAATAATTTACAACTGCCCATATTAAATTAATATACCAAAATCTACAATTGCAATTTTGCAGGGGCAGTTCATGAGCAAGTTATCTCCTATACCAAGCACTGTGCAATGAAAAACAAACACCAAAAACAAGTTCAAGATCAGGAGATAATTAATGATGATATTACAACAGGTGATGGACTCATTCAGCTAGAAGCCTCCACCATCAACGACATATCTAATTCTTCGTCCGAATCAATCACGTCCTCAAAATCGTAGTACGGGTTCACCTGTGAAACCATAACTTATTATCAAGGTTTGTACTCAAAAAGTATACAGAGATACAACTTTTATTAGACATAACGGGAAGGAAAACTGTTGGGAGTTATCATAATTCAGGGGAAGTAGTTAGTAACAACGAAACGGAAAAAATACTTCATACCTTGGGTCTTGGAGTAACGGCTTCAAAACTATGAAAGATGGGAGTATCAAAATTAGGGGCTTTCAGGACAATGTATGCTCCTTTATTTTTGTATCGTTCCTCTGCAGCCTGAGAAGTTAACAAGATAGTCCAAACAATGTGAATCCCTAAGACATATTAGTGTACAAATTTTTCGTCTATTCACATAACATCATTACTGAATCCAAAAGATTACGACTTGATTCATAAAGGTGCCGAGACAGTCACAAGAAATCCTGTATTTCAGCTACCTTCCTAATGTGCAGCTCTGAGCTATTCCATGTGGCCCATATCTACTAAGGGGATGTTTGGTAGGATGGAATGGAAAAGGTGGAAACACAATGAGAATCACTTCTCCTGTTTGGTCCCAGGTGAGAATGGAAACAAAGGGGTAAAAGTTGGAATCAGATCCATTCTCCCCATTCATCATAAAATGTAGAGAAAGCTGAGAAAAAAAAAAAAAAAAAAAAAAAAAACACGCATCATGCATTCCCGGCTCATGCCCTTTGGAGAAGTCAGTAAGTTAAAAAAATAAAAGATAATGTCACGTGCATTGCACATTTTAATCAAAAATCATATCCCCAAATCCAAAAATATCCAAAGTTTTTTTCCCAATATGCATGAATCCATGATTATTCAATTTCCATTACAATTAAATATTGGATCTTGAGTTAATTTACCAAAACCAGTTTCCTTGAAACTCATGTTATTTAATATATTTACTTAATTTTAAGTCTCTTTTATATTTCATCAATTGACTAGGGTATAGGGATAAACTAACAACTAAAAATTGTAATTTTAAATGCAAGCTCTTAATAACTACCTGCATCGAAAATCTCGTACCTATTACCAGATTCATAAATAGCTTTTGAATTTTCGTAATTATTGAACTGAAAATCAATTTTTAATATTTGCAGATGTTATAATTTTCAAGCGATGAATCATTTGATTTTCTTATATAATTGGGTTAGTTTATACTTTATACATGTTTATTAATTATGTGCAAGTGAAAGTACATAGCGGAAGTATACTTTTGTTATGATCATTGAAGATGAAGAAGAATGTGACGATGAAGAACGTGTTCGTGTTGGTTACCAGTCATTCCATTATCTAATATAACCAAACATGAGAATCAAATATTGAACACATTTCTTTTGTTGATTCTGCCTTTTTACCAAACACCGGAATTGGTTCCTGTTCTTTAAGATCATTCTCTTTCTCTGCATTCTCATTCTCAGTCAGGTTTCCATTATTTGCGATTCACTCCTACAGTCCTACCAAACAGCCCCTAAAGAGTCTATCAAATGCACTTTTGATCAGAACCACAGTTTATCGCTCTACTAGGCCTAAGACACTTATGTAAATTCAGACAGATTTGAATTATCGAAACTTTTTATGAAGATAAAAAAATGAAATAAAAGGGTTCACTATGTTTAGCAACGCTTGTGAATGTCTTGCATGCAAGGTTGGAGACATCCTCTCAGCAGAAACATCATCCCTTCTGCAATGGATGTTGCTATGGATGTTGCTATTCCTATCTGACGAGTTCTTTTATTTCTAGTTAATCTATATATACAAAATAAAAGATGTGGTGATGTTCATATCCTGGGGGTGGTTCACGCATATTACAAGACGAGCTACAAAGTTTCTATGTTAGCTAGAACTTTTAATGTCTTATTCAAAATCACAGCTAGTGGCTGTTGCTATTCCTATCTGACAAGTTCTTTTATTTCTAGTTAATCTATATATACAAAATAAAAAGATGTGGTGATGTTCATATCCTGGGGGTGGTTCACGCATATTACAAGACGAGCTACAAAGTTTCTATGTTAGCTAGAACTTTTAATGTCTTATTCAAAATCACAGCTAGTGGCTGTTGCTATTCCTATCTGACAAGTTCTTTTATTTCTAGTTAATCTATATATACAAAATAAAAGATGTGGTGATGTTCATATCCTGGGGGTGGTTCACGCATATTACAAGACGAGCTACAAAGTTTCTATGTTAGCTAGAACTTTTAATGTCTTATTCAAAATCACAGCTAGTGGCCCATAATGCACGTGGTCAAAGAAATGGAATAACAAATAACACAGGGGACTCATACACAACACTTTTCTAGTTTTTCAACTTTCATAATGCCATTATAATCTCTGCTAATATGTTTGACTTTCGGCCTAAAATGAAGTTTACTGATTAGGCTTACAATTCAAGTTGAACCAATTCACAACCATCCCATGTCATGGTTGATTAGCAGGCTGCTAAATCTGAAGACTAATCTTTAAAGGCACACATCGTAGGGATCTTATTATTTAAGTTACCAAGGAAAACTTCACCCTAAGTCCCTAACAAGCCCATGGGACTCTACCTATTACGTTAGAGGAAACAGTGTTATAGTTAGATAACTCTAAGTTAATATATAATACACGATTAACTTGTGCACATACAAAAATATGAAAGAATTAGAACATATAATAAATCTACTAAAGCTTTCAACATAATCTAGAGCACCAATAATGAACATCACTTGCAGCATTAAGTAAAGCAATACAAATCAGCAGAAAGATACCTGAAACTGTGGATAGTCCGGAGCACTGAAGACGGTAATCAGTTTCCCAGATGGTACAACATGATCTATTGTGTACCCTTCATCCATTCCTCCAAGACCGGGCCATTTTTTCCTTGCATCAGGACCCTCATGAGATCTAATAATTAACTGCAACAATCATTCTCATAGTTAGCATTAAAAAAAAGTTGCCAAAAAAAAAAAAAAAAAAAAAAAAAAAAAAAAAAATAAATAAATAAAAAATAAATAAATTAAGGTTAGCATTTAATTTGGCCCATCAATATAAGAGTATCTCCCAAATACAAACAACTAGAAGAAGCAGAAAATAAGTTTCACGTAGAACATATTGCAAACACAATTCCATCAACAAAAACAGCATGTTCTCCAAAGCAGAATACACTTAAGTACATTGATAATTTCTTATGCATGTTTGATCAATCAAATATCAGTAAAGAGAGTAGTTCATGACTTTATGTTAATAGTATGGTCATAAATGCATACTTGTATCTTTCAAAAAACGCAGTCAGCTATACATGAACTTAAAATTAGAAATAGGCACATACATGAGTCATTATAATTAAATATGTAACCTGGGAATCAGATAGGTATATTAATAATCCAAAAAACTCTTTGTAAGAGTGATCAGACTCTTATGGTGATTGCAAAGTAAATCCACATATATAACTAAGATATAAAATTACGGCTCTATTAGAATTTTCGGCCATTATGTAGTGAGAAGCCAACACATGTGTAACACAAAGAGCAGATAAGCAAGGACACGCCGACAAGAAAAAAAAAAAAAAATGGGTTGAGAAATTATATCGATGATGATATATCTAAGAGTAGAAACAACCACAGCCAGAAAACAAAGAAAATAATCATAGTATCACCTTGAGACTGAATTTCTTCAGGAAGTCTTCGGTGCAGTCTGGACCCCATAATAGGCCAATGCCTCTTTCTTTATTAGGAGAAAGGCCTGGTTTATTTGACGGGTCAGACCACAGAACATCACCCGGGATCAGATTCTGACCTTCCCATGGAGGGTCGAGAACAGAGCGTCTAGCTTTAGCTAATTCTTCCATAGAACCAAGAGATAAAGGAACTGACTCTGGGTTCAGTATAACTTTACGATTCTTTTTTCCTTTAGCTCGTTTTGATGGTGTAGCAGGTATGGTACGGAAAATGCCTCCATGCGCTGTATAAACACGGCCTGCGATAATGGAAGCTAGAGGAAGTCCTTCAAAACATCCTAGGCACTTGCGATAAACATGCTTTCCTTCGCTTTTATCACCATACTTGGCCAGCACTTCCTTTTCGAATCCATAAACAGAGGTACAGTATTTGGATTCATGATTTCCTCGAAGTAAGAAAACTCTATGTGGCATAAAGACCTACAAAACATGCCATATCAATATGAAAAAAACTCAATTCTGGTGATTAAAATACAAATACCATAGTTTCTCAAATCGGAACATGATATTACAGCCCTCGCATACACAAGTCACAACAAAATTAAACTTCAAAGTATTTAAGCCCACAAGAAAATATGGGAGCAAGATATTAGCCTAAAAACATGACGTTCCTGAAACGATAGCTTTTAAAGCACTTTATCTCTCAAGCCCCTTTCTTGCATTATAGAAGACAATCAAGCTAATAAACAACTAGAATAACACATTCCAACGAAGAAAGAAAACGAAAAGCTGAGAATTCATCACAAAAGAACACGTGCTATAGATACATATATTCTCATAGAAAGATCCTCCTATCAGTAAACAAAGTATAATCCTTTCCCTTCAGCAAAATCACTTTACAGGAAGTGGCATCCACTCTAATCAGTTCTTAAGTCAGCGCGCAAATACTTACATTTACAAAAGACTTAGCCAAGTGCATGGCACCTCTATCACCCAAAAACCATTACAAAATTGGCAGACAAGATGATCACCGGTTATTAACTATAAAATACAGGGGCAAGGGAGCTCGACATCTATCTTTTCCATATTCATCCTTCCTTATACATAGCATTGCTCTGCTCTATTCAGTCCAAACCACATCAACTTATCAATCTACAGGACCAAAAACCACAAAAGGGATAAAAACTCTTTCTAAGCACATAACTTCGAATACGAACATATCAGGTAGTACTAACACCAATGTGTCCATCCCTCCAAACACAATTACTCTTAATACAGTTACTATTTATCAGTCTTATACTAACTAAACAACTTACAAAACTCAAGTATGATACAAACTCACTTATAACAGCATAAGATCCAAAACTTAACATAAAGATACAAACTTTAACAAATTAACCCAAAAAGTTAAACAATTTATTCACCACACATGGTCACAAACACATAACCAACAACATAACATCCAAAATTTAAGGTTTTTTTTTTTTTACAACACTGAATACTTAGAGCCACATAGTATGCACATGCATACTCTTTGAAAACCACATGCGTACTCTTTGAAAACCATCACTACTCTAATGAAAAAAGCATTATTTACTTTTGACAGTGTAAAACTCACTGTATACCCTTTGATTAGCATGCTAAAAGGATCTAAAAAAAAGTAGTTACACAACTAATTAACCACACATACTAATAAACAACAAAATAACATCCAAAAACTAACATAAAAATCCAAACTTTAACACACATACTTTGCAAGCAACAACACACACAGTCACATACTCTGATACTCACAACCAACAACACATCACCCAAAAATCAACTAAAACAAAGTAAACTAATCAAATAAACCTATAGAATTACAAACTTTAACTTACTTGCCAAGGAAGTAAAAAAATATAACACCAAATACTAACAAACATAGTTGTCAAACATTTCTAACACCTCAATGTTCAATTGTCCCAAAAAATCTACTCTAAAAGCAGAGTAGCAGGCTTAACAGTATAACACAGTCTCTACACACCAGTCCACTGCCAGTAGCAGACATACTTAAGGCAGCAAGAAGGTATGCATGTGCTTACTCTTTGAACATCATCGGCACTCTAATATAATAATAACTAGTGTAACACTAATTGTATACCCTTTGACAGATTTTGTGATCCCCTAGTCACATACTCATAACCAACAACATAACATCCAAAAATTAACATAAAAATCCAACCTTTAAGGTGTTTTTTTTATAACATTGTATACTCGAGGCATGTGCATACTCTTTGAACACCATCACTATTCTAATAAAAAAATATAGCCTTTGACAGATTTCCAAATCCCACTACACTAACCAAACAACATATCATCCACAATTCAGCATAAAAACCCAAACTTTATGTTCTTTTTACAACAATGTATGCTTGAGGCACAGACTACGCAGGTAAAAAACAATTACAGTATATATTTCTGACAGTTTAACACTAACTGCATACCCTTCCACACATTTCTAGATCAACCACTACACTAACCAAACACCAAAAAATTAAAAAAAGAAAAAAAAAAAAAAAAAAAAAAAAGCAACTTACTTTCCAAGCAAGCAAGATTAAAAAAGTTTCAAGACCCCAAGCACCTCTATCAACATAATCACCATTAAAAACAAACCACCTATTTTCACAAGGCAACCCAGCTCCCTCATTCAACAACCACAACACATCATGCAACTGCCCATGCACATCACCAACCACCACCACTTCCCCTTCCCCTTCCCCTTCAGGCTCAACCACCACACAGTTTGCTTCTTTATGTAGAATCTTGGACCCTGTTAGTATAAGGGCGTCGAATACTTTTACTGGGAGGATTGTTGGTAGGTCATAGGGTTTTAAGTGACGTGAGGAGTGGTTGAAGGTGGACATTAGGTTGGTGATCCAGGGGAGGGTTAGGGTTCCGTCTGGTGGCCATGTGATTGGGATCTGTAGTGGTGGTGGTTGGTCGGTGGTGACGGTGGATTCCGGTGTTGAGAGTGGTGGGGAGTCACCGGAATCCTGTTGTGGTGGTGATTGCATTTGATTTTCTTAAAGTAGTTAGTGAAATTGTTGTGTTTTATTTATTTTATAAAATGTTTTGAGATTTTAGAAAATTATAAAAAGAATAGTTTGATGTGTCAGAGGCATGTCAAGTAGACAACTTGGGAATATTTTTTTAATACTTTTTGTGAAAATGGCCAGGTCATACCAACGATCCAGAGTCCAAAAATCCAATTACGGGTAAACAATGTCTTTATAAGAGCACTAACGGAAACTTACAAACGGTCGTTTGCCAAAAGAATAAAACATGCAAAAAAAAAATTGACGAATTCAAGGACAACTAATGTAATTATTTTGAAAAATGAAAGAAGGTACGATTGTGTGTAAACCAAAGTGACGAAGTTTGTAATTTACTCTTATAGACAAGAGTTATTGAAAAACACGCATACCTTTTTGATCGGCGCACTCAAATGTACAAACAGTTAAAACAAAATTATAAACTGATACAACTATTTGATGCATAAATTGGTGTGTCCAAAAAAATTTCATGTGTGCAAATCAATTCCCATTGAAAACAGAGATCTCACTTCGTCTTCTTCGCATATGAGATATGAGAGAAATCTTATACTAGTATAATACAAAATATTTTACAAAATAGCCTTACTCACAATGTGATGTTCTAGGTATATCTAACAAATACAAACATAAACACAAACAAAAAATAAAGGAGTTAAAAAGGTTAAATACATTTGGCATTTGCCATGGTGATGGCGCATACGACTATAATACCATTTTTAGGAGCCATGGGTGTTGTTTTTGTATATAACGTGATGGTATCGGATGCTCTAAAACAAAAAAGAATAGGGGGTTTTATAACTTTGTGGATCTGAGGTGGCTAGGCAAATACCGAGAGAAAGTTCGCTCTCTAGGAGAATAGCGAGGAAGAAATGAAGGTGGCTTCCTAATGCTTGAATGGGCATTTTTTGGTATTTGTATATTTTAAGAAAAAGCAGTAAAATTCACGGGGTTTTGAGATTGGTTGCTTGGAAATGGAAATGAAAAATAAAATAAACGAGATAACAATCAGAAGGTTATGGGCAACAACTTGGGGACAATTTACTTAGATTTCAGACAAATTAACAACAACACAGTCCGAATAATCTTATATTGGTGTCCTCGATTTGGTCGATCAAGAGACACCACCTATGGATAGATAAAGGCAATGGCTCGATCAGCTTATCCTAACCTAACTAAACTTGCATTACACAAAATTCCCAACTCAAATAAATCAAACTTCGAGAGTTCAAGAGTGGATAACCTAGCGCGAGAACTAAGCTCTACACATGCAGTTGCTAGTACGGGTGTCATAGCTAACTTAGGTTCAATGAATGGTCAATTGAAAAACCTAATGTAAAGCATAGCTAACTTAATTGGATATGTCTGATATGACTGCATTTATAAGTCTTATATGGACTTACTTCCCTAGATTAGGTTAGATCTAGGTTTTAAACAGATGACTAATTACAGAGATTAATTGTGATAAATTGTAAAGAAATATATCATAAATTAACATTGATAATGAAATAAACAGTAGAAGCAAGTTACTTACATAGATCAAGGTGTCACTACTTGTTAATTCATCATAATCTAAGTTTCATGCATCCTAAGTAGTCGCTAATAGGTTTAGCGATGATCACACAAATAAACGAAGTAAACATGATAAAAAATACATAATTAATCAATCAAAAGATTGAATTGATTACAAGTGTTATATGATGATTACCTGATGTTTTCACTTAAGAATAAGACAATAAAATGTGCGAAAAACATTAAACAATGACTCCAAAGTTCGTTCTTGAACCCTAGCTCACGAGTAACATGAAAATAAAGAAAATTCTAGGCTCGTATGTATAGATTTGGGGGGGGGGGGGGGGTAGACGACCTCACGGGGTACCTAGAAGGCATATGATGTCGATTAGGGTTTTGTGTAGGTCCAATAACCGGCGGCTAGACGACATTAGATGTCTTGTTAGACGACGGCTCAACCGTGACGACATCTTGATCTTTTTAGACAATGTTTGGATAAATGCACTTTTTCGGGGCGTTTTATAATTGTTTTTATAAGTTTTATCACTTACTTTCCTAGTTTACTTGCCCAAATATTGATAAATGTAGGTTATTGATGATTATGGATGCAAAAGTGAAGTTATGCTCAAAATCGGCCAAAAGATGGAAGGAATTGAGATATCAAGCAAAGTGCACGAAGCCAGAAGTCATCTACATTCAACTAGACGGCCTTGTACAACTAGATGTCTTTCAGACTTGGTCTGGTATAAAGGGAAACCCATTCCAAAGAACTTGATAATTTGCACAAAGGACCAGACGCCGATGCAAGAAGTCTAGACGTCGTCACACCTGAGAATTTATGAGTGTGACGCCGTCAAAAGAAGATCAAGACATTGTCGCACTTGAGCATGACACTGTTTGAGAAGACCCCTGACGCTGTCAGCCGCCAGTTTTTGAACCGACCTAAAACCCTGATGAACTCAAATAAGTACATTTTATTACTATCATTTATCCTATTAATTTGACTTGTTTTACTATATTATGTATGAGGATTGATACTTAATCGTTTACTTTTGTAATTCTCAGGTAAAAACAAGCATTTGGTGAAACTTAGCGATTTTGGACTGATTATGGAGCAAAACATGCATAAAGTTAAGAGTCTACTGAAATGAAGAAGATCAAGACTAATCTGCTCCAGATGCGCCACATCTCACTCATGACATGCGCCGCATCTCTATCAAGATATCACCAGATACGATCCAAGATACAAGAGGACATGCGCCGCATCTAATCATGGAGTTACGCCGCATCTTATGGCGGTGTACGAATATTCCTGAATATTATAATCTTGGACCCCGCGCGAAGTTAAGTCAATGCGCCGCATCTACTCCTTAGATGCGCCGCATCTTCCCTCAGACAGAAACTATAAATACCCCAAGGCCAGACGAATTTCGGGGGCATTATCAGAGTTTCGAAGACCGAACAGGAAAAACCCTAGGACGAATTCAGTCAAGGAGGCAGCACAAGACACACCCAAATCAAAGATACAAGAGCTGTAAGATGGTGCTGCATGTGTTTAATTCATTAAGTAGTTTTGTTTTATTGTGTTAGCAAACTTTAATTCATCAGGATTGGTGGCTTGTGTAATGTGACAACGAAAGATTGCACTCCCTTTAATACTTGCTTTCCCATCAATTAAAGTTTATATGTTGATGTCTTTGGTTACTACTTATTAGTGCATTGATAACCTCTGTGTTTATTAGTGGCTTGCGGGCATTTGACTGCGGGACATAATGTGGCTCCCACGGTTATTACTAAATTGATCACTTAGGAATAACTTTTAGACATAAGTAATCATTAAGGGTTTACTTGCCGATAAGATTAGGACCAACGAGAAAGGGTTAACTACATACACTTCATATAAAGCTATCAATAAAACAAGTGACAATCTACTTAATCATAATGACAGCCCTCTTATTGTCTCGAGTATCTATCTGTGTACGTGTGTGCTACTTGCTGATTCGTGCCTATTGGTTTATTTTATTATTTAATTACAAACAAATCGTGCCAGTCTCTCAGGCTGAAACCCCCTTGCGTTAGGATATTAAAATACTGATTAGAATAACTAGATAATACGTTCCACTCTTAGTGATCGACACTCTACTTACCATTATATTCATACTGACCGGGTACACTGCTCGTTAAGTGTGTGTGTTATTGATAAGTCGGCTAAATATAAATTTAAAACTTGAGTAGGCATTAAAACTGCTAAACCGCAACGACACATCACGCGCATCAAGTTTTTGGCGCCGCTGCCGGGGAGTGAATTGTTATTATCTGTTAATTTGATTAGTATTTTAATTAGGATTTTCTTTTTATTAGATTAATTGCATCATTGTATTATTTTGCATATTTGTTGTATTGTGTGTTAATTGTTTGTTTTTATTTTTATTTTTGTGTGTTTATCTTTGTTTGTGTGTTTTTATTTATTTTTATTTTTCGTGTTTTCTGTTCTGCTATCGTTGTACTGTGCTAAATCAAACGATACGGCGCATCTGATTTATCAGATACGGCGTATTGCGTTTAATTTTTAAAAAAATACAACGCGTTTAATTAATTCGATACGACGCATCTTTTCCCCAAGATACGGCGTATCTGTTTTTAATACGAATTTTTTTTTTCAAAAAGCGATAAAGTAATACGACGCATCTGCTTTTGCAGATACGGCGTATCTGTTTTTGATAAATTTTTTTTTTTCTGAACGTTAACGCCATACGACGCATCTGCTTTAGCAGATACGGCGTATCTATTATTTTAATTGAAAACAGTTTGCGAATTATTAAACAGATACGGCGTATCGATCTTTGTCGATACGGCGCATTTTACTGAATCAAAAATCGATATTTATTTTGAAACGTAACGAAAATACGGCGCATTAACTTTCGTTAATACGACGCATTTAATTTTAATTAGATAAGCTGATTTTTGATTAATTAATTCGATACGGCGCATTCATAAATTCTAAGCGGCGTATCTATTTTCTGAATAAAGTCTGATTAAATTTTAACGATTATAAGATACGGCGTATCCAACTTTTTGGATACGGCGCATCGTCTGCAGACATCAGATATTTTTATTCTCATATCCGTTTCTAAATTCGTTAATTTTTCTTCTTGCGAACAGATCCTACTGATGCTTTTCGTGATTATTTCAGAAGGAAAATGGAAGGATTCTACAACGGAGTGTTGCATTTGGGACCTGAATATATACGTGACGAATTAGTAGCTAAATGGATCCTACATAAGCAATGTGGGAATCACGTATTGGAATGAAGAGCTGAACGTGAGTCTAACTTGAAGACTCTGGAATAAAGACAAGTGCTTACCGGGAGACAACCCGGATTTATCTTATTCTGTTTTCTGTGTCGAGTCAGTCAGGCCCGCATGAAGATACGGCGCATCTCAATTCTGAGATGCGACGCATCTCCTGCAATGGTCATATCTTATTTTAATTTTTCTGCATTTTTATTTTCGACTTTAAAACTATTTATCAGTTTATTTTTAATGCGGCGCATCCCTGGTTAAGGATGCGGCGCATCTTTATTCTGATCCGTATTAATTCCAGGCTCGATACGGCGTATCTTCTTCCATAAGATACGGCGCATCGACTGACCTGATGATTTTCAGTTTTTATTTTTAAGTTTTATTTTTCCTAACTACTAATGTATTATGCAAGTTTGAACCTTTCTTATCTTAGGTGTGTTTTAAAGTGTTGGTGGTATTATAGTTTCCTGGATTTCCTGTGGATACATCAAGTATGAAGCTTTAATGTTCTCATCCACAAGAAAGATGATTTTTGCTCTTATACTAATGGAGGATCATACCGAGCAAATCTCAGGGGAGTTTTTCTGTTCTAATTCTTTTATTTTCCAGTTTTTAACCTTTTATACAAACAACGAGGACGTTGTTTAACTTAAGTGGGGGGATTGGAGAATTAGAACACTTAACATTTACTTGTCCTAAACTTTTTCAAAAATTATGCTTAAAATGTGCTTAATATATCAAACTTAAAAAATTTTTTTAGCATGTTTTTGTTTAAGATCTAAGTTGCATAGCTGCACACATGACGTTATTTTCAAAAATTGTGATTTTCCAAAATTCACAAATCTATGAGTGTGCCGGTGACTTGTAAACTTTAGAACTTGGCTTGTATACTATTCGAGACCACCATAATGAGTATTATTTTATATAATTGGAATGACTTGTCTAAATTGGTAAATTTCTAGGATTACACCCAAATAGCCTTTATATGTTATGTGTTATTAGCTAACTACACTGGTTAGTTAACCCCCGTATAAACCCTTTTGTTACTCTCATTTTTAGAGTAAGATACCCCTAGAAAAACCCTCAGAGCCATTCCTTTCGTTTCTTACACCTATGTTTAAAATGTTTCGTTACACCCTTACACCTTAGCCTACCCTGTAGATTAGAATCCGTGGTTTGGTTAATTGCTATAGGCAAAGTGTGTTTCCTTACATTACCTGTGTTCGCGTGCGTAATTCATTATCTTTGGTTAGGTCGGGAAATTGCACAATGCAATTGGAGTGAAAGTAAATATTGTATATCTTTGAGTTTATTTTTCGTGTGTTTACTACTTTCACTATTACCGTTATTTCTGAAGTATGAGAAGTATGGAAAAATTATCCAGAATTATCATTGTAGTGATGTGGTGAAATTTTACACATCTATGTTTATAAGTTAAAAAAAAAAAAAAAAAAAAAAAAAAAAAAAAATCGAAAAAATAAGAAAAGAAAAAGAAAGAAAAAAGAGTTGGATGTTTGTTTTTAAACCAACTTATGTAAAGTTATGTAAGTGGTCGATATCACCACTATTTGTTGTACTATATCTATGGATTGAATGGGAATTGGCAGTTATGGGAACGCCAATTAAGGTTTATTCTTTGATTAAGATCTTGTTGAGTATAATTCGTGTCTACCTAAAGCGTGTGTTTCAAGTGTTAAAGCGTGAGTTATTCGATGATATGAGTCTTATTCATGGGATGGTTGGGATAGTGATTAACCACACTTAGGATTTTAATTTATTTGTTTTGTTTATTTTTCATTTTACACCAATTTATATCCCAAATGTTATCCATGCCCTTCATTATTCTTTATCCAACCAAACCTTTGATTTATTGAGATTAGGGATTTGAGCAATCTTAAGTATCGTAGTCGTGGATTCGGCTATGTATTTATGATTTTGTCGCCCTTTTTGATATATTATTATTGGTGAAGTTTGGACCTATCTTTAGCCTATTCGAGTTAAGGATTTGAGCAATTGCAAGTATCGTGTTCGTGGATTCGATCATGTATTTGTGATTTTGTCGCCTTTTCTGGAATTTGAGATCGATAGTGAAAAGAGAATAATTAACCCTTAAGCCTAAAAACCCTTTTTACCGCTTTAGACTTGTTATTCCTTAGCTTTAGTGGTGGAGATGTGTATACTTGCCAAGCTTATGATAGAATATTCGTCACGACTGGACAGTTAAACGATTAGATTTGCTTTTATCGACTTATTTTATTTTACTTCTAATTCGTTAAGTGTTTAGTTGTGTGATTATGAAATAAACGAATACATGCTTAAATATAAAACTAAATCCTAACATCTTTTAGGATACATTTTCATAAAAGAAATTCTAAGGTTTACTTGGGGACAAGTAAAGTTCAAGTGGGGGGATATTTGATGAACTCAAATAAGTACATTTTATTACTATCATTTATCCTATTAATTTGACTTGTTTTACTATATTATGTATGAGGATTGATACTTAATCGTTTACTTTTGTAATTCTCAGGTAAAAACAAGCATTTGGTGAAACTTAGCGATTTTGGACTGATTATGGAGCAAAACATGCATAAAGTTAAGAGTCTACTGAAATGAAGAAGATCAAGACTAATCTGCTCCAGATGCGCCGCATCTCACTCATGACATGCGCCGCATCTCTATCAAGATATCACCAGATACGATCCAAGATACAAGAGGACATGCGCCGCATCTAATCATGGAGTTACGCCGCATCTTCTGGCAGTGTACGAATATTCCTGAATATTATAATCTTGGACCCCGCGCGAAGTTAAGTCAATGCGCCGCATCTACTCCTTAGATGCGCCGCATCTTCCCTCAGACAGAAACTATAAATACCCCAAGGCCAGACGAATTTTGGGGGCATTATCAGAGTTTCGAAGACCGAACAGGAAAAACCCTAGGACGAATTCAGTCAAGGAGGCAGCACAAGACACACCCAAATCAAAGATACAAGAGCTGTAAGAAGGTGCTGCATGTGTTTAATTCATTAAGTAGTTTTGTTTTATTGTGTTAGCAAACTTTAATTCATCAGGATTGGTGGCTTGTGTAATGTGACAACGAAAGATTGCACTCCCTTTAATACTTGCTTTCCCATCAATTAAAGTTTATATGTTGATGTCTTTGGTTACTACTTATTAGTGCATTGATAACCTCTGTGTTTATTAGTGGCTTGCGGGCATTTGACTGCGGGACATAATGTGGCTCCCACGGTTATTACTAAATTGATCACTTAGGAATAACTTTTAGACATAAGTAATCATTAAGGGTTTACTCGCCGATAAGATTAGGACCAACGAGAAAGGGTTAACTACATACACTTCATATAAAGCTATCAATAAAACAAGTGACAATCTACTTAATCATAAGGACAGCCCTCTTATTGTCTCGAGTATCTATCTGTGTACGTGTGTGCTACTTGCTGATTCGTGCCTATTGGTTTATTTTATTATTTAATTGCAAACAAATCGTGCCAGTCTCTCAGGCTGAAACCCCCTTGCGTTAGGATATTAAAATACTGATTAGAATAACTAGATAATACGTTCCACTCTTAGTGATCGACACTCTACTTACCATTATATTCATACTGACCGGGTACACTGCTCGTTAAGTGTGTGTGTTATTGATAAGTCGGCTAAATATAAATTTAAAACTTGAGTAGGCATTAAAACTGCTAAACCGCAACGACACATCACGCGCATTTTTGCACCGACCTAAAACCCTAATTGACATCCGACGCCCTTTGGGTACCCCCTGACATCGTATGACCCCCAAAATCTATATATACAAGCCTAGGGTTTCATTATTTTGGGATGCACCACAAGTCATATTCGGGAGTTAAGGTTTATAGACGATTTTTCAGCTTTTGGAAAGGCTTTTTCTTATTTTTTATTGCATGGTAATCAGGTGAAACATCAAGCGACCATCCTATTATACTTGTTAATCAATACAATATTTAGTTTGATATACCATTTCTTCTGTTATCAATTTTACGATGTTTATTTGTGTGATCATCATTAATATGCTTGTCTAATCTTGTTAGTAACTGCTTAGGATGCATGAAACCTAGATTAGGATGAGTTAACAACTTTTACACCTTAATTATTGTAACGAACCATGTATTTCTATTTAAATCGTATCCACATTGAATATATGACTTGTTTGCTTCATGAATTATAATCTTAATCTTTGTAATCAATTTAGTATCCTATGACACTGAGCCATTGGAAAAGGTACAATCAAATGATGAATATAATGTGTTTGCTAATGACAGAAACCATAGTATCTGATACCTGGATCTAACCCATAGGGAATTAAATTAGTAGAACACTTAAAAATTTAATTAACTAGATATATCCAATTACTCTAGATTCGCTTTAACTAGGTTTATTTATTGTCACTTAGTGAACCTAAGCTAGTGTGATACTTGTGCTAGTAATTGCGTGTCTAGGTTAGTTTTCGCGCTAGGATGCCATCTCTTGAACATCCGAGATTTGGTTTATCTTAATTGGGAATTGTGTTTAATGCATGAGTAGATTAGCCAATGTCCACTTATACATCCCCTACCTTAATTTCCCCATATGTGTGTCCCCTGATTAATCATGTCAATATCACATCAACTTGAGAAGTAGTTCCCCATTGGTGCATGAGTAGGAAAACAAGCTTTACAACCCCCTAGGCACTGTATCTAACCATTGTAATGTAGCATAGTCAAAACCAGTGGATAGATCGTTCTCTAGGGGAATAGTGAGGTATGCTAGCAAAGTATGACATAATGATCTAAAAGACGGGAGAAGATTCTTTTTAGTATTTTTGTATATTTTATAAAGCAAGTAAATAATCGGGGTTCTGGAGATTTTGAATTTAAGACTAATATTAACCTAAAAAACAATTAAATTAAATTGCAAGAAAAGTAAATTGGCATGAACAGATAAATATTAAGGAAGCGTATTTATTTAGGGTGCACCACTCCTCACTAGAGATCTAACTATACCTATTGAATTGTTACACCTTAATTGATGTAATGGTTGATATTCCTGATTTTCAGGTCGTGTAGGTGTTAACTATAACCTATCAAGATAGCCTATGTGACCAACCATATAGTCGCAATATACACAAAATAACTATAAGCACGCAATAAATATCCAATCTAATTATTGACTCAACAATAACCTTGTAGGACCTTAGATATATCAACCTTATCACGTAGATATGAAGCACAATATGGTGGCAAGAGATAGTATGTGTCGTATAAACTAGAGAGAGAGTGAAGAGAAAGAAAGAGAGAATTCTATTAAGCAAACACACATTATACACTCAAGCACACCCTTACAAATGAGACATGGGTGCCTTTTATACTTAGATTCATACGCCTCATGGGCTTTGCCATGGGCCTTGGATTGGGCTTGACTAATGGACATGGTTTACATATTCTTTGTAAGGCTTATACCATTAACTAATAACATGTTAGATTTACCAATTCCGTGGCCCAATTAGCTAAACTATAACATAAACTAAGACACGTTTACAAAGTTCCTAAGACGAGAATGACCATCACTTTTCTTTAATGCTAATAATCTCCCCCTAAGGGGTGGTTATTCAAATGATGCTCCACGTAATTAGGTTTTTTGTCTTCTTGGTCTTGAACTTTGTGTGTTGTCATAGAAATTCTTTGTTCCTTCGTGCTTTGTGATCTTTGATTAATGACTTTTGATCGTTCTTGTCTTTGATCTGCATCTTCTTATGATTTGTTGTGTCGTCTTCTCCATCATACTCATACTTCTTGGTAAGACTTTGAACTTCATACTTATGTCTTCCTCACTTGATTCATGAACTAGTTCTCGACTGCTTGATTAGCTCTTTGACTTTGACGTAACTCTTTGTCTTAAACTTGATCTTTTTGCCTTGAACGTTCTTTACTTGAGCTTGTTGAGGATGGACTTCATAAGTATGAGTATGTGGAGATGTAGATGTTGATATATATATATATATATATATATATATATATATATATATATATATATATATATATATATATATATATATATAATATACTAGTTTTCTAAGCCCGCCCGATGGGCGGGCATGACTTGTAATTATTTGTTGCGTAATATTAGATGATCGTTAATTATTTGTAATTATTGATTATTTGTGATTGATTGCGTAATATTAGATGGTCGTTAATTATTTGTAATTATTGATTATTTGTGATTGAGTATTTAATAGTTAATTTTTATATGGATGTATTGTTTCTCTTAATGTTTTTGTTATATGTAATTGTGGTGTTACTTTTTTTTCAAAAAAATGATATATTTATAATTTGGTACACATACTCTAAATAAGTGTTGATATAATGTAGTTTTTGTGATATATATTATTGAGTATATTTAAATTTTATTACAATGAATGAATAAAATAACAATTTTTTTAATGTTAAGATACTGAAATGTGTTATTATTTTATTATTGGAAAAAGAAAACGATCATATTGTTTTTGAAAAACGTATAGTCTTAAACAGTTTGAGCACAATAAATATAATTATGTCTGATTTTATTTATTTATTTATTTATTATTTATATATAATGTTATAAATAATAAAAATTATATGTAAAGTATTTATTATTTATATATAAAAGATAAATAAAAAAATGTTATTTACTTTTAATTAAAAAAAAAAGATTTTGCACATATAATTAAACTTTCTTCATCATTTCCACTCCTCAAAATTTATAAAAATTGTGCACATATAATTAAACTTTCATTTTCGTCTTCCTCATTTCGACTGGTCATCTCCACTTTCGTTTCACCGGATCTGTGTCGCCGCCCCAATCTAAATCCGATTCATTTTAAGATATTAAAAACCCATCTCCAAATCACTTCATCTTCAAAACCCATATCGAAGATTTTCATTATCTCACAAAACCAAGGTCAAACGGTCTTCAATTTGACCTTGATCTCGATGAACAACAAATCATCGAAGATGTTAAGGAAGAAGACGACCATGCTTATGAAGATGTCGACTCTGATGATGATGAGGATGACAAGGATGGTGACATCACTCAAGGTTTTTTCTTTTTTTTAAATCATGTTGGTATATATTAGATTTATGTTTAGTTATTTGCTTTAAATGGTTAGTTAGTTATTTTATCCGTAATAAGTGTCCAGTGTTTGAAATGTCATTGTGCAAAAGTACTATTTAGGGGGTGTTTGTTTCAGCTTATATAGTCGGGTCATGGCTTATTTGGTTTTGGGTTTATGTTTTATAAGGTCATTTTTTGTAGCTTATTTTGAAACTTTTCGGCTTATATAAGTTCATTATGTAAGGCAAAAAAGTTTCAAAATAAGTAACAAAAGTGAAACCATAAGCCGAAACAATATGTAGTTGTTTCATTTTTACATATAAAAGTATTGGGCATTTATTTTGGGATTGAGTGCGTATTATGTATAGTTGGTTTTGCGGATAAATAATGATATGGTTTCTATTTGATACGCTTTCAGGCCGGCTTCTTACTGCTCTAATATGTGAATACTTGGATTGGGCACAGCTTGGAGACACACTTAAAGTCTATTTGCCCGAGTGTAATTTGGTATTAATTTTTATTGTTTACCATATTAATTAAGGCTATATTCGTGTTTTTTATTTCCACTTTTGTTCAATTATAGTTCTTTTAAACTTGGATTAAACCTGCTATTGCAGCAAAAGGATACTTGGAAAGCAGAGTTAAGAGACTTCAGTAATAAGAACGGATATGATATAAACAGGAATGGAGGAGTGTAATTTGGTAATAGTTTTTATTGTTTACCATATTAATTAAGGCTATATTTGTGTTTTTTATTTCAACTTTTGTTCAATTATAGTTCTTTTAAACTTGGATTAAACCTGCTATTGCAGCAAAAGGATACCTGGAAAGGAGATTTAGGAG
The DNA here is from genome assembly GCA_021014915.2 of Artemisia tridentata subsp. tridentata. Lineage (NCBI taxonomy): Eukaryota > Viridiplantae > Streptophyta > Magnoliopsida > Asterales > Asteraceae > Artemisia > Artemisia tridentata. The sequence goes on from CP139503.1 coordinate 210,917,734, forward strand.
ACTTCAGTAATAAGAACGGATATGATATAAACAGTTATGGAGATAGCGATCCGTTGCTGTTGGATGTACTTGAAGGTTTCTTGAAATGTGAGGTTTGGTACTTTCTTTCTCGCTTGTAGCCTAACGGGATTTAATAAGATGCACCCTAACCAAGTGATTGTTGGTTAAGTACCAACTGGGACAATTGTGTGGTATTTGTAATGTATAATTAAAGTTTTTGTTATTCAGATGTTGAGTCGGGCAGGTTACTTTGGGCTATGAAAGCAATTGTTCTTACCAACTAAAAGGTGCATTTTCCTACCGTAATTACGGTAATTAATTTGGTGGTTAGAATGGGATAAGTGGAAGGTAAATGAGATTTATGACTCGTGTTTCAGTGTTTGCAAACAGTGCACAGGTATTCATTTATTTTTGTATTTTATTCATAAATAGATGTAACATGTGTTCATATCTAAGGTTTTCACTGCTCTTGGGTATATGACTCTTTAGTTAATTGCATATAAACCAATTGAAAGGAAAAAAATGATTTGGCTCATATGAATGTAAGGAATTGAAAATGGAAAATAACAAATGATGTACATTATTGATATTTGTTAAGATCCTTATGTGGGGTAAAATAGTGAATGGACCTCATATGAGATGAGTTATACAAATATTATACAGAAAAGAATTCTAAGGTTGAAAATAGTTGTGTGCCATGGCCATAAATCATAGGGATTGCAGCTTTGGCGAGTTTTGTAGGTTTCTAATTTTGTTGTAGCTAAAGTAGTCTAAGCTCAAAAATAGTTCCGCGCTTGCATGGTTTTAGTTGTGATTTAGCTTAAGTCCTGATTAATTTGACTGCTTATTTTGTGAATACGTTTATTAGGAAGGGGGACTGTTACATAGTTAGATGGTTGTTTTAGGGAATCAAACTTCACACAATTTTAGAAAAGAATTTTCAAGTGCGAGCGTTGGAAACCTTTTGCTTTTGTCTTTGCAATCGATCGAAGTGTTGTATCATTCCGGTGGTGATCGGCTATTTATGGGAATCTTTGGGGGGAAACGGATCAGCGTGTAGATCCGGGCATCCTTGAACCATAAATGGTCGGGTTACTTAACCCTGTAGAGTTGGGCTTAGATATCGGGCCTCAGATTATCTATCCTGCTTGTGATTAAGCCACGGCGGATGTAGTCTGTACTCCCGATCAGGTTCGAACTACACGGGCAACTGTTTTGACAGCTTGTGATCTTGCGAAGACTTAGTGCATGGCGGTACACGCAATCTTGCAAATTCTTTTACAAAATGTTGTGAAGTTTAATTTTCCACTAACAGTTAGTGTACGGATATGATAAAGTGTTTGGATAGTTTAGTTTACCTTGATTTTAGTTTATAGTTGCTATTTTCGGTCTTAAGGTCGCTATTGTTGTTGAAGCTAAAGTAGTCTAAGGTCGAAAATAGTTCAGTGCTTGCATGGTTTTTGTTGTGATTTAGCTTAAGTCCTGATTAATTTGACTGGTTATTTTGTGAATACGTTTATTAGGAAGGGGGACTGTTACATAGTTAGATGTTTGTTTTAGGGAATCAAACTTCACACAATTTTTAAAAAGAATTTTCAAGTGCGAGCGTTGGAAACCTTTTGCTTTTGTCTTTGCAATCGATCGAAGTGTTGTATCATTCCGGTGGTGATCGGCTATTTATGGGAATCTTTGGGGGGAAACGGATCAGCGTGTAGATCCGGGCATCCTTGAACCATAAATGGTCGGTTTACTTAACCCTGTAGAGTTGGGCTTAGATATCGGGCCTCAGATTATCTATCCTGCTTGTGATTAAGCCACGGCGGATGTAGTCTGTACTCCCGATCAGGTTCGAACTACACGGGCAACTGTTTTGACAGCTTGTGATCTTGCGAAGACTTAGTGCATGGCGGTACACGCAATCTTGCAAATTCTTTTACAAAATGTTGTGAAGTTTAATTTTCCACTAACAGTTAGTGTACGGATATGATAAAGTGTTTGGAAAGTTTAGTTTACCTTGATTTTAGTGTATAGTTGGTATTTTCGTTCTTAAGGGTCGCTATTGTTGTTGAAGCTAAAGTAGTCTAAGGTCTTAAATAGTTTAGTGCTTGCATGGTTTTTGTTGTGATTTAGCTTAAGTCCTGATTAATTTGTCTGCTTATTTTGTGAATACGTTTATTAGGAAGGGGGACTGTTACATAGTTAGATGGTTGTTTTAGGGAATCAAACTTCACATAATTTTTGAAAAGAATTTTCAAGTGCGAGCGTTGGAAACCTTTTGCTTTTGTCTTTGCAATCGATCCAAGTGTTGTATCATTCCGGTGGTGATCGGCTATTTATGGGAATCTTTGGGGGGAAACGGATCAGCGTGTAGATCCGGGCATCCTTGAACCATAAATGGTCGGTTTACTTAACCCTGTAGAGTTGGGCTTAGATATCGGGCCTCAGATTATCTATCCTGCTTGTGATTAAGCCACGGCGGATGTAGTCTGTACTCCCGATCAGGTTCGAACTACACGGGCAACTGTTTTGACAGCTTCTAATCTTGCGAAGACTTAGTGCATGGCGGTACACACAATCTTGTAAATTCTTTTACAAAATGTTGTGAAGTTTAATTTTCCACTAACAGTTAGTGTACGGATATGATAAAGTATTTGGAAAGTTAAGTTTACCTTGATTTTAGTTTATAGTTGGTATTTTTGGTCTTAAGGGTCACGCTGTCATGTATCATGATGTATGTGGTCCATTATTTACGTAGCTTGAAAACCTTTAGGACCTGCAAGAGGCGAGCGTAGATTATGCGTTTATTGTTTAGATGGGCATGATCAGCTTTATTTTGTTGCCCATGCTGCAAATGTCAAATACCATTAAAGAAATTCTGGTTTACAGTTGTAGTCTTCACAATCGTAGCTAAAAACTCATAAGCCGCACAAAAGTCATATTCAGCCACATGTAAGGGTAGCTTTTAGTATAGTTGCAGCTTATTGTAGTTTCCTTTCCAATTCTAAATTTGTACTCAATTTCAAGTTTTTAATAAAAGTAAACCTTAAGTCAAACTGCTTATTTGCTTATGTATAGTGCTTATTTGCCTTTTCCTAGCTTACTTGTTCTCATTGATGCTAATTTAACAGATAGTTCTAGCTTAATTTACAATTTTGCTTATAAATCCTTAATAGTCAAAATAGTCAAACTGGTTATTTCTGCTTCTATTAATGCTTATTTTTCTTTTCTCAGGTTATTTGTTCTTAAAAATTGCCTTTTGATACTGTTTTGCTAGTCAAAGTTAGTTTGAATTAGAATTGTCTTAAAAAATCATGAAAAAGGAAAAAATAGCTTAGTTTAGAATCAGCTTATCTATGAGCTTATGCTTAGTTTGTCAGTGTTCAATAGTGCTTGTTAGTCTCAGTAGAACATTTGTCTTTTAAATTTTAGGCTTATTTAGGTCCCTTGTAGTTTTAAATCTTAAAATAGTCACCATAAGGACTGTTTGGCACAACCCTTAAATGGGTCAAAAATGATCATCACTGTTCATTAGCACCCTAGGTTAGTCTTTATCATGCTTGAATTAGCCTCAATAAGTTGATTGTAGTATGTTTTAAGATGATGTGAAGAATTTGGAGGTTTTAAGTATAATATTGTGATTTTAGAGTGGTTACTGCTCATATAAGCTCCTTATGAGCTTAAGCCTATTAAGGCCTATTTTTAGCATTCTTAGGTCCACATTAGTGCATTAAGTATATCTTTGAGAGTTGGTGATATATCAATAGGATTTGAAGTAGACTTGGGTGAATTGTGACCAACTGTTGTTGATCCCAGTTGAGCTTCACGATCTTATTAATTACCTTAGATAAATCTAAAGTAATTGGTATAGAAACTGATCTTGAGTTGTATATCAAATATTATGCGGAAACTAATACTTGATCTTAAGAAGAATAACACAAAAACAAATTATCAAACAACACTTCAATTATATTAATAACGATTGCTCAATAGCAATAGGGTTACAGAAACCTTGAAGTGTAAACAATAATACGTATGCTAAGATAATCGATATCTAACCCTAACCCTAGAACCTCCTTTTATAGCGTAAGGAGTCCTAGTCGGTTTACAAGACTTCCTATACAAGAAAAATATTATACGTATCTTTTCTATAATTATCCTTAACATACTATACATATCTAATAAGCAGCAGAGTAAATCTTCTAGCAGCAGAGTCTTCGTGAGCTAGCAGCAGAGTCACAAACAGCAGAGTTATTGTGCTAATCAGCAGAGTCACATAACTATTCAGCAGAGTTATGTTTCTCGAATCAGCAGCATCTTTTAGACCCAACAATCCTCCCCTAAACTTGATATTTTTCTTCAAAAATCATCAAGTTTCTTTTAAACCCAGCTAATCACCAGGAGGATGCTTCCAAACACTTTACTGTTTTGATGTCTTTGATTCAAGCACTTTTCTATATCTCTCCACTAACTCAAAAGCTTGATGATCTGATAAGAATGGTCTTTGCAAACTTAACTTTCCAGGTTGTAACATGTTAGTCAGAAGAGCAGTATTCTTGAACACAGGATAATCTTTCTCTGTTAACATGTACATACACAAACCATCACTTCCAGTCAATGCATGTACTCCACATGATTGATATAGATACCATCTGATAAATCTGCTTGAACTAATCACATTCTTCCAATCAAGACTTCTTTCATCAGGTTCAAACATATTCTTCAAATAGTAATAGTTGATTCTTTCATACACCACCTCTGGTCTAGTATCACCATAATTCATCTTGTAAAGATTCCAGAGTTGTATAATATCATTCCTATCCATGTAGTGCACCATCTGAGAAAAACTTACATATCCAACACTTGAACCATTTGATCTCTTAATCACCCAGCATGCTTGACTACCATCTAGAACATCATGTGAGTATGAAATGATTGGATATTTAGTTGACAAAGGAACTTCATTAAGTAACTCAGGTTCTTCTTGAGGTTTATGAACTGTGAGATCCATAATCCCTTTCATATCATCTGCAGTCACTTCTTCAAAATTATGCTCATCAGTCACTTCTTCTTTCTCAGAAACACTATCCTCTTTCTCTGAATCACTCATCAATACTGACTGAGTTCTTCTCTTCTTCCTACCCACCTGTTTTACTTTTCTCCTATATCTTTTTACACCAACAGTAGGTTCAGGCTTTTTCTCCTCAACTACATTCTCTGTCTCTTTCTCTTTCTCAGCATCTGATACTTTGGCCATTTTAGCAGTAGACTCAGGATTCATATAAGCATTTGATGCTACTTTGATTCTTTTCAACTCTTTGATCTCATCATCAGTTAAGGGTTTAAAATTCTTGTCCATCTCTTTCTTAGCAGCCTCAAACTTCTGTTTGACTTCTTCATTAGAATATGGCTTCAACTCCTTCAATTTCCAACCCTTCATATTCCTCAGATATTGCTCATGAAGAGTTCTCTCTTGCCTTGCAGTTGGTGGTCTATTCATCTTTTTATTCTTTCTTGCAACCAGAAGCCTTTTCTTATTCTGCACAATAGCTTGATGAATCCAGTCATTAACACCTTCATCTGTAAACACATCATCCATCTCTACTTTCACTTTCTCCCAGTCCATAGCAGCTTTACATCTTGCCTGCTCATTTTCCCATGCAGCTACTTTTGCTTCAATTTCAGATTGTTTCTCAGATTGTTGCTTTTGTATCTCCATTGCTTTATCATACTCAGCTTTTTCTTTATCAGCAACTCTCTAAGCTTCTTCTGCATCCCACCTTTCTTGCAAATGTCTAGGCCATACCTCAATTGGAACTTCATTAGGATCAGGATAAGGTTCAAGTTCTTCCACCATTTTCATCTTGCCCTTACCCTTGTAAGTAGGGGTTTGAACAGGTTTTCTTGTTTGCACAGGTTCTTGGATGACAACTCCTTTAGCTTTAGGTCTTGTGACAGTCACTTGTGTTGGTTTTGTTAAAGATTGAGCAGCTGGTTGTGATTGTGATTCAGGTTGTGATAGTGTAGGTGTTTTGTTAAGGTTAAGCAATACTTGGGCTAAGGGCATTGTGTCTTCATCTAAATCACCAGCAGAGTGATGTAACCCTTCAGCAGCATTGTTTCTCCCATCAGCAGAAAGTTCTGCATCAACAGAAGAGTTAACCTTTTCATTTGCATCCAATACAGCCTCCCCTGAATTTTTGAGTACCTCCCCTGAACCTGCTACATCCTTCTGCTCATTCCTCCCCTGTTTGGAAGCATCCTCTTCCAAACATGGTTTGGAACCTTTCTTCAACCTCCCCTCAAGATGAGTGACCCTTAGCTTAAGCCTCCTTATTTCTGCACCTTGAGAAGCTTTGACTGTTGATAACTCCTTTCTTAAACCAAGAACCTCCTGTGACAATTTTGTACATTTATCCGTCAATTCCTTAAATTGTTTCATGATATCCTCACAACTTCGGTCTGTGTAACCTGACCCGAGAGGTTGATCACTGGAATTGGCATTTTGTACAGGGGTTTTAACCATCAAATCATCTTTTTCAAGTTCAATGCTAGCCTCAACACTTCGACCTGTGTGACCTGGTCCGAGAGGTGTATCATTGGCATTGTCAATATGTACATCAGTATCCATCAATTCATGTGTGTCATCTCTGTCCTCATCATTTCGAGATGTGTTACCTTCTCCGAGAGATGAATCTTTGGACACAAACTCAGTCTCAATCCTAGATTGAACAGCTGAGCCCCCCATAGAAGCCATTTGGCTGGGGTTACCATCAGTTGTATCAGGTTCCTGAGAACCCTCTACAATAGATGTTGCCATGGTCAAGGTCTTAGTTATGTTAGCACTGTCCTGTTCAACTACTAAGTTGGAAACAGTAGTGCCAGCCTTTTCCATCATGGTACCTCCATCACCTGTACCAGCCTCATCTGCATCCATACTGACATTGGCCTGAGGTTGCACAATGTCCTCATGTGGTGAAGTCCTAGGTGATTGGGTATTTTGGGGTTCATGTGATACTGATATAGTCAAACTTGTAGATGAGGATGTGTGATGGGAAGCTGTGGGAGTTCCAGCCTCTTCATCCTCATTCATTGCAGCCACAACATTCAAGATGTGTTCAGTTAGGGGAGTTATAGCACCAGAAAAACCTTTCCCAGGTTTCTTTAGAAAAGCAAACATCTTGATAGCCATCCTGCTACAGGGCTCAACATTTGTATGCCTCAATGGTTCTCTTAGCTGAGAGTTGATAACAAGTTGTAGAAACCTTGGATACAAATAGAACTTCTTCTTAATAAACTTCTTCATACCCTCAAAAATCATAGAAGAAAAATCAAATGGTTGCCCTGTTGCGAAACAAACTAAAGCCATAGCCTGAGAAGCACTAAACTCACTCCATCCACCTACTTTGGGAAACAAGCAGTGTTGTAGAGTATGCAACAAGAACTTCCAATGGGGACAAAGATGACCTTTCAAAAATGTTCCACCAGCCTCAGGTCTCTCATATCCAATGTTCTCAAGCTCAGTCAAAACAATTTCTGGGGTAAGGGTAGGAGGTGTAGGTACGCCTGATAAACGAAGACTTCTCTTAATGGTTGTTTCACTAACTACAATACTTTCACCATCCACACTACCTATCAACCGTTCCTCCCCGTCAAGTATATCCAGCTTAACAGTTGACCAAAATTGGTGCATATGAGATTTATAAATGGTAGGATCAACTGTTAAAGCATACCTTAGTCTAGAAGCACTCAGAAAATCCATAACCTCATGAAATCCGGCAGCTGCAGAAACCTTACTAAGAAATGCAATTTGATTATGTTCTTTCGGAAACTGTCGTCGAGCCATTATGATTTGGGGGTTTTGAGTGTAATGAAATAAATTAGTGTTCTTGGGTGAGAATCAAATGTAGTTTTGAGCAATTAAAGGTAATGAGATCGAATTGGTGTATGAGACCGTTTTGATCTAATTAGGTTTAAGGACGCGCCAAAAGTTTCAATTTGACCCTTCTACTTTCAAACTCATCAGCAGAGTTATGAAATTGTTGACCAAAAGTCAACTTTCCCAATTTCTTCAAAATCACTCCCTTAAATACAATACCAACCCCGCATTGAAATTCATAAATCCCTTAATCTCTTTAGCAAAGCCCCAATTCACAAACCCTAACTCCAATAATAACCAACCATGAGCTCTTCCAAAGCACCAATCATCGACATATCCTCAGATTCCTCATCAGACAGCTCACAAGGATGGTCAAACTATTTTCCACCAACTTCAAGAGCATCATCATCACAACAGAAAGGTAAAGCAGTTGTGGAAGAAGAATACTCTGACCCACTGCCATCAACACCATCTTCCTTTGTAGATTCAAGCGATGATGAAGAAACAAAAGCATGGCCAAAATCCATGACTTTCTATCAAGGTGTCTGGGAAATCGATCCTCCGCAACATCCTTTGACCGCTGAGCTTCAAAAGCAAATGGAGAAGGCGGTTGCTGCTTTTGGTAAGAGTGTTGATCCTCCTCGTCCAAAGCCAAGTACGGCAGAGCAGAAACCCCCTGTTCCCAAGAAGAAACAGCAGAAGAAACAAGCTCCCTCAACAAGCCAGCAGCAGAGTCCACCACCACGACCAGTGGTACTTGCTCTTCCCTGTCCAAGAGTATTTGAAGCCATGGGTACTCGAGGACCTCGCAGCAAGGTTATGCCTGACTTTGCTAGAATTTAGGTTGTGAATCCATGGTTCTTGTTGTCTTTTGAACTCTTTTGATTAATGGTTGTAAGAAAACTTCATCTTGTACTTTGCTTTAGTTATCAATGAACGTTTAAATTTCCTTGCTTTACTTGATTGTGTGTTCATGTAAATCTGCAAAAGATTAGTAGAAAACCACAAACACAAGCAAGAATATCCAAAAATAACAGCAGAGTAGCATAGCAGCAGACAACTAAACAGCAGACAACTTAACAAACAGCAAATTTTGTCTTAACAAACAGCACAAATCCTTACAAAAGTTTACAAAAACATACAGAGATAAGATGGTTAAAGATTAAATATTTATCATGCCAATACTAGCAACTAAAAATTGAAATCTACTTATATCAAAACTTTTTGTAAGAAAATCAGCAACATTGTTGTCAGTATGTATTTTAACCACTTGAATTAGCTTTTTATCATAACAATCTCTAATAAAATGATGTCTTATCTCTATGTGTTTTGTTTTAGAATGAAAAACAGGATTTTTGATAATACACATTGTGCTGTTGTTGTCAATAAAAATTTTTGTGTTCATAAAATTGTACCCATAATCCAGCAATTGGTTCTGAATCCAGAGCACTTGTCCACATCAGCTAGAAGCAGCAACATATTCTGCTTCAGTTGTTGAATTAGCCACCACTGTTTGTTTCTTACATTGCCAAGAGATCAGCCTATGTCCAAGGTACTGACAGCCTCCAGTGGTTGACTTTCTATCCATAGTAGCTCCAGCATAGTCACTATCTGAGTATGCTATCAAGTCAAATGGTGAATTATTAGGATACCAAAGACCCAATTTTGGTTGACCCTTTAGGTACCTAAAAATTCTTTTGACTACTTCCAAGTGTGAAACTTTTGGGGACACTTGAAATCTAGCACAAGCACACACAGAAAACATGATATCTGGCCTTGAAGCAGTCAGATACATCAATGAACTAATCATTGATCTATAAAGATGTACATCAACCTCTACCCCATCTTCATCCTTGAGCAAAGGTTTGTTTTTATCCATTGGTGTCTTAGCTGCCTTCACATCTTTGAAGCCAAATTTCTTTAACATATCAGCCACATACTTGTCTTGGCTAATAAAAATCCCATCTGACTTCTGCTTAACTTGAAGTCCTAAAAAGAAAGTCAATTCTCCCATAGAACTCATCTCAAACCTGCTGTGCATAAGCTTCTCAAATCCTTCACATAACACCTTATTTGTAGACCCAAAAATAATATCATCTACATAAACCTGAACAAGTAGGATATCCTTTTTGTCTTTCTTAATGAACAATGTTTTATCAATGGTTCCTCTGCAAAAACCATTGTTCAACAGATACTGGGATAAGGTGTCATACCAAGCTCTAGGAGCTTGATGTAGTCCATACAGTGCTTTCTTCACCTTGTAGACCCTATCAGGATACTTAGGATCTTCAAACCCAGGTGGTTGCATCACATAGACCTCTTCAGGTATCTTTCCATACAAGAAAGCACTTTTCACATCCATTTGATACACAGGAAAATTCTTGAATGAGGCATATGCCAAGAAAAGTCTGATAGCCTCCAGTCTTGCAACTGGGGCAAATACCTCATCATAGTCTATTCCTTCTTCCTGAGTGTATCCCTGAGCCACCAATCTAGCCTTGTTTCTTATAACAATACCTCTTTCATCTCTTTTACATCTGAACACCCATTTTGTACCAATTGCCCTTTTTCCATTAGGCAAATCAACTAATGTCCAGACCTCTTGAAGCTTGAACTGCAGCAACTCATCTTGCATAGCTTCAACCCAACTTTCATCTTTCATAGCCTTGTGAATGGTCTTGGGTTCTTCTTGAGATAGGAAACAGGCAAACATGCAATTTTGTAAATCCTTGTGGCTATTTCTCTTCTTAAGTGTTTGAGCAAACAATCCCTGATCAAGCAAATCACTCAACCCTTTTGATTTACTTCTAGTCTGAATAGCAGAGTGAACATCACCAATTATCTGCTCCTTTGGATGATTCCTGTGGATTCTGGTTGTTGGAGTGGGACTAACAGGTATATCAGTCTCCAAATTGGATAAATCAGCTTCAGCACCAAAAACATCAACAACTTCATCATCAGTATCCACATACACTTCTTCTAATTCGGGCATCTCATCAGAAGAATCATCATCAGAATCACCATCTTTATCAGCAGTAGAGTCCTTGGGCAGAGCAGCAGAGTTACCAAGCTTAACAGCAGAGTGTTTTACCTTAACAGCAGAGTGTTTTGGCTTAACAGCAGAGTGTTTTGGCCTGGCAGCAGAGTTGAGAGAACTGCTGCTATGTTTATTCCCTTGGATTCCATCAACTTGTGACTCTTCATTTCTTTCCTTATCACCACTCTTGTCATCATAAGAAGGTTCATCAACACCTTCTACATTAACCTTTGGAACTTCCTTATGAACAGCATCACCATCTGAACTCTTTCTCTCTTTATCAGTTGGAGAGAAGTATTGATCAAACTTCCACTTTTCAATCAAAACAAACTCCTCTGTAGATCCATCCTTCTTTGCTTGTGTACCTGCATTAGGGTTAGTTTGTGTACCTGCAGACATGTTAGTAGTACCTGCAATGACTGGTTGATAATTCATACTCTTGGTTAAAGAATCAATATCAAACATCTACTCAGGACCTTTTCCATCAACATTAGGTGTGGTTTCTCTAATTCTAACATGCAAATTTTCTACCACATGCCCAGTCCTTTGATTGAACACCCTAAAAGCCTTACTTTCAGTAGAGTATCCAACAAAGTAACCTATGTCTGCTTTCTCACTAAACTTGCCTAAGTGGTCAATGGTGTTTAAGATAGTGACAGGACACCCAAATGGTCTAAAGAAATCAATCAGTGGTTTCCTACCATGCAATAACTCATAAGGGGTCTTATTGTGAGGTTTAACTATCTTAGTTCTATTTTGCACATAACAAGCAGTGTTGACTGCTTCAGCCCAAAAGATAGTGGGTAACTTAGACTCTGACAACATTGTCCTAGCAGCCTCAATTAATGTTCTATTTCTCCTCTCAGCCACACCATTTTGCTGAGGAGTTCTAGCCACACTAAATTGTCTAGTTATCCCTTTTTCCTCACAGAACTGATTCATCACTTGATTCTTAAATTCAGTTCCATTGTCACATCTGATGATTTTAACCTTGTTATTAAATAGGTTTTCTATCCTTGTAATAAAAGCCTTAAGAATGCCAGGTGTTTCATTCTTAGTAGCTAAGAAGAATACCCAAGTAAACCTACTATAATCATCAGTGACCACTAAGCCATACATCTTTTTGTTCAAACTATTCACATAAGTGGGTCCAAATAGGTCCATGTGTAACATAAACAAGGGTTCAGTTATAGAATTCACCAATTTGGACTTACAAGATGCTCTATGTTGCTTTCCCATTTGGCAAGCAACACATACTTCAGGATTCTCAAAAACCTTTGAAGGTAATCCTCTAACCAAGTTCCCTTTCACCAACTTATTGATAGCCTTGTAGTTCAGATGTCCAAGCCTTCTGTGCCATAGTTTGGATTCATCAATAGTGGCTTTGGCAAACAGACAAGTTAAATCTCTTTTAGGAATAATGTTCTTTATGTCCACACTGTATATGTTGTCATTTCTATGGACTTTAAGAAGTACTAATTTATCATCAGGTATCTTATAGTCGGGAGATAAGACAAGACATTCAGTGTCTGTAAAAAGAACAAAATTCTTTCTGTCACACATTTGTGAGACACTAAAAAGATTGAACTTTAAGCCATTCACCAAGTACACTTTTTCAAAATCCAATTTTTCAGTTCTGATCATGCCTTTACCAACAATTTTACCTCCTTTGGGATCATTCCCAAAGGCAACATATCCACCATCCAAAGCTTCAAAGTTCTCCAAATTGCTTTGGTCTCCAGTCATGTGTGAAGAGCATCCACTATCAAAAATGCATTTATCCTTTAGCTCCTTTTGTAGATTGCCCTGCACAAAAAGTAAGAGAATTAGTTTCTCTTTGGGACCCAAGCCATTACTGACTTGGATCTACCTTGTGCATCAAAGTAGTCAAATTTCTTCAACTGCATTGGTGCACTGCTGTGTCTGAGAACATGATCTATAAGTTTAACCTTAGGTTTCTAGACCCAACAAGCTGAGGCTTTAACAGCATAAAAATGGTTGCCCACAACAGTATCAGTAACAACTTTAGGCAAAACAGCAGAGTCTGCCTTAACAGCAGAGTTTGCCTTAACAGCAGAATCAACTATATCCTTCTTTATGGGCCCTTTTGGTGCAATAGGAGAGATAACTCTAGAAGTACCATCTCTCATCAAAACTTCCTTGGGAACCATGTTTCTTTTGGGTTGAGGGTGAGTCTTTCTAGCAAAGTTTCTATGGTTCACCCTTGTGTACTGGTTCCTAACTGGTTTTTGATAGTAGTAACACTCATCTTGCAAGTGTTCAAAACTACCACAACTATAACATGCCTTTTTAAGTAATTGAAAATCAGTACCTAATTTTTGTGAAACTAGGTTGTTCCAATTTCTCTGGTTTCCTCTAGGCAAATTATTAGTTCTCTTAGGATATACTCTAGGTGTGTTGTCAAACTCAGCCATCTTCCTAGAGATACCTTTACCAAACCTAGGCTTAACAAACTCAACCTTTTTAGCCCTAGGTACTTTTGATTCAACAAAAGTAGGAATTTCTTCCTTTTTGTTCTTAGGGGTTGAATCAGATTCCACTACATCATCATCACTGTCAGACTCCCAATCTTCAATCAGGGGTGCTTGTTCATACTTCTTTATCTCAACCTTAGGTGACTCTATTTCTTTTTCACTAGTTTCAACTACAGGTTTACTAGTTTCACCTACAGGTTTGACCTCAGACTCAGATATGAAAGTCAATGTCCTAGTAGGAGGGGCATTAGCACTAAGTTTCTTAGGGTGAGCAACAACATTATATCCTAGACCACTTCCTGAGTCTGCAAAGTGTCTTCCTATTGGTTTACTGAGAATATCAGTGGCAAATTGTTGTTTTTCCACCCTAACAACATGTTTTTCAGTCTCACTTTTAGCTAAATCTCTAGCCTGTTCAGCCTCTTCAACTTTTTCCATAAGAACTTTAATCTCATCATCTTTCTTGATAAGCTCATTTTTCAGGATAGTGATCTGATCAAGATATTCAATTTCAGCCTTTTTATAAAATTCTAGCTTCTCTTCTAAGTTCTTTAAACCATATGCATAACTAAGATTATCTAACTTAAGTGTTTCATTTTCCATCTTAAGATTTCCATTGCTAGACTTAAGTTCATCAATTTTATCAGAACATGATTTAAATGAACAAGATGATTCATTGGATACCTCAGAGTCTGATCCAGAAGAAGAATAGGCCATGAAAGCAAAATGCTGTACTTGAGATTCTTCTTCAGCTATCAATGCACAATTTGGACCATCTTCAGCATGATCACTCCAGTCATAATCTCCTAACCCATCACATGATACCATAGCAGTAGTAGGATTTGGCTCTTCATCAGCAGACTTCTTGAAATTCTCATTGCTTCTTTTTGGTGCTCTGCATTCTCTTGCAAAGTGTCCCTTCTTTCTACAGTTAAAACATTCAGCCTTTGATTTGTCAAATCCCACATTCTTGTTCCTTCTGAACTTCATCTCTTTACCAGTTCTTTTAAGAAACCTTCTTGCCCTCATAGTTAACATTGCAAACTGCCATTGCATATCAATCTCTTCAACATCATCAGGATCAAGTTCATCCAGATCTTGAGGCATGACTGAAGTACTTGTAGTAAATTCAACCAAATAAGCACAAATTGCTGCATCACTGATGGTGTTGGTGTTGGTGGAGTCAGCAGCAGAGACATGTGCACCAACAGCAGGAGCAAAAGTACCAACAGCAGAGTGCTGTTCTTGATGACTGCCAGAATTCTTGTTGCTTGAGGAAACAAAAGCAAGATTATTTGTGGTAGAAGATGAGCTTGACAATCCTTTAACTTCTGATTCATACACCTTCAAGTTGTTATACAGATCATCCAATGTCATAGTATCAAAATCTTCCTTGTGCCTCCAAACCACTGTATGAGTGTTCCATTCAGAAGACAGACTTCTCAAAAACTTAAGATTGATATCTTCTTGAGATGGCTCAATCTTCAAAAGAGCCATCTGACTGGATAGCTTATGAAGTCGATCATAAGTTCCCTCAATGTTCTCAGAACTTAAAGCAGTGAAAGTTTCAAACTGGTGCTTCAGTAGATTCTTTCTTGATTTCTTGGTAGCTTCATTCCCACCAAATCGAAGTTCGATTGCTTCCCATAACTCCTTAGCAGACTCAATATGATTAAAGCTCAATTGATAATCATTAGGTATTCCCATCATGAGAATACTGTGAGCCTTAACCTCCAATCTTCTCTGTGCTTTCTCCTCACTTGTCTTGAGAGTCAAGACTGATCCAGTAGCAGTCTTGGTTTGCACACTGTCGCCATTTAGAACAACTTCCCAAAGTGAGTAATCAACCATTCTCATGTATTGTTGAATCCTCATCTTCCAGATCTCATACTCTCCAGTCTTGAGCATGGGGACCCTTGATGCAGTAACCATGTGAGTAGAATCGGAATCCATTGCTTACTTGGTGAATAACAGATCTTGTAACAAGTAATTCTTCTTGGTACCAGTTTCTAGATCACAAGCTCTGATACCACTTGTTGATCCCAGTTGAGCTTCACGATCTTATTAATTACCTTAGATAAATCTAAAGTAATTGGTATAGAAACTGATCTTGAGTTGTATATCAAATATTATGCGGAAATTAATACTTGATCTTAAGAAGAATAACACAAAAACAAATTATCAAACAACACTTCAATTATATTGATAACGATTGCTCAATAGCAATAGGGTTATAGAAACCTTGAAGTGTAAACAATAATACGTATGCTAAGATAATCGATATCTAACCCTAACCCTAGAATCTCCTTTTATAGCGTAAGGAGTCCTAGTCGGTTAACAAGACTTTCTATACAAGAAAAATATCTTTACGTATCTTTTCTATACTTATCTTTAACATACTATACATATCTAATAAGCAGCAGAGTAAATCTTCTAGCAGCAGAGTCTTCGTGAGCTAGCAGCAGAGTCACAAACAGTAGAGTTATTGTGCTAATCAGCAGAGTCAAATAACTATTCAGCAGAGTTATGTTTCTCGAATCAGCAGCATCTTTTAGACCCAACAACTGTTTGTGCAGACCAAATTTTGCACCCTGCACTCACATTGCCCTGAGCAGCCTATGCTTTTGAATTTTAATTTGTTCATCTTTAGTTGAATTAAGCTGAATTTCAGTATAGTTAATATTTGGTAGCTTATTTAGTTATTGCATATTTTTCTGATTTTTTTAATTAGCTTATTGATAGCGTTATTCAATATGCAAAATACCTCAGTAGGCTTATTAAAGCCTGCACACCAGCAGCCTCAAATGCTTTTAAGATTTCAAATGGTTACCTGCTTAAGTTCATTGCTTAATCTGATCCCCTTAGTTTAGTTAGATTAGTCTCAGTATGCTTTAGCTTTTTGTAGCTTCCCTTGATCCTTTATTAGCTTAACAACTTATTTGCTTTTGTGCGTTAGCTTGTTCTCTTTATATCTGCCCTGAGATAGCTTATTCCCTGCTTATTATTTAGCAACCAAAATAGTTTGTGAAAAATAGTAATATTAACTATTTAGGATGTTACGGTAGTGATCTATTATCGTGGGTCATATGAATGTAGCAATTGGAAATGGAAGGCTTATTAAAGCCTGCACACCAGCAGCCTCAAATGCTTTTAAGATTTCAAATGGTTAGCTGCTTAAGTTCATTGCTTAATCTGATCCCCTTAGTTTAGTTAGATTAGTCTCAGTATGCTTTATGTTTTTGTAGCTTCCCTTGATCCTTTATTAGCTTAACAACTTATTTGCTTTTGTGCGTTAGCTTGTTCTCTTTATATCTGCCCTGAAATAGCTTATTCCCTGCTTATTATTTAGCAACCAAAATAGTTTGTGAAAAATAGTAATATTAACTATTTAGGATGTTACGGTAGTGATCTATTATCGTGGGTCATATGAATGTAGCAATTGGAAATGGAAAATAACAAATGATGTACATTATTGATATTGGTTAAGATCCTTATGTGGGGTAAAATAGTGAATGGACCTCATATGAGATGAGTAATACAGATAGTAAACACAAAAGAAACAACACATAAGTAGTGAATGAGTATGTAAGTAATTAAAACAAATAAATTGAAAAAAATAAATTTACTAAACTATGTACTGTTTTAAATGACATTTTGTTTTGATTAAATTCTAAATAAAGCTTCTTTATACACAACATTAATTGTTGACTTTGCGTAATTCCCTTCTTCATCACAACATAAAATCTTTAATCCTTTTCTACTTTTCACTCTTGATACTGCTACGTAGAGTTGCCCATGAGAGAATACCGGTCTTTGAAGAAACAACCCCACTTGTGTTAAAGTTTGTCCTTGACTTTTGTTAATAGTCATTGCAAAGCACAATGCAACTGGGAATTGCCTACGATTAAATTTAAATGGCATTTTATTATCAGTAGGGCTTAAGACCATTCTTGGTATTGCGCAAATACTTCCAACATACCCGCTTGAAATAATCCTTGCTTCGATTATATTTACACCCATCCTTAGTACTTGCAACCTTGTACCGTTGCACAATCCTCCTCTCTGGTCTATGTTTCTCATGCACATGATTGGAGCACCTATTCTTAATTTTAGAGAATGTTGTGGAAGCCTAGCAATTCGGATGCTATTAAGGAAATCATCAGTGTACAATGAGTCATTAAAATCTGCGTCCATATCAATAACACCTACTGAGTCTGAGCTGTCGTATGTCTTTTCATCTCCTGGAAGAAGTTGTAGCATGCGATCGTTTATCATATCCACAAGCTCATGAGTTGGTGCAAGAATTGATTTTTCTTGGAAGAATGTAGGATTATTAAGGTTGTCTTTCAGATCTGGGTATGTTTCTTCAATAATTTTACCGATATGATCATTAGAATTTGGGATCAACATATCATCAGGGAATTCGACTGTTGCTTCTCCGTCATTTTTACCTCCAATTTTCCCATTTCCAATATTCAATATCCAATCTGCAAAATCCTGGATTTCTTTTTTTTTTTCTGAAGCGTTTGATCCCTTTTCTAGTCTCATGTTAATAGTCAATCGCATGACGGTGCAATGTTGCCACAAATACGAAGAGTTTGTTGATGCATGTACGACATCTTGTCTAGATCCATTTGTAATCACCGGTAATATTTGCCGAAAATCTCCACCAAATAGGACTACTTTACCTACAAAAATCTTTTCTGAAGGTTCAAATGTGGTTGTCCTGCAAATGTCTCTCAGTGTCCTATCAAATGCTTCGTAACAGTGTCTATGTGTCATAGGAGCCTCATCCCAAATGATGAGTTTACACATTCGTATTAAATCTGCCAAGTCACTATCTGTTGGAATATGACACATTGAATCCTCGACCACGTTTATAGGAATAGCAAACCTAGAATGTGCGGTTCTTCCGCCTTCTAACAAAAGAGCTGCGATACCACTTGATGCAACATTTAACACTATTTCACCTCTTGATCTTATTGCAGCAGATAAGGTTTTGTAAAGATATGTCTTACCTGTTCCTCCGTATCCATAAACGAAGAACATTCCTCCTTCTTCCCCTTGAACGGCTTCAATTAAAGTTTGATATATGTTTTTCTGTTCATGTGTCAGTGTTTTGTAGAGGTTTTCATGTTGCATTCGTAACTCTTCTTTGTTGTATTTCAACTCATCATACACCAATCTGTTGTAATCAGCCATTGTCATCATTTCATTAGGGAACGACATGTTTGGGATTTGTTTTAAACTTTTGTTGTTACAAAGTAGCATGTGCTCGATGTACGTTAGACAAATATTCTTTCTTTGCTCATCCGTAAGAATCAAATCTGGTAAAAAAGGGAAAATATATGTTAGTTCATAGTTGATGAGTTCCATAATTTGTTTAACCGTCTACCTTTTTAATTCATTTTGATTGTTATTTCCATAATTTGTAGAAGGTTACTTTTGATTAATGTTATTGGTATTAAATTTATAAAATTCATAGAAATTAATTTATCGAATGTTTATGTAGGAGATAATTAAATGAATTTAATACCTGGATCATTTCTTTTCTTCTGCTCGATATGTTGAACATCTGCTGACAACAGTTCCCATGTCTTGTCGTAAACAACCTCTGGCCTTGACATGCTATCTGTCATAATTAGCATGACATAAAATTTACGTAAATAATTTCCCGAACCCCATAAGCTGGCTTCCATTAAACCGTCTATATATTCCTTATCATCTTCTAAAAGACCACGTGCTTGACAGGCATCTTTATATGTTGGATAAACAACATCCTCATATTTCTTGAAATCAGTCCAATCTTTAGCTCCCTTAACCTTGTTGAGCAATATCCGTAAATAAAAGAATTCTCCATAAGAAGGAGGCACATGATGTACACGCCCAATAGCTGTGCCTTTTTGTCTTTTCACCCATTTTCTTTCTTCTTGCTTCCATACGTAATGCTTTGGAAACTCATGGTAAAGTAGTTCTCATGCGTCTGTGTTTGTCTTGTTGTATTCCATCCATGCAACGAACTTTGATTCATTAACCGATGCTTTTTCCAACGCAAAATCAATACTTTGAGTGGCCTCAAATATTACCGATTGTTCTCCTTCTAAGTGGAAGGGTAATCTTTCAACGGATGGGAACCTGTAATGTATATCAAATCCGTAGATTCTCCACGCCGCTTCACATGCTGAAAGATACCTAAAATCGTAATATTCTTTTATTTCATCAACGTCTTCCTCTTCCAAGCCTACTGTCGATCTGCCAGGTCCCTTATTAATATACTTGAATAGATATTTTATAGAACCCACCTGGTTGCACCACTCAACGTTAATATGTGATTGGAACCGCCGTAGCAATCCCGGATTGTATGGTACAACATATCCGTTGTGCAATTCAATTCCGCTTTTCGTTATAGTGCTCCCGTCATTTCTTCTTTTATAAATCGCATACCCACTCTCATCAATGAAGGTTTGATCGTTAAACTGTTTTGGAAATTTTTTGGTACATTTGTTCTTGACCGTGCACGGACAACTTGGCTGTTGTGGTCCACATGGACCATGCATCATGTGATCCGTAACAATTGTATACAATTCTGGATCTTCATTTTTGTCTGGTATTTCTGCTGAAATAATTCGGTCAATGTGTGCTGGTTGTGTTATTTTATCTGCTTCTTCCAAAAATAGCAAAATGTGTGCATGAGGAAGGCCTCTCTTTTGAAATTCGACAGTGTAAACCGCTGTAAGAAAAACATAATTTCATTTGTATTAAAGAATTTACTTAAAGTTATTTACTAATTATGGTCGTAATATTAATTGGAAAAGTATTTACCTGCTTTTAGGCGGCCAAAGTAATGCCTCTCTTTGAATTCCCTCATAAGGCTGTCAAGTTTTTGTTTAAAAACTCGTGTGATTATGTCGGGCCTGTCGTCAGATTTCAAACCTTTTTCAACCACAAAACGTTGAATCTCCGGCCAATTTGGGTTGCACGTAAATGTTATGAAGAGATCCGGGTAGCCATAAACCTTACAAATTGTCATTGCGTCTAAATAGTTTTGCATCATATACCTTGGACTTCCTGTAAACGATGATGGCAGCACGAATTTTTTTCCTCTTAGCTTAACCCCTGAGTCGTTATCTTCTGCTAATTTAGCTAATTTTGAGTAAGTTTCGCTGCGTAGGTCTTTTTGTTGGTTTTTAATGTAGGACATCCTTTCAGATTCAACCATGGTGTATGCGTCTACAATAAACTGCTGACATAGTCTCCGTGCATTTAGTACCGTTGAGAAAATATTTGGCCTTTCTTGCAAACGGTATGCAAAATACTCCCTCATTGTTACTCTTGTCTTCTTGTTGGTTGGCGTTTTTTCAGTTATGCCAAAGTGATATATGTCGGTTCTATAACCATCTTCGGCATATGGGAACAACAATGGGTATTGGAGTGCAAGATACGAAGGGTGTAGCTCACTGATTCGCTTCAGTCCCCCTTCTTGCATGTGTAGAATTATGTCTCTCTTATTAGTTGTGGAATCAAAGTCTCCTACAATTAGAGCAGCGACCTCTGTTGCCGTTGGGAGGTTATATTCTCTTCCATCACGTTCTCTTGTACCAATAATTCTTAACTTATATTTATTTGCTTCTTGTTCATTGACGAAACGTTCGCCAGCCATTCTGAATTGGCACACTAACGGGTTAATGCTATCAAGCATGTCACGTAACTCTACTGTTAGCTGGTGGTCGATGACATTGTTTTTTGTTGAAGCTGATGTTTCCTTGCTGTATTTAAAATTCAAAATAAGGTGAGTTTAATAATATTTTGAATTAATGAAATTATTTTTTTAAAATTGAGTAATATAACGAAGTTGTAATAACATCAATGTTTTTTTTTGTTACCTGACACCGTCGATCCGGTGTTGTATCTCATTTTCCGGATCATAAATATATTGTTGTGCAAACTTTGGGGCTTTTCCTTGTTCGGGCAGCAAAGTACCCATTATATGGTAATTTTCCCCTTGAATCCTGTAACAATACGGTCCCCGACCATCAGTAACTGACATGTCTTGTTTTGCACCGATAGATGTGAATGCAAACATTGAATTATATCGTCTGATATTCTCAATGAACATTGAACTTTTTGGGTGGTCTCCATTAATAAGCTCCATCAACAATTTTGGCGGCTTCTCCACCTCATTTCCTAATTTGATTTTTCCTCTACTGCAACAAAGGGAATATGATTGCGTTGTTGAATGTGTATTTCCTACCATGCTTTCAGCATTCCATAATAATGCGTGACACGATTCACATAGAAAAACAGGATCTCCAAGGTCAATATAATCTGTATATATACAAAATAGCACATTATACAGAATCATTAGTTATCGTATTAGGATATCTAATTGTGTGTTTTAATTAAGAGTGTAATGTTTTTACCGTTTGATATCCCAACAAATGAATCTCGTTGTGTGACATGTCCATGATTTAAAGATGTTTGACCAAAAGGTTGTTTGCATAAAGATTTATGCCTAACCATTTTAGTTTTTTCTTTAAGCCTTTCTGACTTGCGTTTACATGACTGTCTAAAAGATTGATTCGATTCAAGAGTAGTTGTTGTTTCCGTTGTTGCTGTAAACAAAAACATAAGTTACAAAATTGTTAGTTAGAAAATAAAATTAACTATTTGCAGATGTTATTTTTGATATCTGTATTACATGGTTGGATTGGGTACTTCAATGGGCGTCCCCTTGGCAGAGCCGTTGCACTGGAGTTTTCATTAGGTGTCCCTACATATATTGGTTTTTGTTATTTACGATATACAAAATAGGTTACCTTGTTTGATATTTGAATTAAACTGAATGATACCCACCAATTGATTTATTATTTTCAGGCGGTCTGCCCCTACGCGGGGGAAGTAGATCATTGTTAATAGCTGTTAAAAATTTAACACATTAAACATTAATAATATATTTATTTCGATGATTTTTTCTCATAAATAGATATATAAAATTAAGTGTAAACGCATGTACAATGTTTAACTTACTTGAAGATCCACCGGTCGATGTTTTTGTGGTTGGCCGTCTGCCCGGCCGGCGAATAAGTATGTCATTACTGTCAACTGTGTAAAATTTTAACATATACGTACACAAAATTTTTGGTTTGAAATTGTCAGATGAATAAGCATATTTTTCTCTAATATAATGGAGTACCTATTTGGTTTGGAAACATGGCCGGTTGTCCTCTTGATTTTGCTGAATTTGCTGTATATTTTACTGGTGGTTGATGTTTTTTCATAAATAGATATATAAAATTAAGTGTAAACGCATGTACAATGTTTAACTTACTTGAAGATCCACCGGTTGTTGTTTTTGTGGTTGGCCGTCTGCCGGGCCGGCGAATAAGTATGTCATTACTGTCAACTGTGTAAAATTTTAACATATACATACACAAAATTTTTGGTTTCAAATTGTGAGATGAATAAACATATTTTTCTCTAATATAATGGAGTACCTATTTGTTTTGGAAACATGGCCGGTCGTCCTCTTGGTTTTGGTGATTTTCCTGTATGTTTTAGTAGTGGTGTACCTGTATGTGAAGGAATTTCATCAGGAAGTTTATGAAACACAGTTGCTGAATCAGAAATAGTATCATGAGAAGCCATCTTTTCGTATGGAGGATTAATTTATTGTTTTGTGTTGATTTATATTGATTAGATTAGGGTTTATATATTTGGATAAGAATCTTTTATTAAATTAGTTTTTTAAAGTTTTAAACAAATAACTATTTAATTATTTTATTAATATTTGTTGAAAAATATCAGTGAAAATCCTTTTTATTAATATTATTAAACAACGTATTAAATTTATATGATAATTATCATTTATACTTTTAGATTATCATAAGCACTCATATTAGTTGATTTGTAATCCAACCTATGGAAGAACTGGCATTCAAGTGGCACAACTCTTAAGAATCGTGTTGTACAACTATACTCACTTGTAAGTATTGTTCATGTTAGAGTTTTAGAATGTTGCTAATCCCATAGCAAATAGAGGGCATACTGAAGATGGTAGAAGTGCTATGATGTCATCTTGACAGATTTGTTTCAGGCGTAACTACCTTGATATTACAGAACAGGAGTATTACACATCACTTTATAGTGAGAGTCGAGTCGAGTTGAGTTGAATACGTAAGGCCTCTTTTATCTCTTTGTTATTACTGCTGTTGAAACCATGAAGTCTAAAGTTCTGTTAACAGTGATTCTTTATGCATGGGTTGATTAGGAGTAAAAGGACATGCTGGTGGTATTTTTGGTTATGGTGGTCGAGGCCAAGGATCACCTTTTGGGCACTTTATCTTTGTGCTCCAACTGCTGAAGTAACTTGACTTTTTAAATTAATACATTATTTTGAAGTCCAAAGTTCTGGTTGATTAGGAGTAAAAGGACATGCTGGTGGTATCTTTGGTTATGGTGGTCGAGGCCAAGGATCACCTTTGGGGCACTTTATCTTTGTGCTCCAACTTTGTTAAGAGTGAATCTTTATGCATGGGTTGATTAGGAGTAAAAGGACATGCTGGTGGTATCTTTGGTTATGGTGGTCGAGGCGAAGGATCACCTTTGGGGCACTTTATTTTTGTGCTCCAACTGCTGAAGTAACTTCACTTTTTAAATTAATACATTATTTTGAAGTCCAAAGTTCTGTTAAGAGTGAATCTTTATGCATGGGTTCATTAGGAGTAAAAGGACATGCTGGTGGTATCTTTGGTTATGGTGGTCGAGGTGAAGGATCACCTTTGGGGCACTTTATCTTTGTGCTCCAACTGCTGAAGTAGCTTCACTTTTTAAACTAATACTGGCCTCATAGCTTTTTGAATCATTTATAGAACTTATCCGGGTCATGGGTGGTGAAAACAGGACGTGGCTGCACTCATATTTAATTGATATTATGCCGTTGAACCACTCGAGATTGTCCAGCTTATATAGTCCAATGGTGTTTGAAGTGTTAATGGGCCATATGAATCAGTTCGATTGTGAACATCAGACTCATTAAAAAGTGAAAGAAGGAAAAATGGTTTCTATAGTTTAGGTTTGATGATTAGATGATGGGGTTAGGCCGGACGAATTTAATTCGACCCATCCAAATTTGACGCATGGGTCTTGTGGTTCACATTTTGACAGTGGAGGACCTACTCCTGTTTATGCCTATCGTGGTATTTCGGGTGGATTAGGAGTAAAATGAGATTTTGGTCGTATCTCTGGTTATGGTGGTCGAGGTGAAGGATCATCTTTGCGGCATTCAGATCTTGTGAATTTGAAATTTAGGTATGGGTCGGGCTTGTGTCCATATGGAAGGGCTGGTGGGTTTGGTGGGTCAGATGTTTGTGACCGTGGTCCAATATATGATGGAACGGTCGGTGTTCCTGATGCAACCTATGATAGAACAACTGGTGATAGAAACAGCACAATAAAACGTATTTAAAAATCTGTAATAAACAGGTTGTGGTACTGTCATGAAAAAACAATACTGATAAATATTCGGAGTTAAAAAATGAACATTGGTATTTTATGAAATAAAATAGTTGAAAAACATAAAGCTTGTTAAATCTTTCTCTGCTTGATCAGAAGTCATCTTCACTATTGCTGTTGTCAGTGCTTTCATAATCAGTTGTATTGTCGTTAATAAAACTGGCTAAATCATCACTATCAGATACTGATCGCTTACTATACGCATCAGAATCGACTTCCCAAGCTTCTTCATCAATGTAATTGTAATGAACATCTTTTCCGTGTAGTTTACCATCAATATCGACCATATCATCCCACATGTCGTAGTCATTCATGTTGTGTTTTTCCAACAGCTCTGTATCATATTCCTCATCAACGACAGTGTATTTGTAGTCACCTGCGTAAATTTCAAAAATATATGTACATATATATAAGTTGAATTTTACAACATTTATAAACAACTTGCAAAAATAAATGTGTATAAAATTATTTATGTTAAAACAACCTGTTGGAGAGTCTTCGGTGATATCTTCATCAGGGATAGCATATTTTGGTTTATATTCTTTTAAAGGATAAAACGGTTCTGGTAGATCATTTATGTTTGTCCAAACGCCATCTTCGTCGTCTTCAGATGTGATCTTGTAATTGTCATATTCGTCATCTGTGTCTTCATCACATAGCATATACTTGTTGTTTTTTGTGTTAGTAGAGTTATGAGTTGTTTTTGTACGTTTAAACTGTACTGGTGCTTCATCATCAGACATCTAAGATTCAAAGTTTAAAATTTATAATGATGTTATTTAAACTAATGTATAGACTTACGTAAAAAATAATGACACTAATGATATGAAGTTCATACCGTTGTTTCATTATTTTGAATCTGATTTGGTTGATGATGGTTGACAGAAGTTGTGTTCGTCTTTTCATCGTCTGATGAAAGAAGTTCAATAACCTTTTTGTTTACAAAGTTGCCTTTCTTTATCAATCTCCGTCGTTTGCGCGTAACTTGTTTACACTGTAATTATGTGAAACTTGTTAAGTCATTGTGTTTCTTAACTGTTAGATAGTAGAAAAAAACCTTGTTATTCATACCTCTTCACTGTCTGATATATGTATGATTTCTATATTATTGTTCATCGAATTAACAGCTACAGCCTACAATTACGGGTAAAATTATCAGATTTTGTTTAACATGTTTTATTTAAAATACAGATTAATCTTATATATCGTACCTGTTCATCATCGGATATATCAATGACTGGTATATCTTTATTCATAGCATCTTTTGCCGTACATGGAGTACTATTATTTGTTGATTCTCCTGGTAAAAAAACATCGACAAATTCATGGTTTTATTCTATAAATACATCAACATACATATACATGTTATGCACTATAAACTAAAACATTAAAAAAACAAAGCCCTAACTTGTTTGTGTACAAATAACATAGTAAGTACGCGCAAGCTATGGCTAATCGCGTGCCTAAAAGGTGCAAATTGAGAAATACTAACCGTAAGTATGTAAAACTAATTTTCCTAGATTCTATTTGATAAAACAAAAATTAAAAAAAAAAAGAAAGAATATAATTTAAAGAAATTAAATGATAAAAATTATTAAACCTTTTTTGAAAAATGTGGAATTTTTATACAAACTAATTAATCTTATAAGGAGTAGACGAAAATTAAAAAGGTAGAAAAATCTTTTGTAATTAAGATGTAAAAACCTAAACAGTGTGAATAAGCTAAATACTATAAAAATTGGTTAAAACAAATAATGGTCCAATCCTTGACAGGTAAGACCCAAGGGCACGTTTGGTTAAGGTGTGTGGTGTTAAAAGGTTGAGGGTGTAGAGGTCTAGGGTTAGAACCCTACTGGCTCCCCTCGAATTCCACCTTCCCTTTTTTTTTTAAGAAAAAATTTATTTTGGGAGTTTGAAATAAGGTAAGAATAAGCAATTTTTGTAAAGGCACTATTTTTAGTAACTTAAAAATAAGCGCAACAAAAGGTACCTAAAGTATCAGAAAGTTATTTATAAGATTAGAAGCTAAAATGAAAGGCAATTAACCTAATAAGCTAAAACCGCCTAAAGTAAAACTTAAGTAAGGTATATAAGACTAAGTTGAATTTAAATAAGCTATGGGTAACCGATTAAGCAACAACCATGATGAGATAAGCACTAAGAATGAAAAAAAACAAATAAGGGGACCAAAAAGGCATACTGAGGAAAATATAAACTTAGATTTAAGTACTCAATTAGCAATCAATGATGACAGAACAAAATAGACATAAAACTTGAACACCAAAAAGCAACCAGGATAAAATTCAGGTCATTTACAGCTTAATAACTGGTTATAAATAAGATCTAAAGTATGCTATTTGGGAATTACAGAATATAAACTTCACTGACCATCAATAAAAACCAATAATGTAATGATACAGGTTAAAAAACGCCTACTGAGGCAAATTGAAACTTAGATTTAAGCACTCAATTAGTAACCAATGACCACAAAACAAAACAGACAAAAAAGTTGAACACCAAAAAGCAAGCAGCACAAAATTCAGACAATTTCGACGTAAATAACTTGTTATCAATAAGGTCTGAAGTATGCTATTTGGGAATCACAAACTATATACTTATACGAATTGTAATAAAAGTACACCAATTCATGTTGAGATTTAATTCTTTTAACTTGAAAGTCATTAGTTGGATTTAAACATAGTTTTAGATAATGAGCTTATGAGCTTTTCAAAATATAAATAAACTTATAACTACAAATAACAGTTATTTGTACAGTTAAAAAAAACACATGCGTAACTTCTTTATGTACAAATTACCTGAATTCATTATACTTTTTTTCTTTTCATCCAGGTTTTGTTCGGATGCATTACTTTGCTTCTGTTTTGAAAGTCGCTGTGAGTTTCTCTGGGGCTGCATTTTTCTGTCAATAAAAATCGACTTTTCAATTATGATCTAGGGAATTAATTAATGTTGTATATATAGTGTAAGATTAGGTTAAGCATTAAGGGAAAGTTTTAGATAACAATTGATATTTACCAAACTTATCTTATATTTATTTTAGGATAAAATCACAAAATAAATATAAGATTATTGGAAAATATATAGCTACAGGTTTTTTAGTACATTATTGATTCTTAAAAATTCTATTTAGATTAGGAATGAAATATAATATTATAGTATTTTCAGTATACACTAGTACAAAAATGAGATTTAGTCACACATGCTGTTTTTCGAACAGCCACACAGTCGCCTTTTTATGTGACTAAATGTACCAGAATAAAATAAACAGCCACACTTGATCCGATTTGTGTGACCATTTCAGAATTACATCCGAGGCTACAGCCACACATTTGAATATTTTCGTGACTATACGTATCTGGTAAAAAAAAATTTTGATTTTTTAGTCACTTATAATTTGGGACGTATGACGGATACAAATAAGGTTGAAACATTAGTCACACTATATATATACATATGTGACAAATATATGTCACACAATTGAAAAGTGTGACCAAAATCCATATATGGTCACACGAAGTAATTGTGTATGTGGCTAAATCATATGCTCAAGTTTGTCACACATTATTTAGGCGTGACTGCTAGTTTTTGTTGAAAATTTAGCCACATATGAATTTGAAATGTGTGACAACTGAAAAGTAAGTTTGAAGCATAGTCACGATATGCATTTAAAAGTTACAAATATATGTCACACACTTGAGATGTGTGACCAAATGTCATATATGGTCACACTAAACCATAGGCATACATGATTAAGTGTGACCAAAATTCGATACAAATAGTCACGTAAGTTAATATGTGTGTCTAAAGTTAAGTGTGTGTTTGCCTACCAATTCCTAATGTGTATGGTCACACATTTAATTGTAGCACAATCATGTGACTATAGGCAATAGTCAAATTTTGTCACACATTATTTAAGTGTAGTCACAATTCGATACATACGGTCACACATTTCTGATAACTTATGCAATAGTCAAAAATTTAAAAATATCAATGTTTTGGCTCGATTGTAAGCATTTATGTAAGCATATTTTGTCAGACTATACATTCTAGCAGTAATAACTATACATTCTAGCAGTAATAACTACACATGTTTATCTCATAAGCAGTAATAACTATACATGTTTAAGTCAAACTATACATTCTAGTAGTAATAACTATACATTCTATTTCTTGTTCTTGGGTCCTAGATACTCTTCCATCTTCTTGAGCAGTTCATATGCCATATTATCATAATTAAGCTGAAGCTTGAGTATTTTCTTCCCACGCAACATCTGATGTAGAATGTCTTTGTGAAACTTTAAAGGGTAATCCTTTTCTACAAGCATGTAGATCACCAACTCATTCACAGTTAAAGCATGTACTCCACATCGTTGAAAAATTTTCCATTCTTTAACAGTATTGTGCGTTAGTCTTCTCCAACATTCATCTTCATGATTTGGTTCAAACATTACCTTCAAATAATTCCAGACTTCTCTATCATAAGCTTGTTCTGGTGTCTTATTACCAAATCTTTGTTTGAGTAATTTCCATAGAGCTATCATATCTCGTCTATCAAAATCATGAACCATGTGAAAAAAGCTTACAAACCTTCTAGAAGAACCATCATGCCTCTTAATATCGTAATAAATTGTTTCCCCATGAGATCCAAACTTATAATCAACAATGGGATGTTTGACAGTTAAAGGTTGTGCATCCATGGCTTCTCCTACAGAGTCAACTGCAAGTTCAGTGTGAGCTTGCATTTGTTCTTTAGCAACAGCTTGCTCAGTTTGTTCTTGTTTTCTCTTTTTACTACTTTCTATTTCCAACTGTTCACCTGCTCTCTTTGAACTGTCATTCAAGAAGAGTTCATTGTTTCTCTTGGCAATTGCATACAATTCTTCAATGCTTTTATCATCCAAGAATTTCAAATCCTTTAGTTTCCAACTGGCCACATTCTTCAAATATCTGCACATGAGTAGATGTTTATGATGTACATATTGGGTGTTGTTGATATTAATATAAATTTACCTTTGCAACAAAAAATAAATAAATAAAAAAATAAAAAAATAATTGCACATGAGATCTCTTCTTTGTTTTTGAGTGGGTGGCTTGTTCTTCTTAGCTGCATATCTTTGTGCTGCAAACAACTTCTTTTTTGCATCAAAAATTTCTTTCAGCATCCTGGCTTTTTCATCTACTGAGTACTTATCTTGCTCTTCTTTATATACTATTTTAGCAAACTCACAATCAGCTTCAACCTGAGCCCTTTCCTCAAACCATGAAGCTATTAACTCTGCATTTTTTTGCGCTTGTAATTTTTCTGCATACTCCTTGTCTGAAAGAATCTGAGCAGCTTCTTGAGCATCAAGATCAGCCACTTGTCTTGTCAATTCTTCATCTGTAATCATTGGTTGTTGTTGTTGTTGACTAGGTGACTGAATCTTAAATTTCTTCTTAGGTTTTGCACTACTCATCTTTGTTAATATTTGAGCCATAGTCATATCATCATCATCTTGAGTATCAGTAACCTTATCAATAGCAGGAATAAATTTAGTCTCAGTAGCACTAACATCAATAGCAGCAATACTAACTTCAGTCTCAGTATAGAGAACTAACCTTATCAATAGCAGGAATAGCAGGAATAACTGGCTCACTAGCAGGAATAACTGGACCACTAGCAGGAATAACTGGGTCACTAGCAGGAATAGGTGGCTCACTATCAACAGTTGTAACCTTGCCCAAACGCCTATCCATCACCGCTTCATTCCCTTGGTTATCAGCAACTAGAAATTCCATTGGATCACTCTCTTCACAAATACTTTCACCCTCTTTATCCTCCCCTGAAACTTTGCCTTCATTCCCCCCCTGTTTGGTAGCATCCTTAGAAGCTTCAGAAGATTTAACCTTTTGTTTGGCAATTCTTGATCCTTTGACTCCTTCTAAATACCTAACCCTTCTCTTCAAAGCCTTTATCTCCCCACCTTGAGCTTTGATGACTCCATCTTGGGAAGAAGCTATTGCTCGCAGATCACCAATTTATGCAGACAGCTTGGCACAGGTATCCTTCAATTCATTCAAAAGTTGCAGACTATCCTCACCACTTCGGCTTGTGTTACCTAGCCCGAGAGGTGGATCACTGGAAAAGTTAAGTTCAGTCTCACCCCTAGGATGAACATCCGAACCCCCCATTGTTTCCATGTGACTGGGACCTTCACCTGAATCAGTTCCAGAGGAACTTTCTTCATTAGAAGTTGTCTTGGTTCGGGTCTTAATGATGTTACCACTGTCCTGTGCTGCTGCTAAGCTAGACACAGTAGTGGCAGCCCTTGCCAACATGTCACTCTCCCCCCCAGTGACATCCTCATCTGCAACAGTTGGTATAGAACCACTAGCCTGAGGTAGCTCAGTGTTCTTGGTGTTAGTCCTACGTTTATAGGTCTGTTGTTGTTGTTCTGTGGGTGTGTGATGGGTACCAGCTGGGATTGCTGAACCTTCACCCATTTGGGTTTGGGCTAGTGCCAACATTGTTGGAAACAAAGGTGTCACTCTCCCTGAAAAATCTTTTCCAACCCTCCTCATATTAGCAAAAACCTTTTTGGTAAGGCAGGGAGTGGGAGAAACATTTTTGTGACTTTTCTTTTTTTTAAATTGGTTGTCCAAAAAGAGTTGCAAAAACCTTGGATATAGAAAATATTTAGCCAAATATTTTCTATCCAAGTTCTTAACCATATTATCAAAAATTAATTTTGAGAAATTAAATCTTTGAGTATTTTCAGCCAAACAAATTATAGCAGAAGCTAAATTACTGCTAAATTCATTCCATGCAGTGGTCTTTGGACTTAGACACACTAAGACAGTATGAATTAAGAATTTCCACTGAGGAGAAAAATTACCTTTTTGGAACTTTAAAGCATCTGTATATCTCTCATAGCCCATCAGTGCAAGTTTTTCAAAGATTGTAGTATTTGGAAGATTCTCAACTCCGTTAGCATCATCTAGGAGAAGATCTCTTCGAATAGACGCCTCTGTAATGATAATCATCTGCCCATCTACAAGGGCATGGATTTGTGCTTCCCCATTAATAGTTTTGACCTTAGCAGACGACCAAAATTGGATAATGTTGGAAGTATATATAGTAGGTTTTACTGTTAATGCAAACTTAATATAGCTTGCATTAAGGAAATCAATGATCTCAGTAAAATCTACAGACTCATTGGATTTTTCTAAAAAGGCAACATTATTATGAGGTTCGGTAAAAGTTAGGTTCGACATTATGATTTGATTTGGGGGTTTTGCAATTTGACGATTAAAATTCGATTAGGGAGTGGAAGAGAGAGAGTAATGTGTGCGTGAATGTGATTGTGTGCAGCAATTGGGGGTTTATACCCTTTAAGTAAAAAGTGATACAAACTACCCTGCACTCCCAACCACTGCTAAAAGGATACCCAGCAGTACAACGTTTCGCTAGCAGTACAATTGTTTACCTAGCAGTACAATGATAATAACTACATTCAAATATCATAAACTTGTAATAATAACTGCATTCATATATTAAACCAAGTCAAAATAAGTTTACATTTACATAGGCAAAATATATAAAGAAAAGATACATTAAGACACATATTTACTAGCTTCAATACTTCTGTAAACATCAACTATTTTCTCTCTTTCTTCTTCTATTTTTTTGTTCCTCTCCTCAATTTTCTTCTGATGCTCCTCAATGACCTCTAAATCTTTCTTGTTCCTTTCTTCATACATCTTTATACGCTTGTTGTGAATTTCTAACAATGCGTTTTCAACACCATACTGGCCTTCACTACATTTCTCCCAAATATGTTGGGATATGCCAAATTTTTTATATTTTTCAGGCATTGGTGGAGGAGAATTATCTCTTGGGCGTTTGTTTTTGTTGGAAGAAGGAGTTGAAGAGGAGTCAGCCATTGAAATTTGAAATTTGTTTTCTAATGAAAATATCAAAGGAGTTGTATATGGTACGGTTGATTATGAACGGTTTTCCATGTCGAGTTGTACAAATAGGCTAGCTAGAGAGGTATACGAACGGTTCCCAATACTTTAGGCGGGAAGAGGGACCATCGAGAGGCGCCAAAAGTAAACAGATGGATAATATTGATCAGATTTGGTTTGTGTTTGGTTTGGATTTGACTAGTGTAGTTGATCTAGAAGTGTGTTTGGTGTTGGATTGACTAATTGACTTTTTC
This sequence comes from Artemisia tridentata subsp. tridentata, assembly GCA_021014915.2. Taxonomy (NCBI): domain Eukaryota; kingdom Viridiplantae; phylum Streptophyta; class Magnoliopsida; order Asterales; family Asteraceae; genus Artemisia; species Artemisia tridentata. Next base: position 210,950,875 of record CP139503.1, read on the forward strand.
ATTAGGGTAATTGATATTTTCTATATTAATGATGTTTAATGTAATTTGTGTGCTAACTTTAATGACTAATTAACTTTTTCATTAGGGTAATTGATATTTTCTAGTACATGTTTAATGTAAATACATGCTTTAATATCTATCGCAGTCTGAATATGTTTGTGTGTGAGATGTGTTTGAGAAGTATGGGTATATTTAGGCCACTTCCAACAATAACTCAGCCTTAACAAATTAAAATTAAAATTAAAATTTAAATTCAAATTCAAATTCAAATTCAAACGTAAGATAAAGTACAACATATTAACGTTGCGTTAACGCAGGTTAGCCCCAACAATTAAAATTCAAAGTCACGTTAATAAAACGTGTGCATTTGTACCCTATAAATACCAATGCTTCTGAAGCACAAGTCACACAGAAACACATTCCAAACTTCTCAAATACTCAAGATCCAAGCATCTCAAATTCAAGATGTCTTCCAGAAAAGATTTTGGGCAACAATTTCCAAGCCCACCTCGCCAAAAGGATTTTGGCCAACAATTTCCAAGCCCACCTCGCCAAAAGGATTTTGGCCAACAGTTTCCAAGCCCACCTAGCGAAAATGAAAAATTCCATACTCCACCCGAGCATATCTTTCCGGTTTTCCAACCGAAAAATTTTCCGATGAATAATCAACCTGAAAATGAACCGGTTCCCAACCAAGACCCAAATCCATTTGGGTTAACTGAGGAACAACTTAGGCAAGAGGAAGCAGATATGCAAGTCCTCCTGGAAATGGAAGCACTTGAAAGAGAAGAGGAAGCTGATCGTTTGGAGCGGCAAGCCAGGGAAGATGAAGAACGTAGGCAAAGGTGGGAGTCTGGTTTTTTCACACCTTCCGAATCCTCTGAAGATGGTTACCCAGATTCAGATGACAGTTTTTATTAATCGTCCGTTGTTTATGTTAATCGTATGTTGTTTATGTTAATCAATCGTTGTTTATGTTAACGTAGTTTTTATTTGACATTTAATGTATTTCTATTTCATGTTTAATGTATTTCTATTTCATGTTTAATGTATTTGTATTTGATACTTTATTTTCAATTTATAAATTGAATTGAATTTGAATTGAATTGATAAATTTTAAATATATCCCGCCCTTTTGTTTAATTTGAATTTGAAATTTTAAATTTTAAATATCCCGCTCGTTATTAATATGTTGTACTGTTACTTTACGTTTGAATTTGAATAATACTCGTACGGTTACTTTTACTTTCAATCAGATTTTTAAAATAGCCTCCAACGGCTAGTTTAACGGCTTTCCACTATCAAAGCCACTTTCACAACACTTCGTTTTCTCACACAACTTCTTATAAAACTCTCTCGCAAGTATCACTAATTTTAACACAAACACTGTGGCTAACAAATTAACTAGCAGAGGTGCAAAAGGCTATCCTCACCCGATTACGCAATGAACAAGAAAAAGAACTCAAATTGATTAACAATTTGCTAGGTGAGATAACACGTATTATGCTACAGATGCATAATCGTGCTGATCCAGAGGTCGAAAGGTTGCGTGAGTTGCCTCAAGACCATCCAGCTATCAGGGTTGGTCTAGAAATTAAACTCTTTTAAGAAATGACGAAACAGGGTCGAAAGGTTGCGTGAGTTATTGTTGGGTGTGTTGATCATGTACAAACATATAATCTCGGCTCATTCGTTAAACATCTTGTATACAACCATATCATCTCGGCTCATTCAATTCGTTAAACATCTCGTGTATAACCATATCATCTTGGCTCATTCGTTAAACATCTCGTATACAACCATATTATCTCGGCTCATTTGTTAAACATCTCGTATACAACCATATCATCTCGGCTCATTCGTTAAACATCTCGTATACAACCATATCATCTCGGCTCATTCGTTAAACATCTCGTGTATAACCATATCATCTCGGCTCATTCGTTAAACATCTCGTATACAACCATATTATCTCGGCTCATTCGTTAAACATCTCGTATATATATAACCATATCATCTCGGCTCATTCGTTAAACATCTCGTATACAACCATATCATCTCGGCTCATTCGTTAAACATCTCGTGTATAACCATATCATCTCGGCTTATTCGTTAAACATCTCGTATACAACCATATTATCTCGGCTCATTCGTTAAACATCTCGTATATATACAACCATATCATCTCGGCTCATTCGTTAAACATCTCGTATACAACCATATCATCTCGGCTCATTCGTTAAACATCTTGTGTATAACTAAAGCTCAGTTAATTAAGGGTGAGTGTGTTAAAGCTGACGTGGCATTGTGTTAAAGTTTAAAGCTGAGTTATTGTTGGGAGTGGTTAGAGTATTTTCTTTTGTTTTTTCGGTGGATTTTAGCGTGACTTAATCTTAATACCGCCAATTTTGTCCATATAATATTCAACTACGTACGGATAACTGATACCCGCGGGGAAACCCGAAAAACCGATGGATAATATTAATCGGGTATCCGGTGGGATATGGGGCGGGTACGGGTATATTATAAACGGGTTCGGTTATGGGTATACTAAAACCCGCCCCGAACCCGAACCGTTGCCATCCCTATTTACCGGCTATAGCCGGATTTCACCGCCACCTCATCACCATTAGTTTTTTTTAAACAAATCTTGCCACGTCAGCTATAGTTAAACCAAACCACAAATTCAATATTCAACCAGCAATTAATCCCTTTACCCGGTCATTTGTAAACACACACAAAAATCAATAAACCCTAATCAACACACACATTCTTATGGCAAACACAAGCACGCAAACAATGAAACCAAATAACAAAAAGGTAATTAGTAATTTGTGTTTTGTAAATGTAATTAGTAAGGGTACAATAACTAGTAATTATGTAAGTATTTTGGTTTGTTAAATGGGTAGTAGTTTGTACTGTTGATGTGATAGTTGCACAGTATGATACATTATTTGCGATTATTAAGATAGTACTCTATAAAATTTGGAGCCAAAAATTTGATTTATTCAAGTTTATGCTTTAATTAACAGGTTCAAAGGCAAAATTTTCAAATAATTCAATTGTTAATTTCAAATTACAACTTGGAGGCAAATTTTTGGATCGAAATTTTTTGAATCACAAACGATTCATATTCTTGGTGTATAGCCTCTTTTCTCTCCTTAAAAAAAAGACTGCAAATAAAAAACAAAAATCAAATCTTCTCTCACCATTACTCTCCAAGCTAAGCCATAATCATTTTCTTTTACCCTTTGTTGCTCAAGAGTCATGGAAACTGAACCCATTGTTGATAACCATACTTTGCTTCCTCTTGATCATATTGTACATGATGATAACGCCTTAGAATATGAATCCGAAAAGTCTTCTGATGAAGAAGATATAGATGAGCCTGTAACCAACCAAACACTTGAGATACTAGCTAAGAGGGGCTCAACCAGGCTAGTAAAGTTTCGCGCGAAGCATGACAAACCTGGTGCAATAAAGCTCAAGGTAACCTTCGATGCATTCGGTAGGGTAACAGGGGAAAACAGAGCAGTGTTTGTGAGTTTTTTAGGAGATGTGGCTTGTGAGCAGATAGGTGTGAAGATTCTACACTGGAAGAAGGTGAATAAAGAATCAAGAGATAAACTATGGGATGAAATCTTGGTACATATATACTATTTTGTAACCCAGTACTACATAAGTTTATGTATGCAGTTACATTATGTGCAACTAATTAACAACATTGTGTTAATCTTTTCAGAAATTTTTTGTTGTTGACGTCAAATACAGAAAATTGATAATGATTCTTCTTGGTAAAATGCTAAGGAATTACAGAAGGAAGCTCAAATTCAACTACATTTTGCCCAACCTAAATACACCTTCCAAACTGAATGAAGTCCCGGACTTGTATAATACAATAATGAAATCAGAAGACTGGGTCGAGTATGTTAAATACACGACCACCGAAGCATACAAGGTTTTAATTAGTCATCTTTAATTAAGTGTATATGTCATTTTATTATTTTCAGTTTGCAGCATTACCGCATCTAAACGCCTTATGATTTTGTGTTTTTAGGAGAAATCTGAGAAAGGTAAAATGGCGCGTTCCCAAAATATTTATCAGCATAAAATGGGACGAGGTGGATATGCTTATGTCAAAGAGAAAATGGTAAGATTACACAATGTTTGTTTTACCAATTAAGAGACGATCAATATGAGAAATGAATCTGTTTACATTGCCCAATTTGCACATTTGCATTAATACCCTCATATTTTTGATTATATTGGTTTAATTGTACATGTGTAAGCATCCTCATATTTTCGTTTATCTTGGTTTAACTTTACATGGGTATGCATTTGATGTTTATTAGATCCAAAATAAAGAGATTGAAGCGGATGAAGAACCCCCCCCCCCCCCCCCCCCCCGTGATGTAATGTGGGTGAAAGGAAGGGTAAACAAAGACGGCGAATACCCAAATGATGATATTAAATCAAAGGGAGATGAACTTGTAAGTTTGACTGCTAATTCTATTATTATGCTTATATAGCAGCAACATTTAACTGTGTACTAGCAGTAGTAGCTTGTATACCAGCAGTTACTCTAACAGCATCAAGAAGACTTTTAATCCCAACATTTCCTATATTTTTTGTGCAGAAGAAGCTGATGACAAGATCAAGGAAGGAACATCGGGTTTTGATGATGGCACTGATGCCATGACATTTGTATTTGGTAAGGAAAAGGGCGGTTATGCCAGAGGAGTGGGAGGTGCAGTAACATACAAAGAGTATTTTGGCCTTCCTCGAAGAAAACAAGAAGCCAATGAAAAAATTATCTTACTTCAAACTCAACTGGATAATGAGAGACGCGAGCGTGAAGAAAAAGATAAATTGATCAAGAAATTGTCCGCCGAGATGACCGAAAAAGATGTGCAGGTCAATAAATTATCCGGTGAGGTGGAAAACACAAATATAATGCTTTCTCAAATTCTGCAACAGTTGAATGATAAAGGGATGAATATAACTCTGCCAACTGAACCATCGCCAATAGCCTCAATTGTAAGCCATTTTTTATGTTGTTAACAATTTCATTTTCTAATGCTAACACCACTGATGCTAATGATACTAGGCATTGAATATAAACTGATGAGTGACTGTATTTCTTAATTTATATTGCAGGTGACTCCAATGGCCATTGACAATATTGCAGGTGACTCCAATGGCACTCAGACAAGTGGTGTTGTAAGTCCTAAAGATGCGGGAATTGAGGAGAAATCCAATGGCCTTGAAACTTCTAAAAAGGTAACGGAAACAATGGTAAGTATAATAATAAAAGATCGCCCTTTGATTTTTGAATTTTACATACATGATCGACTAATGTACCGTGTTTTATATATACGTATAGGAACCTGCTGCTAAAACTGTCAGGCCAAAGCATAACCTTAAGTCACGACGAAATGGGTCTCCAGATTCCCAATCGCTACAAAATGTGTCGTCTCCAACACAACCACTGTCAACAGTATGTATTTCAACATGTTTCTTGTTACTCTTTTGTTTAAATAATGTAACGTGTTTTATATATACATATAGGAACTTGCTAAAACTGTCGGACCCAATAAGCCAAAGCAAAAGAAGCGACGAAACGGGTCTCCAGATTCCCAATCGCAACAAGATGTGTCTCTAACACAAGCACTGCCAACAGTATGTATTTCAACATGTTTCTTGTTATTCTTTTGTTTAAATAATTTCTGATATATACATAAAAATTCTTTTTTTGTAGACACTTAAGTGCAAACTGTGGATTATAAAGCAAACAAATATTGTTGCTTTGGGTACCGTATATACCAGTCTCATGGAAAGCAAGTGCTGCATAACCGACCACTCCCAAGTGATTGCTACAAAGTGTCGATTGATGAATCGTTAGTTGATGCAGCATGCGTACCGGACGTAGCAAATAATGGGTTAAAAATAGTTAAGAATGTTGAAGGTAGTTTCGTTGCATGGCCAAAGGATCAAGTTATTTTTGAAGAGGTGGTACGTACATGTGTTTTTTCAACCTACATATATAATTATTCATATGTAATTCAATGTTTGATAGAAGCGTCTTTTCTTTACTACAGGTTATACCAACAAACCATGTGACTAAATGTGTACCACAGGCACCACCGAAGAAACAATATATATCTGCTAACGACTTAAGGCAAACTGCTAAGGGGGTGAAGGTTCAAAAGTCTTTAGATATTTGATTAATTAAGTACGACATTACAATTGTATATTCTGTCCAGTTATATACATTCGAGTTTAATTCAATTTGAAATTTCTTGTGTTTTTTAATATTGTTTTATATATAATATATATACTCTTTCCAGCAGCACTAGCATAGTACTAGCAGCAGTAACTCTGCTTCAGCAGGACTACCTTAGTACTGCTAGCAGTAGCAACTCTGCTCCAACATTATTGGTCACTCTTTGTTTAATTCGATGTGTGACTAAATAGTACCAAAGGCCACACAAAATAAAAATTCATGTGACCATTGGATGAACAATAGTCACGCAAAATACACATTTCTTCACTTTAAACAGCATATGGTCACACTTATTAACAACTTTGGCCACTTTATGCTTAATTGTATGTGACTAAATACCCAAAACAAGCATGCTTTGTGTGACTAAATATTATAAAAGGCCACACAAACATAAAATTCAAGTGGCCATTGGATGATCAATAGTCACACAAAATACAAATGTCTTCACTTTAAACAGCATATGGTCACACTTATCAACACTTTTGGCCACTTAATGCTTAATTGTATGTGACTAAATAACCAAAACAAACATGCTTTGTGTGACTAAATATTACAAAAGGCCACACAAACATAAAATTCATGTGGCCATTGGATGATCAATAGTCACACAAAATACACATTTCTTCACTTAAAACAACATATGGTCACACTTATTAACACTTTTGGCCACTTTATGCTTAATTGTATGTGACTAAATACCCAAAACAAACATGCTTTGTGTGACTAAATATTACAAAAGGCCACACAATCTAAGAATTCATGTGACCATTGGATGATCAATAGTCACACAAAATACACATTTCTTCACTTAAAACAGCATATGGTCACACTTATTAACACTTTTGGCCACTTTATGCTTAATTGTATGTGACTAAATACCCAAAACAAACATGCTTTGTGAGACTAAATATTACAAAAGGCCACACAAACTAAGAATTCATGTGACCATTGGATGATCAATAGTCACACAAAATACACATTTCTTCACTTAAAACAGCATATGGTCACACTTATTAACACTTTTGGTCACTTTATGCTTAATTGTAGGTGACTAAATACCCAAAGCAAACATGCTTTGTGTGACTAAATATTACAAAAGGCCACACAAACTAAGAATTCATGTGACCATTGGATGATCAATAGTACACATTTCTTCACTTTAAACAGCATATGGTCACACTTATTAACACTTTTGGCCACTACTTTTTAAATTGTATGTGACTAACTCGAAAAAAACAACACACGATGTGTGACTAAATCATCACAAACGTCACATTTATTATATTTTCGTGTGGCCATAGGATGGGAAATAGTCACACATACTGATGAATCCAACAAAACTTGTGCCTAATTAGTCACACATATTCGGGTTTTGGTCACTCTTTTTGTCACACACACCCAAAAAAACGGCCACAAACTAAACAATGTGACCATATGATACCTACGGTGGCGCGACTTTTTGTCACACACACCCAAAAAAATGTGTGTGACTATATGCATATAGTCACGCATTTCCAGTGTGACGATAGGTGAAATCTGTACCAGTGATATGAAATTGAATATATTTCATACGATTTTTACATTCCACAAGTTTAAATTACTATGCTAAACAAAAAAGGACTGATAGTATTAAATGAAGAAGCCAAGGTGATTAAGCATATACATAGAAGAAAGCCTGTTACTGTTGTGAACTCAGATGGAAGGTTGTTCTATATCAGTTCTTGAATAGGGAGAGTTGCAATTGATGCATCCTTGTGGGCACCAAGCAAGGAATAAGACGGGTACGTGTTTGTTCCCACACCAAGAAACTTAGCTGTATCTCTTTGACACACTAAAACTACTCATTATTATCTCTTCTTTCTTCAAAGAGAGATGGTGTTTGTGAAGGAATTAAGCCAAAAGGTGAGGTTTTGGGGGCATATGGGTCAGTAGATATAGAGGTTGAGAATGGAATTGCTACTTGACGGCTTGATCCCAGTTGAGCTTCACGATCTTATTAATTACTTTAGATAAATCTAAGGTAATCGGTATAGAAACTGATTTCGAGTTGTATATCAAATATTATGCGGAAACTAATACTTGATCTTAAGAAGAATAAACACAAACGAATTCTCAAACAACACTTCAATATATTAATACGATTGCTCTGAATAGCAATAGGGTTACAAGAAACCTTGAAGTGTAAAACAATACGTATGCTAAGATAATCAATCAATCGATCAATAACTCTAACCCTAGAACCTCCTTTTCTAGCGTAAGGAGTCCTAGTCGGTTTACAAGACTTCCTATACAAGAAAAATATTCACACGTATCTTTTCTATACTTATCTTAACATACTTTACATAATTAATAAGCAGCAGAGTAATCCATCTAGCAGCAGAGTCCTCGTGAGCTAGCAGCAGAGTTACAATGTGCCTATTATACCAAAACAGCAGAGTTACCAAAACAGCAGAGTTCTTGTGCTAATCAGCAGAGTTACATAACTATCCAGCAGAGTTGTAATTCTCGAATCAGCAGCATTTTAGACCCAACAATCCTCCCCTAAACTTGATATTTTTCATCAAAAATCATCAAGTTTCCTTCAATCCAAATAACCACCAGGAGGATGCTTCCAAACACCTTACTGTTTTGAAACTTGTGATACCAGCAACTTTTTATACTTCTCAATCAGTTCTTTTGCTTGATGATCTGCATCAAATGGTCTTTGAAGTGTCAACTTACCAGGTTGCAACATTTGATACAAAATAGATGTACTGTTATTGATAACATAATCCTTCTCCACAAGCATATATACAGTCACACCTATGCATGATAAAACATGAACTCCACAACTTTGATATAAGTACCATTTCTGAACTGTAGAGCTCAGTAACTTCTTCCATTCAATACTTCTTTCATCTGGTTCAAACATGTTCTTCAAGTAGTAATAATTTAGTCTCTCATACACTATCTCTGGTCTAGTATCTCCATACTTCATCTTGTACAAATTCCAGAGTTGAGTAATATCATCTCTATCCATGTAGTGCAACATCTGAGAAAAACTAATATATCCCACACTTGAACCATTTGATCTTTTTATAATCCAACATACTTGACTATCAGCTAAAACATCATGTGAATATGAAATGATTGGATACTTGATTGATAAAGGAACTTCATTGAGCAACTCAGGTTCCTCTTGAGTGTCATGAACTGTAAGATCCATAATCTCTTTCATATCAACATCAGTCACTTTGTCAATATCATGCTCATCATTCACTTCTTCTTTCTCTGACTCACTATCACTCATCATTACAGATTGAGTTCTTCTCCTCTTCCTACTCACCTGCTTTACTCTCTTACCTGTCCTCTTATAACCAATAACCTTCTTAACTTCTTCTCTCTCAAACTCCATGGTTTCCTTGTCATCTTGTTTCTTTGAAACACTTCCACTTCCAGATGCTTTCACATTTTCAGATCCCATAACCTCTGTAGTTCTTTTCTTTTCAGAAACTTTTCTTGGATTAAGTTTAGCATAAGTTTCATAAAACTCTTTTTCAATTAAGTGATCTGACTTACCCTTAAAATCCTTCATCTGATAGTTTCTAGCATTCTTCAAATAGTACTTCATGTCTTTAACCAATGCTTTCCTTGAAACTGACTTTGGTTTATAACCATGCTTCTGTGCTTCTTTTATCCTTAAAATCAGCTCTTCCCACTTAGTCAATCCATTCTTTCTAAGTATGAACTCAACAAGCTCTTTTGTCTTTTCAGCTCCATCCAACTGCTCATCATTTGATATCAACCTTGCTTCACCTCTTACAATCATATCAGAATCAATGAAATACTGCAATTGTACATCTAATTCTTCTTGACTAACTTCATTGACTGTAGAGCATTCCTGATATTCAAACTGATTTCCTTCTTCTTCAGCTGCAACTCTTCTTGCATATTCTTCATCTTGAGCAATTTGAGCTTGTTCATCAGCCAACTTTTTCATCCTTTCAAACTTTTCACTTGATTCAGCAACAGGTTGTTGTGATGGTGTGGGTGTTTTAGTTTCTTTGTTCATGTTCAGCAACACTTGAGCTAAAGTCATCTGTTCATCATCTGAATCAGCAGAATCATTTACTCCAGCAGAGTCCTTTACACCTGCACTCTGCTCAGTCTCATCAGCAGAAACCTTCAACCCATCAGCAGAGTGTTCTGCACCAGCAGAGTCACCCTTTTCACCAACATTTTCAACAAAATCCTTTTCAACCTCCCCTGAACCTGTCACATCCTCTTGATCCTTATCATTCCACACAGCCTCTTGTTCATTCCTCCCCTGTTTGGAAGCATCCTCTTCCAAACTTGGTTTGGACCTCTTCTTTAGCCTCCCCTCAAGGTGTTTAACCCTTAGCTTAAGTCTCCTTATTTCAGCACCTTGAGTAGCTCTGACTGTCCTTAATTCCTTTCTTAGATCAAGCACCTCCTTTGACAATTTTGTACAATTTTCCGTCAATTCTTTCAATTGTTTCATGATATCCTCACAACTTCGGTCTGTGTAACCTGACCCGAGAGGTTGATCATTGGAATTGTCATTTTGTACAGGTGTGTTAGCCGTCAAATCATCAGTTTCAAGTTCAATTCTAGCATCAACACTTCGACCTGTGTGACCTGGTCCGAGAGGTGTATCATTTGCAATGTCAATATGTACATCAGTGTCCATCAATTCAATATGTTCATCTCTGTCCTCATCACTTCGAGATGTATTACCTTCTCTGAGAGGTGAATCTTGGGACAAAAGCTCAGTCTCATCCCTAGGATGAACATCTGAGCCCCCCATAAAATCCATTTGGCTGGGGTTACCACCAGTTGTGTCAGGTTCCTGAGAACCTTCTACAAATGATGTTGCCATGGTTGAGGTCTTAATTATGTTGACACTGTCCTGTTCAACTACTAAGTTGGAAACAGTAGTGCCAGCCTCTTCCATCATGATACCTCCAACACCTGTATCAGCCTTATCTGCTACCATACTGACATTGGCCTGAGGTTGCACAATGCCCTCTTGGGAATTCCTAGGTGATTGGGTGTTTTGGGTTTCATTTGACACTGATTCATTCAAACTTGTTGATGAGGATGTGTGATGGGAAGCTGTGGGTGTTCCAGCCTCTTCATCCTCATTGACTTCAGCCACTACATTCAAGATATGCTCAGTTAAGGGAGTAATAACACCAGAAAATCCCTTCCCATTCTTCTTTAAAAAAGCAAACATCTTGATGGCCATTCTACTACAGGGCTCAATTTGTACATGCCTCAATGGTTCTCTTAGCTGTTTGTTTATAATAAGTTGTAGAAACCCTGGGTACAAATAAAACTTCTTTTTAACAAACTTTTTCAACCCCTCAAATATCATACCAGAAAAATCAAAGGGCTGCCCTGTAGCTAAACATACCAAAGCCATAGCTTGAGAAGCACTAAACTCATTCCATCCACCTATTTTAGGAAACAAGCAGTGTTGTAGAGTATGCAGTAAAAACTTCCAATGTGGACAGAGACGACCTTTCAATAATGTACTACCAGCCTCAGGTCTCTCATATCCAAAAGTCTCAAGCTCAGTCATAACTACTTCTGGGGTAATAGTAGGGGGTGTTGGGGTGCCTGATAAGCGTAAACTTCTCTTAATTGTGGTTTCACTAACTACAATATTCTCCCCATCTACACTACCTACCAATCGTTCCTCACCATCTAAGACATCCACCTTAACAGTTGACCAAAATTGCTTCATATGAGATGTATAAATGGTAGGATCAGCAGTTAACGCATACCTTAACTTTGAAGCACTCAGGAAATCCATAACCTCATAAAATCCATCAGCGGCAGTAACCTTACTGAGAAATGCTATCTGATTGTGTTCTTCAGGAAACGTTCTTTGAGCCATTTGATTTGGGGGTTTTGGGTTAAAGTAAATGAATTGATGTTCTTGGGTGAAGATCAAATGTAATTCGGAACAACTAAAATGGAATTAGATCAAATTGGTGAAAGATACCGTTTTGATCTAATTAGGTTTAAGAACGCGCCAAAAGTTACAGTTTGACCCTTCAACTTTCAAACTCATCAGCAGAGTTATGAAAGTGTTGACCTAAAGTCAACTTTCCCAAAATTTTGAAAATCACCTCCTTAAATACAATACCAACCCCACATTTAACTCCATAAATCCTTAATCACTAAATCAAATCCCCAATTCAAAACCCTAACTCAATAACAATCCAACATGAGTTCTTCAAAAACACCAATCATTGAAATATCTTCAGATTCATCATCTGATGAATCACAAGGTTGGGCTAGTTACTTTCCTAAGAATGCATCCACATCGCAACAAAAAGGAAAAGCAATCAAGGAAGAATCATACTCCGATCCACTCCCTTCAACACCATCGTCATTCGAAGATTCAAGCGATGATGAAACAGCAAATTGGCCTGGAAAACAGCAAGGTTGGCCAAAACACATGACTTACTACCAAGGTGCTTGGGAAATCATCCCTTCAAAACATCCAATATCCGCTGAACTTCAGAAACAACTGGAGAAAGCCGCAGCCGATTTTGCAGAGAGTGTCCACATTCCACATTCGAAGCCAAATCCGGTTGAGAAGAAACCCTCTGTGCCAAAGAAGAAAAACCAGCAGAAGAAAGCAGCTCCCTCTACCAGTCAGCAGCAAAATCCACCACCACGTTCAGTGGTACTTGCACTCCCCTGCCCAAGGGTGTTTGAAGCCATGGGCACCAGGGGACCACGTAGCAAGGTCATGCCAGAATTTGCTAAGATGTAGGTTGTGAATCTATGTAACTTGTTGTCTTTTGATGTTTCTTTCGAATGATGGTTGTAAGAAAACTTGCTCTGTACTTTGCTTATGGAATGAATGAACCTTTTAATTTTCCTTGCTTAACTTGAGTATTTGTATATGTATCTGCAAAAGGTTAGTAGCAAACAACAAACACAAGCAAAAATATTCCAAAAACAGCAGCAGAGTACCATAGCAACAGACAACTAAACAACTTAACAAACAGCAAATTTTGACTTAACAAACAGCACAAATCCTTACAAAACTTTACAAAAACATACAGAGATAAGATGGTTTAAGATTTAAAGATTGATCATACCAATACTAGCAACTAAAAATTGAAACCTACTTATGTCAAAACTTTTGGTAAGTAGATCAGCAACATTATTGTCAGTATGTATTTTAACCACTTGAATTAGCTTTTTCTCATAGCAATCTCTGATAAAATGATGTCTTATCTCTATGTGTTTTGTTTTAGAATGAAAAACAGGATTTTTGATAATACACATTGTGCTGTTGTTGTCAATGAAAATTTTTGTGTTGATAAAATTGTACCCATAATCCAGCAATTGGTTCTGTATCCAAAGCACTTGTCCACAGCAGCTAGAAGCAGCAACATATTCTGCTTCAGTTGTCGAATTTGCTACCACTGTTTGTTTCTTACATTGCCAGGAGATCAGCCTATGACCAAGATACTGACAACCCCCAGTGGTTGATTTTCTGTCCATAGTAGCTCCAGCATAGTCACTATCTGAGTATGCTATCAAGTCAAATGGTGAATTATTGGGATACCAAAGACCCAATTTTGGTTGACCCTTTAGGTACCTAAAAATTCTTTTGACTACTTCCAAGTGTGAAACTTTTGGGGATACTTGGAATCTAGCACAAGCACACACAGAAAACATGATATCTGGCCTTGAAGCAGTCAGATACATCAATGAGCCAATCATTGATCTGTACAGATGCACATCAACCTCTACTCCATCTTCATCTTTGAGCAAAGGCTTGTTCTTATCCATGGGTGTCTTGGCTGCTTTCACATCCTTGAAACCAAATTTCTTCAACATATCAGCCACATACTTGTCTTGGCTAATAAAAATCCCATCTGACTTCTGCTTAACTTGAAGCCCCAAAAAGAAAGTCAATTCACCCATAGAACTCATCTCAAACCTGCTGTGCATAAGTTTCTCAAATCCATCACATAACACCTTATTTGTAGACCCAAAAATGATATCATCTACATAGACCTGAACAAGTAGGATATCCTTTTTGGCTTTCTTAATGAACAATGTTTTATCAATGGTTCCCCTGCTAAAACCATTATTCAACAAATACTGAGATAAGGTGTCATACCAAGCTCTAGGAGCTTGATGTAGTCCATACAGTGCCTTCTTCACCTTGTAGACCCTATCAGGGTACTTAGGATCTTCAAACCCAGGTGGTTGCATAACATAAACCTCTTCAGGTATCTTTCTATACAAGAAAGCACTTTTCACATCCATTTGATACACAAGAAAATTCTTGTATGAGGCATATGCCAAGAAAAGTCTGATAGCCTCCAGTCTTGCAACTGGAGCAAATACCTCATCATAGTCTATCCCTTCTTCCTGAGTGTATCCCTGAGCCACCAATCTAGCCTTGTTTCTGATAACAATGCCTCTTTCATCTCTTTTACATCTGAACACCCATTTTGTACCAATTGCCCTTTTTCCATTAGGCAAATCAACTAATGTCCAGACCTCCTGAAGCTTGAACTGCAGCAACTCCTCTTGCATAGCTTCAACCCAACTTTCATCTTTCAAAGCCTTGTGAATGGTCTTGGGTTCTTCTTGAGATAAGAAACAGGCAAACATGCAATTCTGTAAATCCTTGTGGCTATTCCTCTTCTTAAGTGTTTGGGCAAACAATCCCTGATCAAGCAAATCACTCAACCCTTTTGATTTACTTCTAGTCTGAACAGCAGAGTGAACATCACCAATTATTTGCTCCTTTGGATGATTCCTGTGGATTCTTGTTGTTGGTGTGGGACTAACAGGTATGTCAGTCTCCAAGTTTGATAAATCAGCTTCAGCACTAAAAACATCAACAACTTCATCATCAGTATCCACATACACTTCTTCTAATTCAGGCATCTCATCAGCAGAATCATCATCAGAATCACCAGTTATATCAGTAGAGTCTTTGAGTTCAGCAGCAGAGTTACCAAGCTGAACAGCAGAGTGTTTTGCCTTAACAGCAGAGTGCTTTGGCTTAACAGCAGAGTGTTTTGGCTTGGCAGCAGAGTTAAGAAAACTGCTGCTTGGTGTATTCCCTTGAATTCCATCAACTTGTGACTCTATACTTCTTTCCTTATCATCATTCATGTCATTAGGAGAAGGTTCATCAACACCTTCCACATCAACCTTTGGTAATTCTTTATGAACAGCAGCATCATCTGAACTCTTTCCCTCTTTAGGAGTGAAGTATTGATCAAACGTGCTCCTTTCAATCAAAACAAACTCCTCTGCAGTGTCATCCTTCTTTGCTTGTGTACCTGCATTGGGTTAGTTTGTGTACCTGCAGACATGTTAGTGGTACCTGCAATGACTGGTTGATAATTCATACTCTTGGTTAAGGAATCAATATCAAACATCCACTCAGGACCTTTTCCGTAAACATTAGGTGTGGTTTCTCTAATTTTAACATGCAAATTTTCCACCACATGCCCAGTCCTTTGATTGAAAACCCTAAAAGCCTTACTTTCAGTAGAGTATCCAACAAAGTAACCTATGTCTGCTTTCTCACTGAACTTGCCTAAATGGTCAATGGTGTTTAAGATAGTGACAGGATACCCAAATGGTCTAAAGAAATCTATCAGTGGTTTCCTACCATGCAATAACTCATAAGGGGTCTTATTGTGAGGTTTGACTATCTTAGTTCTATTTTGCACATAACAAGCAGTGTTGACTGCTTCAGCCCAAAAGATAGTGGGTAACTTAGACTCTGACAACATAGTCCTAGCAGCCTCAATTAATGTTCTATTTCTCCTCTCAGCCACACCATTTTGCTGAGGAGTTCTAGCTACACTAAATTGTCTAGTTATCCCTTTTTCCTCACAGAACTGATTCATCACTTGATTCTTAAATTCAGTTCCATTGTCACATCTGATGATCTTAACCTTGTGATTAAATAGGTTTTCTATCCTTGTTATAAAAGCCTTAAGAATGCCAGCTGTCTCATTCTTAGTTGCTAAAAAGAATACCCAAGTAAACCTACTGAAATCATCAGTGACCACTAAGCCATACATCTTTTTATTCAAACTATGCACATAAGTAGGTCCAAATAAGTCCATGTGTAACATAAACAAAGGTTCAGTTATAGAATTCACCAATTTGGACTTACAAGATGCTCTATGTTGCTTTCCCATTTGGCAAGCAACACATACTTCAGGATTCTCAAAGACCTTTGAAGGCAATCCTCTGACCAAGTTCCCTTTCACAAGCTTGTTGATAGCCTTGTAGTTCAAATGTCCAAGCCTTCTGTGCCATAGTTTGGATTCATCAACAGTGGCTTTGGCAAACAAACAAGTCAAATCTCTTTTGGGAATAATATTCTTTATATCTACACTGTATATATTGTCATGTCTAGGGACTTTAAGAAGAACCAATTTATCATCAGGTATCTTATAGTCAGGAGACAAGACAAGACACTCAGTATCGGTAAAAAGAACAAAATTCTTCCTGTCACACATTTGTGAGACACTAAAAAGATTAAACTTGAGACCATTCACCAAATACACTTTCTCAAAATCCAACTTTCCAGTTCTGATGATGCCTTTACCAACGATTTTTCCACCTTTAGGGTCATTCCCAAAGGCCACATAACCACCATCCAAAGCTTCAAAATTCTCCAAGTTGCTTTGGTCTCCAGTCATATGTGAAGAGCATCCACTATCAAAAATACATTTGTCCTTTAGCTCCTTTTGTAGATTGCCCTGCACAAAAAGTAAGAGAATTAGTTTCTCTTGGGGACCCAAGCCATTACTGACTTGGATCTACCTTGTGCATCAAAGTAGTCAAATTTCTTCAACTGCATTGGTGCACTGCTGTGTCTGAGAACATGATCTAAAACTTTAACTTTTGGTTTCCAGACCCAGCAAGCTGAGGCTTTAACAGCATAAAAATGATTGCCTACAACAGTATCAGTAACAACTTTAGGCAAAACAGCAGAGTCTGCCTTAACAGCAGAGTTTGCCTTTTCAGCAGAATCAACTTTTTCCTTCTTAATGGGCACTGTTGATGCAATAGGAGAGATAACTCTAGAAGTACCATCTCTCATCAAAACTTCCCTAGGAACCATGTTTCTTTTAGGATGAGGGTGAGTCTTTCTAGCAAAGTTTCTGTGGTTCACCCTATTGTACTGGTTCCATGCTGGTTTCTTATAGCACTCATCTTGCAAATGTTCAAAGCTACCACAGCAATAACATGCCTTCTTAAGTAATTGAAAGTCAGTACCTAATTTATGTGAAACTAGGTTGTTCCAATTTCTCTGGTTTCCCCTAGGCAAGTTATTTGATCTTTTTGGATAAACTCTAGGTGTGTTGTCAAACTCAGCCATCTTCCTAGAGATACCTTTACCAAACCTAGGCTTAACAAAATTTACCCTTTTAGCCCTAGGTACTTTTGATTCAACAACAGTAGGAATTTCTTCCTTTTTGTTCTTAGGGGTTGAATCAGATTCCACTTCATCATCATCACTGTCAGACACCCAATCTTCAATAAGGGGTGCTTCATCATACTTCTTTACCTCAACCTTAGGTGACTCTATTTCTTTTTCATTAGTTTCAACAACAGGTTTACTAATTTCACCTACAGGTTTAACCCCAGACTCAGAGATGAATGTTAGTGTCCTTGTAAGAGGAGCATTGGCACTAAGTTTATTAGGATGAGAAACAACATTATATCCTAAACCAGTAAAGTGTCTTCCTAATGGTTTACTGAGAATATCAGTGGCAAATTGTTGTTTTTCCACCCTAACAATGTGTTTTTCAGATTCACTCATAGCTAAGTCTCTAGCCTGTTCAGCCTCTCCTACTTTTTCTTTAAGAACCTTAATCTCATCATTTTTCAAGATAATTTCATTTTTTAAGACAGTGATCTGATCAAGGTATTCAATTTCAGCCTTTTTATAAAATTCTAATTTCTCTTCTAAGTTCTTTAAACCATATGCATAACTAAGATTATCTAGCTTAATTGTATCATTTTCCTTTTTAAGGTTTCCATAGCTAGACTCAAGCATCTCAATTTTATCAGAACATGATTTAAAAGAACAAGTTGAATCATTGGATACCTCAGAGTCTGATCCAGAAGAAGAATAGGCCATGAGAGCAAAATGCTGTACTTCAGGTTCCTCTTCAGCTACCAATGCAGAATTTGGACGATCCTCAGCAAGATCACTCCAATCAAAATCACCTAACCCATCACATGATACCATAGCAGTAGTGGAATTTGGCTCTTCATCAGCAGACTTCTTGAAATTCTCATTGCTTCTTTTTGGTGCTTTGCATTCTCTTGCAAAGTGTCCCTTCTTTCTGCAGTTAAAACATTCAGCCTTTGACTTATCAAATCCCACACTTTTGTTCCTTCTGAACTTCCTCTTTTTACCAGTTCTCTTAAGAAACCTTCTTGCCCTCATAGTAAGCATTGCAAACTGCCATTGCATATCAATTTCCTCAACATCATCAGGATCAAGTTCATCCAGATCTTGAGGCATGACTGAAGTACTTGTAGTAAGTTCAGCCAAGTAAGCACAAATTGCAGCATCACTGATAGTGTTGGTGTTAGAAGAGTCAGCAGCAGAGACATGTGAACCAACAGCAGGAGCAAAAGCACCAGCAGCAGAGTGCTGTTCTTGATGTCTACCAGTAGTCTTGTTGCTTGAGGAAACAAAAGCAAGATTATTTGTGGTAGAGGATGAACTTGACAATCCTTTAACTTCAGATTCATACACCTTCAAATTGTTATACAGATCATCCAATGTCATAGTATCAAAATCTTCCTTATGTCTCCAAACCACTGTATGAGTGTTCCATTCAGAAGAGAGACTTCTCAGAAACTTTAGATTGACATCCTCTTGAGATGGCTCAATCTTCAACAGAGCCATCTGACTGGTTAGCTTATGAAGTCGATCATAAGTTCCTTCAATGTCCTCAGAACTTGAAGCAGTGAAAGTTTCAAACTGATGCTTCAGTAGATTCTTTCTTGATTTCTTTGTAGCTTCATTCCCACCAAATCGAAGTTCGATTGCTTCCCATAACTCCTTAGCAGAATCAATATGATTAAAGCTCAATTGATAGTCATTAGGTATTCCCATCATGAGAATACTGTGAGCCTTAACCTCCAATCTTCTCTGTGCTTTCTCTTCACTTGTCTTGAGAGTCAAGACTGATCCAGTAGCAGTCTTGGTTTGCACAGTGTCTCCATGAACAATAACTTCCCAAAGTGAGTAATCAACCATTCTTATGTACTGTTGAATCCTCATCTTCCAGATCTCATACTCTCCAGGCTTGAGCATAGGAACCCTTGATGCAGTAACCATGTGTGTAGAGTCGGAGTCCATTGCTTACAGTGATGATTAGCAAATCTTGTATTCAGAAATTCTTCTTGGTACCAGTTTCTAGATCACAAGCTCTGATACCACTTGTTGATCCCAGTTGAGCTTCACGATCTTATTAATTACTTTAGATAAATCTAAGGTAATCGGTATAGAAACTGATTTCGAGTTGTATATCAAATATTATGCGGAAACTAATACTTGATCTTAAGAAGAATAAACACAAACGAATTCTCAAACAACACTTCAATATATTAATACGATTGCTCTGAATAGCAATAGGGTTACAAGAAACCTTGAAGTGTAAAACAATACGTATGCTAAGATAATCAATCAATCGATCAATAACTCTAACCCTAGAACCTCCTTTTCTAGCGTAAGGAGTCCTAGTCGGTTTACAAGACTTCCTATACAAGAAAAATATTCATACGTATCTTTTCTATACTTATCTTAACATACTTTACATAATTAATAAGCAGCAGAGTAATCCATCTAGCAGCAGAGTCCTCGTGAGCTAGCAGCAGAGTTACAATGTGCCTATTATACCAAAACAGCAGAGTTACCAAAACAGCAGAGTTCTTGTGCTAATCAGCAGAGTTACATAACTATCCAGCAGAGTTGTAATTCTCGAATCAGCAGCATTTCAGACCCAACACTACTTGACGGCATATTGCTACGTGTTGGCCCCTCGTAAATACATGAAAACAAAATAATTATTCATTAATTAATCGGGAAATAAGTAAAAGAGGTTTTTGCTAGTAATCCCATAATGATAATTACATTTATTTCCTGATTGATAGTCATCCAATCTCAGTTGTTAATGTTTTGTTTTTTTATGCTATCTAATGCAATCTTATATCTATCTTGTCATATTGAGCCTTTTTCACCTACAATTATAGCCCAACGACACAAATCATTAAGGCGGCAAATATTTCTCCTCTTTGCGTCTTTACCTAGGTTGGAAATATTGGTGGTACAAAGCAACTAAAGAGGTAATATATCTTTCTCCTCTTTGCGTCTTTACATAACTCAAAAACCAAAAAAAGATACTACTACTATTTCTATCATATTTCTTTAGCCCCCAAATTTTGAGTCTGCAAGAATTGAACAACAAATATTGGTGCTACAAATCAACTAAAGAGGTAATAAGCTGTCATTCATTCCATTCCAAAATGATGAAGAATTAAAAATATCATATTATAAAAAAACATAATATGCATTACTAAACATTTATCCAGAGAATAATGGTTCCTATGCAAAATTATAAATATCCAATAACATAACATCGTAGAATATTAATTGTCAATGAAAAACCTAAAAGTAAACAACTGATTGTTTTATGAAAAATAAAGCAGTCATATCTGAAGATGGTGAAGTGTTGATTTATCTCAAACATTCTTTGTTATATTCATTGTCGCCATCTTTTTATTTCCTTGTGCATCATGCTCATCAATGGTTTCATGTGTTCTTTTTTTCTCATTACCACCACTAACATTACTTGTTGAGGAATCCGCATTATTCATTCTTGCGTTGCTGATGTCGATGTTGGTTTCACCTTCATTATCCTGTAATGATTTATAAACAAATAAATCATTTACAATTAGTTTAAAAAATATGTTATTGTTAAACTATTTATGAATATATTATGTAATACCTCATTAACAAAATCAGATGGATTTGCAATGTCATCGTCAACGTTCTGGAATGTTTAACACATAAAATATCAATAACTATTAGATTTAAAAAATGGATTACTGTTACTTACAGTAAATAGTGTAATATATGATACCTGATCCACATTGTTTGATGCTTCTATATTCATATTCTCAGCATCTTCTAACACATTTTCTCCATCAACTATCTCATCTTCATTATTCTCATAATCATGTTGACCGTCCTCTAAATCATCTTCTTTTTCGGCATTTTCAAACTCATCTCCCCCATTCTGAAACTCAGCTTCGCCATTTGCTAAATCATCATCACTATTTTCAAACTCTTCTCCATCATTTTCTAAATCATTATCACTATTTTCAAACTCATCTCCAGAATTCTCTATATAATCTTCACCATTTTCAAAGTCTTCTTCATTATCCTGTTTTGTTTTGTACAAAAAATAAGTTTTTTTTTTTAAATTGGCATAAACAAATAAAATTTTATGTTCTACAAATAAAATTTTATGTTCATAGTTTCATGATGGTAAGTTAATTTAAAAATAAAGTTTAATCACCTCTTCATCTAGGAAGCCATTTTTGAAGTAGTTGACTGTATCAACATCAGCAGTAACCTTCTCAGTTCGATATATATGGCTATTATTGTTGTGATTAAATTCTGTGTATTTAATCTTGAATAGATATTGTTTTCCAATAATCTGATTAAGCTCATCTGGAAAGTATTCATCTGTATTAATGCCATGTTCTTCCATGATCTCCCATGCAGTCACCTTAGTCATCTTATGCACATTGTTGTCAAAAATTACCACTTGTGCTGTTCCACTTTCGTCTACAATGCGCACAATGATTTTGAACCTTTACATAAAAAGTCAAATGCTTTTAGTATGTTATTTTGTATGCTTTGTTGTTCAAATTTGATAACTAATTATATGTAAATGTGTTTCTTACCTCCATGCAACAGCATATGTTTCTCCATGTCTCTTGCAAAACCACAATTGATTTTTGTTTCTAGAATTCATTCCACCTTTTGTTGCTATCGGTGTGACTCTTGTGTTGCATTCTTTACATCCTCTATAAACCCATCCATTTTCATATTGGATGCTATGTACAGTTGCATAAACAACACAACATGTTTCCTGCATTTTGTACATTTATTTTAGATAATCATATTTTGGTTGTAGATGAATATTGCTTTAATATGCATACGAAATGGAGAAACATAATTGCAATCTTACCGGCTCAATAGTACGAATCATTCCTACCAATCTCTTTACACAACCTTGCATAAATTCTGCTGGTGTAACTACATGCATGTCTTGCGCATGCTCTTGAATCCTGAATTCGCTGGCATTATATCCCTCTTGAGATTCATAGCTGTTTCATATGAAAATTATTTTATGTTTGTGTTTTTATGATATTAATTGTATATTAAAACTCAAATATGCTAATGTTAATTAAATTACCTTTCTCGAAAAGACAATAATTGAGGTATTTTCCTGTTAATGTATATCTTGCTCCCAAATAATGCATTATGCACGGCTGGTTTATCTATCAATTTTAATATTAAAAACATATATATCATCAGAACTTAAAACATAAATTCTACTTTAATGTATTAAAAAATTAAAAAAAAAACATGTTTTTAAACTTACTGTCCCAATATTTAATCTTCCCTAACATGAAAAGGAAGTCTAAATGACCAATTTCTTCAAGCCTGTTCTCGTACTCATTCCACATGAGTGCCCAGTTGTCTCAAAAAGTGCAATCGAGTCTTAAAGATCTGCAAAATATGATATGGATTCATGGTTATATATATACATATATTGGTAAATGTTACAAATATTTATAACATTGAAAAAAAATGTTTTTACTTAGCATCTTCAATGACAATTGTTCGCCGAATTTTAGGACCACCATGGCTATTTACGGACACGATTTTACCAACAGCTACAACTGTTCCAATCACATCTGTCCAATAACATGTGTATTAGTAATTTTCTTTTTAAACAAATAAATCAACGAATTTGCTTTCTATGTAAGAATAAAAATAATACCAACACAATCATGTTCATGGTACTCATTTTTTGGGTCCAATATACGTGTGAACGGTTCATTAATGAATCCAACAAAGTTATCATCAATTTGATCAATTCTCGTGACATCGGTTCCTTTAAAAAAGCTTATTTTCCACCTATTGGGTTACAACGGCAATCTTCCACCATTTTCTGCTACACCGAAGTTAGAGATCATATAGCAATGTCCCTCTTGAAGAAGAGGTTCAAATTTAAACATGAATTCCTTTTTGATGTAAATCTGAATTCTCTCGCCCTGTTTATGTTATTCAAACAATTAGATGTTTTATCAATGTTTTTAAAAATAATATTTATCGGTACACGAATAAATATACTTACCTCAACATCTTGAAAAATACAATCCAAACTGTATGGGTCATGCTCTTCGTTAAGTTTGTGTGAATGCCAAATAGAGATACATCTTCCTTTAATTGCCATGTTATTAACCATAGGATTGACGTCTTTAATTGGAGTCATTTTTAGTTCCTTCATCTTTTGGGCTGAATTTTTTCAAACATATTTAAAATTACAAATGCATTCACACAACAATGAATATTGGAAAACGAATAAATAATCAACCTGGTTAAAAACTCCCATAGGCTGAACTTTGCATTCCATATCCTTTTTTGAATTGTGGTTTGTTTGCTGTAAAATTACGTTTAGCAAAATAATAATAACAACAATGTATATTCAAGAATTCATAAACAATCAAACCTGCTGAAGCACTTTCAAACGATGGAGAATGAATTCCAAAACGGTTTTTTGGAGTTGTTTTGCCTCCTGCAAATCAAGGTTTATAAGTATTATCAATATGTAATGCTATATATACATTGAAATGCATTAACAATGGATTAACAATCAACCTTGTGAATCACTACGAAAGGATGAAGTGTTTAATTCAAAGCCTTTATTTTGTTGTGAATTCACTCCTGTAAATCAATGGTTAAACATTTTTTAAACATGGAATATATCATGGAATATAACATAGTTACAAATATAATTGTGTCTATTCATTTTAAAAACATAAATTACCTGAAAGATTTCTTTTATACCGAGTCGTATGCAACCCTGTCTCATTTTCTTGATAACCCAAAGTTTGGGTTTCTATTGCAGATCCTTTATTTTGTTGAGGTTTTCCTCCTATAAATTATTTTTTTAACTCAATTTGAGAATTTAAAAAACATAATTTCTTTAATAAAAGGAACAAATAAAGAGAAAAAAACCTAATGGAGTTGATTAGATAGTTATTAGACATTGTACCTTTTGTTATACTTCCTGATGGCAAATAACATGCACTTCTCGGATCTCTTTGTTGATTTTTTATGTAAGATAGCCTTTCAGAATCAGTTATATTGCGTCCCCTTGAAGATGTTTTACCTGTTAACAAAGAGAATGAGGAATGTATTAAGTATTTAGAATGTTCAAGATACACTAATTATTTATAATAAATACTCTTGTACCATGACATTTGTATTAATGTACCTTTTGTTAAGCTTGGTAAATCCGAAAAATTTGATCTATAGTTGTCAACTGATTTGGGTATTTCAGAGTTTTCATGAGCTAAATGCCCTTCAAAAGATGATGATTGATTGCCAAAGTTATTGCTTGAATATCCATTCCCTAACAACAATTACTCAACACATAATAAAAAAATTCACTATATGAAAAATATTACAAAAAAAATTTAAGTTGCACGTATTGTACCTTTGTTTGGCCTTTTTAAATTTAAACCATGAGAACCATAGTTTCTCCCTGGTGTGTCACTTTGAAAGACAGGCATATCAATAGAAGTGTCTTTGTATGTTGGTTGTGAAATTGAAGGATTTGTACCTTTCTTTGGCCACTACAAGAAAAATGGCTTTTTAGGACCCCCATAAGCGTCATAAAATGGTACTTTTTAGGACCTTTCATTTAATAGGACCAAGGATGAAAGCGTTTCATCTCGAGCGGTTGTAATAGGTCCAAAGCGTCCTAACCCTTATGAAACCAATTTTATGGTCGTAATATATGTCTATGAACAACACAAATAGCGTCCTAATAAAACCATATTAGGACACTTTTACATTGTTTTAACATGTGATTACCTACTTTTAATCTTTTGAAACACATAAAAACGTCCTAAAAGTATTGTTAGGACGCTTACGATGTAACATCATAGCTATTTTAGCAACCAAGAAAAGGGTCCTAATAACTCAAATAAGATTATGATACCAATTTTATGGTCGCATTTTACGTCTATAAACAACACAAATAACGTCCTAATAAAAACATATTAGGACACTTTTCCAATGTTCTAACATGTGGTAACCTACTTTTAATCTTTTGATACACATACAAGCGTCCTTTAATGTTAATTCTTAGGACGGTTATCATATACCATTATAGTTACTTTAACACCAAGAAAAGGGTTCTAATATCTCAAAAAAGATTATGAAACCAATTTTTTGGTCGTATAAAATGTCTATTAACAACCTAAATAACGTCCTAATAACAACATATTAGGACACTTTTACAATGTTAAGCGTCCTTAAAAGTTTATTGTTAGGACGATTAATAAGTTTAATAGGACAATTTCAAAATCCTGACAAATCATATGATAGGACGCTATTTTCAGCATGCACACTCTATTATTACGATATGAATAAAAGATCAACTAATTATTAAATGAATAAAACGAAATTGTATTTCAAATAAGCAATTGTCATAACAAAAGCACTAAACATAAATAAGGTATAGACATTATCCAACATAAAGTCTTGTAACATTAAACTAGAATTAAAGCAACAAGAAGCTTAGTCCAGGGTCATCATGCATCCTTTCTCAATCGTCACGGACCACCTACAAATATACATCCATGTATAAGCATTAAGTTCCATGTTATTAAAACGAGGACGGCAGCGACCCGCCGCGTTGCGGCGGGGCAGCGACATTGTAGAAAATTTCCGAGCGCTAAACTAACACAATATTCATAAACCTATACACAAAAAATGCTACGTCATTCAATCAACACCAAAAACTTATAAACATTTCACATAAAGTTCACTAATAAGCACCACAGAATACCGCAGGCTGTCATGCAGAAATCCTTTGATTCAACACCAGTAACCACTTCATCCTTGAAAGATAAAACCACGATTATCAGGCACATTGTCATGATGACGACAGATTATGTCACACTCCCACCTGATCGCAACCCATATAAAAAGATGTTAGATCAATGAAATCATTTACAGAGTCGATCACTTTTCATATTATGGAGAATCATAAAAAAAAAACAACCAACTTAGTGCATCACTTGCGTCCTTTTTCTGTTGTGCAATAGGTATGTACAGAACCCATACGAATCCATTCATATATAGATGGCCCTAGATGACAGTGATACCTCACGCACAAAATCTGATCCAGAAATCGGTATGACTGACCCAAACTTGGCAATTTTCACAACTTGCTTCATCTCTGCTAACCTCTTTCTCCTTCAATACACCGACGGCGCCTGCAAAAACACCACAAAAAAATTTTGTCAGCGCGTATGAAATAAAACCGCTGCACAAACACATTGATCCTATGACAGACAAATGCAGTTAAAATTATGGCAAAGGGCCATTATTGTTGTCGGTATTTAAGCCCAATCTATATGGCAAATTTCAAAAACCCAATAATAATAAAAATTGAAAAAGTATGCTGCCTAAATTTAAAGTCTAGTAATCAACTTGAGCCCAAGTTCTATACCCTGCTGCCCTAACCCCTGCAACTCACAGCGACTCAGATTTCTTATTCCAGACGACCATAATCAGGTATATATAGTTTCTTTTATTTAAATTTGAATGATGTTATGTTTTGGTATGCTGGTAATACAAAAGTTAAAAAATAACACGTTGATCCTTAGTTTCTAAAAAATAATAATAATAATAAATAAATAAAAAATAAAAACAAACACAAACACAAAAAACCTGCATATATAAGACATTGCAATGAGAATGGCAGTTGCAACATGATGGCCCATAGACACACCAAAATCAGATCACCTAGTTTCTCAGAAAATCAGAGCAAAGATGTAGTACGTATAGAATGCACACGTATACTGTATACATATACAGACATTTCAACTTCAACCTGGAAAACCATTAAGGAAAATTAGTTATTTATTTAACATTAAATATGGATAATGTAAAATAAGAGGAGAGCTTACTTCATTTTCTGGTCAGGCCATCTCTGGTCACCGGGTCCTAACCAAAAATTGTTTGTGTTAGTAAACCACGGTTCATTGTAAGTAACAGCCAGGGCTAGGATTTCTGCTGAAAGGTAATAAACGCATTTCCAAGCTGATTCTTTAAATTTCCGTATCCTCTTATTCCTGTCATCTGTGTCAACGCTAATATTCTGCTGCCCCTTGTCAAATATTAACCACCTACCTACACGCTGCAACACGTGACTTTGATTATAAACACATCATTATGTTGATTAATCATTAGTACGGATATTCCTAGATATTCAAATGATATATAGTCAATTGTGTGTGACAATAAATTCTTGATTCCATATTTTTCAAAATCATTAAAGTAATAAAAGCACATTTTCTCCTTTAAATCTGGTAAAAAGCATGCCCAAGAGTCCAACACTGGATAGTACCCATGTTTTAACCCGTTAAACATTACTGAATTGCCTTTTAGGTCTCTAACAGATGCCTATTGTGACATTTACTCAAGAAAATCAATGTAAGTTCTTATAATTGATACATTTTCATACCTTAATGTTCTTCAAAGGGACGCACGAATTTTTCCAAAAAGTAAGCACTTTGTTTTTATCCTAATAGTCCTGTATCTGCTTAAAAATAAGCAGATAACGAAAAAACATAGCGACATTACGGCATTACGGTCGTGTAAACTTCATACTTACCTTAAAAGTAGAATGTATATATGATATGCTTAAACTTGATATTGGTCACCCTCTGTTGCTGCTTTAAAAGTAGCGTCATGTTACCACATTGGTCTTCTCTTCTCGGGGCTCTCCTGCTGAAGCTTCACCATGACTGCAAGGTGTATAAATTCAGTACGGAGGATAACAGATATAGTTTAAGAAAGATAAAAGAAAGACGGTAATTTACGACATGTTTTGTTTGGGGCAGTGTACGATTCAGCTTAGGAATAGTTAACCTGTTGTCAACCTCCGCTACTACACGACCTGCAAAGCAAATTTCGTAATTAGTTTCGCTACTAAAGAATACAAAACATTTAACGAAGTATCGGTTACGACTTACAAGAACATTTAACGAGAAAAGTTGTGCCACAATGATTCCAACATTTATTTTTATTTTTTGGCCTCATTCTTATATATTTCGGCATGTGAACTAAGGATCCTAACAGCATTATCATGTATAACATTAATTTAGCAAATATAATACAACAAACATCTCTTTAGAAGGCTCAAAAAAAAAGAAAAAAAAAAAAAAAAAACTAAAGGAAATAAAAAAACCATTAAACACCTATGTTTTCTTCTTTTCAGTGTGGTGGTGTCTCGGTGGTGGCGCGTGTCGGTGATGTGGAGGGAGCCAAGAGCTAAAACAATCCAGAAATGATGGGAGTGTGCCGATCTATCGAATCGGCGAACAAAATTATTCACCGGAAAATATTCCGGCAGGCGGTGCCGGAATCTGCTGGTGATCGTCGGAATTTACGAAGATCCAGCCAAAGGTATAGAGAGAGAAAGACTTTTGTGTGAGTGTGTGTTTTTATAAAATGAAACAAAATAAAATTATTTTAGTTTAAATATTAAATAAATGAGTAGGGGTTAAAATGAAAATACAAAATATGGGGGTGGGAAATGTAAAATAGAGGCGGAGGGGGTATTTCTGCCAATCTTGGCTAATCTTTTCACGAAATCACTCCGGGGCTAATTCGACATAGCAAACAGACTCGAACATTTACGAAACTTGCGCCATCGTTCACAAAATCATTTTTCCAACAAAAACGAGTATAAATATGCATAACTTTCAAAAATTCAATATATTTGACAAATGTGATACGTTTCGAGTTTTCTAGATTATATTGGTTTCTTCTAAACTTTATTATTGTTTACTAATTTTTTTTCCGAATACATGTTACTAATAACTTTTGTTAAAAATAGTTATTATCTTAATATCAGTATTGTTGTACTTTTTTTAGATTAATGTGTTTAGATTAATGTGTATTTTTTTTTAAAAAATAGTACATTTTTTTTCTTTTGAATTTAAAAAAAATAATGAAAAATAATTTCGAAAAAATAATGTTTTGAAAAAAAATATATTAAAAAAAAAAAAAAAAAAAAAAAAGGTTAATTTTCAAAAAAAATATTTTCACGCTACTGTAGCTTTTTTTTTTTTTTCCAGGGAAAATAATTTCGAAAAAAAAATTTTGAAAAAAAATATATATAAAAAAAAAAGTTTTTGAAAAAATATTTTCAAAAAAAAAATATAAAAACTTTAAAATTAATTTTTCTAAAAAAATTTATTTAAAAAAAAATTCTAAAAAAAATACAAGGCAAACAGAACCTTTCATAATTTCAAAAACCTTAGAGAAAGCATATGATGATACATACATGCAAACACTAGCGGATGTTATAAAATCACATGTTGTTTCAAACATTAGTTTCGGTGTCCGTACGTATGCTAGGAGTTCATTTTTCACCACAAGCAAAATAAGCATCGTATAAACTTCAATAAGCACATATTCTGTCTGGTAAACACTTCTATACTCAGTGGGTGTTTGGGATTGCTTATTTTGTCTGCCTTTCTGCTTAAAAATCAGTTGAGAAGCAGTTTTGATATCCAGACAGTTTCTGCTTATCTGCTTATTATTAAGCAGAAAAAACAGCTTATCATAAGCAGTTTTCGTAATCTGAAAGCACATAACCTGCCAGGAAAACAATCTATCCTCACTATAAACACAACAATCGCAACTACACTAACCACCTATGCACAAAATATCTCAAATGAAAGTCATCATTAAATCTCTTAAGCCCAACAAACAATCACACAAACAAAAAATACCTCAAAATACACACGTATAAAATATGTCCAACACTTGATTCCATTGCATCATATAGCCATACAGTCTTTAACCGTATCAATATAAAAACATCAGAAAGACAACCTTAGCGCCGTACTGAGCCGAAAACCTCGACGCCCTCGTTCCGCCACTTCCGGCACCAATAACAAACAAACCAAAATAAAACTAATCATCATCATGATTATCAGTCTGTTCATTTCCATCAATGAGCATCTTCCTTAACATGCTAATCTAATTTGAACCGAGGCAACAAAAAGCAGATAAGCAAAGGTATATACAGTTCGGATCACCCAATCA
Source organism: Artemisia tridentata subsp. tridentata (assembly GCA_021014915.2). Classification (NCBI taxonomy): domain Eukaryota; kingdom Viridiplantae; phylum Streptophyta; class Magnoliopsida; order Asterales; family Asteraceae; genus Artemisia; species Artemisia tridentata. The sequence goes on from CP139503.1 coordinate 210,981,633, forward strand.
GGTCGTGACTCATAATGAGTCATGACTCGACTCCATACGAGTCAAAATAATTAACAACAACAATAAACCCAATGCGAATCTAGTATATCACATCCACACAGAAATTTTCCATCGACGGTGGCTGCCAGAATTGTGGCCGGACGGAGGTGGGGGAGGGGTGAGAGAGATGTGTGTGAGAGTGTGTAAAAATGAATAAAATATAAAAAAAATTCGCCTTTTATACCCTGTGAGGGACTAAACCTGGCCAAATCATAGTATGGGGGCGGGGGGTAAATTTTGGGCGGGGGTATAAACTGCCAACTGGGTAAAACTTTTGGCATAAACAATGTGGGACCCATTCGACGTACCAAACAGACTCGAAATATTATGAAACTTGCTTCATTATTCCCGAAATAATTTTTCTGATAAGAACGAGTATAAATATGCATAACTTTATCGAAATTAATTTATTTGGCAAATTCGATTCGTTTCGCGTGTTTTAGGTTATGTTGGCTCGATAAATGAATAACTCTCAAGTTTCAACAAGATATCCATTGTTATTCAATCCAAAACAAGTTCAAAGAGTTTTAAAAGCTAAGGAATATCAAAATAGTTATTTTGGCTCGTAGAACAAATTTTGGAAACTTGTCGGTTGTTACACTAGCTTTCTTGGTACGTTCCAGCTTTGCGGACTTTTTCACCCTTTCAGACGCTTAGGAGATTAGATCATCCCTTTTGAGCCTAGTTATCTTCTTTGTTTTCTTGCTTGTTGAGACACTAGAGGTGATTCATGGACAATTGGTGGAGAATGTGGAGGAGTGGTTGGTGGTGTTTGAATATGACGGTCGTCTTCCTTTTCCTCAGCCAGCCTTTCTTCTTCCTCCCTCTCCTTTTCCAATTCCAGCTCTACAGCAGCTTTATTGATCTCTTCCTCATCAATAAACATCTTTTTTGTCTCATCATCCTTATCCATGTCAAAGTCCTTCGTCTGTTCATCCTCATTCTTTTCCTCGTCATTACCAGGTTGATTAACCGGATCAGGACGAGGTGGAGTAACCCCAGATCCACCAGGTTGATTAACCGGATCAGGACGACGTGGAGTTACTTCTTTTACTACCCCAGACCCACCGGATTGATTAACCGGATTGACATATGGTCTTAACCAAATTATTTCGTCCGTTTTTACACGTTTTCATACGTATTTACACGTTTTCGTCCGTTTTAACACGTTTTCGTCCGTATTTACACGTTTTCGTCCATATTTACAGGTTTTCGTCCGGATTTACACGTTTTCGTCAGTATTTACACGTTTTCGTCCGTTTTTACACGTTTTCATACGTATTTACACGTTTTCGTCCGTTTTTACACGTTTTTGTCAGTATTTACACGTTTTCGTCCGTATTTACACGTTTTCGTTCGTATTTACACGTTTTCGTCCGTTTTTACACATTTTCGTCCGTACTTACACGTTTTCGTCCGTTTTTACACGTTTTCGTCCGTTTTTACCATTTTTTGTCAGTATTTACACGTTTTCGTCCGTTTTTACACGTTTTTGTCAGTATTTACACGTTTTCGTCCGTATTTACACGTTTTCGTCCGTTTTTACACGTTTTCGTCCGTATTTACACGTTTTCGTCTGTTTTTTACATGTTTTCGTCCGTATTTACACGTTTTCGTCCGTTTTTTACACGTTTTCGTCCGTATTTACACGTTTTTGTCAGTATTTACACGTTTTCGTCCGTTTTTTACACGTTTTTCTCAGTATTTACACGTTTTCGTCCGTATTTACACGTTTTCGTCTGTATTTACACGTTTTCGTCCGTTTTTACACTTTTTCATCCGTATTTACACGTTATCGTCCGTATTTACATTTTTTCATCCGTTTTTACACTTTTTCGTCCGTATTTACACGTTTTCGCCGGTATTTACACGTTTTCGTCCGTTTTTTACACGTTTTCATCCGTATTTACACATTATCGTCCGTATTTACACGTTTTCGTCCATTTTTACACGTTTTTCTCAGTATTTACACGTTTTCGTCCGTATTTACACGTTATCGTCCGTATTTACACGTTTTCATCCGTTTTTACACGTTTTCGTATGTATTTACACGTTTTCGTCCGTATTTACACGTTTTCGTCCGTTTTTACATGTTTTCATCCGTATTTACACGTTATCGTCCGTATTTACACGTTTTCATCCGTTTTTACACGTTTTCGTATGTATTTACACGTTTTCGTCGGTTTTTACACGTTTTCATCCGTATTTACACGTTTTCGTCCGTTTTTACACGTTTTCATCCGTATTTACACGTTATCGTCCGTATTTACACGTTTTCATCCGTTTTTACACGTTTTCGTATGTATTTACACGTTTTCGTCGGTTTTTACACGTTTTCATCCGTATTTACACGTTTTCGTCCGTATTTACACGTTTTCATCCGTATTTACACGTTTTCGTCCATTTTTACACGTTTTTCTCAGTATTTACACGTTTTCGTCCGTATTTACACGTTATCGTCCGTATTTACACGTTTTCATCCTTTTTTACACGTTTTCGTATGTATTTACACGTTTTCGTCCATATTTACACGTTTTCGTCCGTATTTACACGTTTTCGTCCGTTTTTACAAGTTTTCATCCGTATTTACACGTTATCGTCCGTATTTACACGTTTTCATCCGTTTTTACACGTTTTCGTATGTATTTACACGTTTTCGTCGGTTTTTACACGTTTTCATCCGTATTTACACCTTTTCGTCCGTTTTTACACGTTTATCGTCCGTATTTACACGTTTTCATCCGTTTTTACACGTTTTCGTATGTATTTACACGTTTTCGTCGGTTTTTACACGTTTTCATCCGTATTTACACGTTTTCGTCCGTATTTACACGTTTTCATCCGTATTTACACATTAACGTCCGTATTTACACGTTTTCGTCCATTTTTACACGTTTTTCTCAGTATTTACACGTTTTTCGTCCGTTATTTACACGTTTTCGTCCGTTTTAACACGTTTTCGTCCGTATTTACACATTTCGTCCATATTTACAGGTTTTCGTCCGGATTTACACGTTTTCGTCAGTATTTACACGTTTTCGTCCGTATTTACACGTTTTCATCCGTATTTACACGTTTTCGTCCGTATTTACATGTTTTCATCCGTTTTTACACGTTTTCATCTGTATTTACACGTTTTCATCCGTATTTACACGTTTTCGTCCGTTTTTACACGTTTTTCTCAGTATTTACACGTTTTCGTCCGTATTTACACGTTTTCGTCCGTATTTACACGTTTTTGTCCGTTTTTACACATTTTCGTCCGTATTTACACGTTTTTGCCGGTATTTACACGTTTTCGTCCGTTTTTACACGTTTTCATCCGTATTTTTAGTACCCCCGTAAGAAAAGTGGCTTTTTTTGGTGCTATTTACACGTTTTCGTGTATGAGTTTATAGTACACACCTAAGTAAGTCATATGTATTGCACATCATACGTTCTTACACGAAAACGTGTAAATACCGGCGAAAACGTGTAAAATGTATGAAACCAATTTTTTAAGTGTATGAGTTTATAGTACACACCTAAGTAAGTCATATGTATTGCACATCATACGTTCTTGCACCAGATGCAATGTCGTATTACACTATCACATAATAAGGAGTGTTCTATTATGGCGTATGATAATAAAACCACAACAAATAAGCGTACTATAAAGGTTAATGTTAAAAGACACAGGTGTATCAATCTATGGTACCCAAGTATCAATCTATGGTACCCAAGTATCAACTGTCATATTAACTTATGTTTTAATAATACATTTGCGAATAAGCGTTCTAAATAATTAATGTTTTATGACTTATGTATCAAGTGTCCTATTATGGTGTATTGTAATAAAGCCATAATGAATATGCATCCTTTAAGGGTCCTATTAAGTTTTGTTATAATAAAACTTTTGCAAATAATCGTTTAAAAAAAAATGATGTTATATGACTCAAAAATGAAATGTCCTATTATGGTGTACAATAATAAAACCATTGTACATAAGCGTCCTATAAAGGTTAACGTTATAATACCCACGTGTTAAAGGTCCTATTAAATTTTGCTATAATAAAACTTTTTGTGAATAAGCGTTTTAACTAACTGATGTCTTATGACTCAAAACTCAAGTGTCCTATTATGTCTTATTAGGTTATGTCATAATAGGACATCTAGTGATCAAGTGTCGTATTACACTATCACATAATGGGACACCAACAACTAAATGTCTTATAAAGTAATTTATTAGGATGCATATTTTAAGCGTCCTATTAAGGTTATGTCATAATAGGACATCTAGTGATCAAGTGTCGTATTACACTATCACATAATGGGACACCAACAACTAAATGTCTTATAAAGTAATTTATTAGGATCCATATTTTAAGCGTCCTATTAAGGTTATGTCATAATAGGACATCTAGTGATCAAGTGTCGTATTACACTATCACATAATGGGACACCAACAACTAAATGTCTTATAAAGTAATTTATTAGGATCCATATTTTAAGCGTCCTATTAAGGTATATGATAATAGGACATCTAGTGATCAAGTGTCATATTACACTATCACATAATGGTACACCAACAACTAAATGTCTTATAAAGTAATTTATTAGGATCCATATTTTAAGCGTCCTATTAAGGTATATGATAATAGGACCCCAAATCATCGACCATCCTATTATATAACTTTTTAGGACATTGCCTAAGTAGCAAATATTTAAAAAGGACCCTAAATGCTCATATGTCCTATTAAACAGTTTTTTAGGACTCCATTATCATAGCGTCCCACACAAAGGGTCCTAAAAAGCCACTTTTGTTGTAGTGGGCCTTCTTAAATTTAAAGCATGAGATCCATAGTTTCTCCTTGGTGTGTCACTTTCAAAGATGGACATATCGATAGAAGTGTCTTTGTTTGTTCGTTGTGAAACTGATGCAAAGTAAAACATATTTTCTTCTAAGGTTTTATGAAATCATAATCTATGTTGAAACTTACTTTTTTATTGTAAAAATACCTGGTGGATCCAATATAGTCTCATTAATATCCTCGTGGCTTGATACTGTAAATACATCAACATAAATATATAGCTTATGCACTATAAACTAAAACATTAAAAAAACCACAATCAATCACTAATTCTTAATGACCAACATACTTTGTAAATTCAATCGTGTACTTTTCTTCGGTGGTTGCTTTGATGCTAACAAATCATCAACACATACACAATGAGAATTACTTACAAAGATCATGACCCTTGAAGTAGTTAAAACCAACACATGAACAACTCATAATATATGGCATTAAAAAACCTTGAACAACTCATACCATGTGTTCGTAGATTTTACCAAATGCAATAAAGGTTTTAGCTATCATATGGTTGAGATACATACACTAAAAAAGCTCAAATATGCAAAAAGTTGAGTATGGGATTCGAACCCAATACATCTTCCTTACCACAGACACAACACCACACACAATCACCAACTGCCCTTGGGTCTTTTTCAAACACTTTTTGCAATATTTAATATTTAAACTCTAATTATCTTTTTACCTTATGATTCTGTGACCAAGAGCAAATTTCATACAAATCAAGGTTTGTCACTGATTCTACTTTCTTTAAATCTTTTCTATTGCACCTTAAAACTCATGATATAATCTAATACTTTGAACGGTCCTTAGGAATTATATATGCATTTAACTTGTTTATGTACAAATAAAACTTAAATCTAGCATCTACAAATTGACTGCATGTTAAACAAATTGACTTCATGTTAAGGCCATATTATAAAACTTAAAGATACATCAAGGGGCAATGATAATTACATCTATCTTGCTTTTCCAGTAAACAAATTGACTGCATGTTAAACAAATAAAACTTAAAGTAAAGAAAATATTACATATATCTTACTTTTCCAGTAAACAAATTGACTGCATGTTAAGGCCATATTATAAAACTGATCATGAACGGATTGAATCTAACTTTTACTGTCCATATACAGGTTGCAGAAAGAAAGGCAGCAAGGTCATATATGACTCTTACATTTACTAAGGTACACTATGGTAAAATAAAATATAAAGAGTAACTTCAAGTGATAATTACATCGTAAACTTTTGTGTCTTTGTGAAGCATAAGTAGTTTGAGCACATATTATTCAATGTTTCTTGGACAAAGCAAAAACCTTTATACCTCAAAACACAGCCCTACATGTTGATTGTTATTATTATTGGATATGTACCAAACTAATCAGCTAATTCGTAAATATAAAGAGTTTTATTGAGCACATATTATTCAATGTTTCTAGGACAAAGCAGAAACCTTTGATAAAGAAAATATTACATATATCTTACTTTTCCAGTAAACAAATTGACTGCATGTTAAGGCCATATTATAAAACTGATCATGAACGAAGCCCTACATGTTGATTGTTATTATTATTGGATATGTACCAAACTAATCAGCTAATTCGTAAATATAAAGAGTTTTATTGAGCACATATTATTCAATGTTTCTAGGACAAAGCAGAAACCTTTATACCTCAAAACACAGCCCTACATGTTGATTGTTATTATTATTGGATATGTACCAAACATTAACAAAACCACAAAGATATAACTAATACCTGGTCGATCGAATATAGTCACATCGTTTTCAACATCCTTGGCTTCTGTAAATTTAACACAAATAACATTACTTAACGATGGTAACAAAAAACACAGCCCTACATGTTGATCGTTATTATTATTGGATATATACCACACATTAACAAAACCACAAACATATAACGATTACCTGGTCGATCCAATATACTCACATCGTTTTCAACATCCTTGGCTTCTGTAAATTTAACACAAATAACATTGTATGCATTAACGGAAAAATAAAAACATCAATGCATCGTTAATTCTTAATGACCAACATACCTCGTAAATCCAGTCGAGTACCTTTCTTAAGTGGTTGCTTTGCTGCTATCAAATAACCAACACATACACAACAAATATATATCAGATTTAAAGATCAAACAAACAAATTTATATAACACAAACCAACAGTTTCTCTGCTCATCAAAACAACACAATTAACCTGAATTCATTCTAGTCTTTTTCTTTTTACCCTGCTGTTTTTCGGATGCATTACTTTGCTTTGCTTTTGAAAGCCTCTGTGAGTATCTTTGCGCATGCATGTTACTGTGAAAAGTTAATCGACTTTTTGATGACAGGTTGGAATGATTGCACTTTGGTGAAAAGTTAATCGACTTTGTAAATATGAAGCTGCTCAATAATAAATAACGTTGTATATATACTATAAGATTAGGTTAAACATTAAGAAAATCTTTAAGATAACAATTGATATATACCAAATTTATCTTATATTTTTTTTAGGAAAAAATCACAAATATCTATAGGAACATGTTTAGGAACACACGTTTTTTATATATGATATAGATATATATATATTTTGGAAACCAAATAATATCACCTATATTTAGATATGTGATTTAGATATTTAGAAACACACGTTTTTTATTTTACATGTATGTTTTTTATATATGATCTAGATATGTGAATGATAATTCAAAGCAATAGGTGACATGGTCTAATTGACACAAATCTTTTAAAACTCACTGATACTTTGGTACAACGAAAATACTGCACGTTTTTTTATTTTACACTTAATCCTATATATGATCTTAGATATTTTGGATTCTCATTTGTGTCATGATTTGAATGAGTGAAGCAGGTAATGTTTATGTCAGTATATTAATTTTGTTTTTCAATGGTATATCACAATTTGTGACATGGTCTAATGGTTGAGTCTCTTGTTAGTGGATGACCAACCCAAGGTTCGAATCTTGCGAGACCTACATTTTTTACATAATTAACTCCAAATTTTGCATAGTTTATGATTATGAGGCATTTTAATGATTATGTGGCATTGAAGTGGCATTTATGTGGCATTATCTAGGTATAACGCCTCCTGTTATATATAATGTGTGTATATATATATATATATATATATATATATATATATATATATATATATATATATATATATATATATATATATATATGTGTGTGTGTATATGTGTGTGTGTATATATATATATATGATGGTGGTAAATGGCCTTTCCTCCAAGGGACTATCATCAGTACCTGCATAATTATGTTAGTTGAAATCGCCAATCGATCACGGTGGAATTTTCTTAGAGATCAGACCACTACGACTGTTTTACTGATGAATGTCTTGATTTCATTCACCTTGGTCGGGAACATCAACCGTCCGAATCCCGTTGAGGGACAGTTATCAATACTATGGATAAAATCCAAGTAAAGACCCACGTCATAAGGACTCGATTCGTGAAAGGAATCACCTTGGCGGGATTTCCAGCACATACAAGTTCGGACGTCGAAAGTATTAACAGCATAGTGTGAAAACACATTTCTAATCCTTACAAAGGTTATTCCTGAATTGGATACCCTCAAGAAGGCTTATAACAGATATACCGAAGTATACCCACAATTCAGATGAGCCGCTGAAGTATACCGAATTATCACTACACGATTGTAGACCGTTTGAAGCAAATAACCATCATGATAGATAAGGCAAGATCTGAAGATCTCATAAAAGACTCTTACAACTTGTGTTCTTTTTGGCGAATACAAGTGTATGTTTTGGAAAGTGTATCCTAAGAGATCTTTTAATGAATCTCATGGCTCTAGACTCGATTATGTGCATTTTGGTTTTAGTAGACGGAGGCATGGAGCAGAGTGCCACCTTTTCAATACCAACACATCTCGGAGTGAGAGGTCGATAGATTATGCAAGGTTCTCCGTGAGAAATGAAACAAGAATCTGTTGAGAGAAACTTGAGTGGCTAGGAGGGGTTGTGCAGCGAGTCACTGGGTCCATGGCGTCTTGTCTTCAATACCGGTATCATCTTTGTGATAACCAATAGCAGATGTATTGACCCGGTTTCTGTTCCTAAGTTTATTGGAGGGCTATTTCTTTTCACCCTTTTCACAAAATTTTCTTTTTAATTCTTCGACCCCTTCTTTCTCCTTTCATCACTTTACTCCTTTTTTCAATCATACCTAAGGACTTCTAATTCTAATTTATTGGAATTGTCCTTGGGTACATCCCTCCGGCTATGGCGGATCATAGGACATAAACCTAACCATAATCACCTTATTACTCCATGATTATCATAGGTTCATTGATCACATGCCATAAAACCTTTTGTGAAAATCTCTCAAAGTGTTTATAATTATAAAACATATTTTGTTAACACTTCGAGAGTTTTGCATTCTCTGAAATACTCCCCCTTCACATGTGCTCATAAGTTTTAAGATAGATTTACACATGTTGGGTAGAGTTTGTACTTTTGAATTGATCGATTTTCAGTGAACATGACCGATTCGAGACACGCTTACATCACTAGTTAGACTAGCTTGAAATTATTACCCGTCCTGGTCAAATTCAAAGAAAATCTCTCGAGACGGTACACTCTACTTAGACAAGTCCTATTCGAGACACGCTTACATCACTAGTTAGATTAGCTTGAATTTATTACCCGTCCAGGACAAGTCTTTTTGATTACTAACAATTAAAGCTTCGTTAATTTGTTTGTTATATCTGAGTCGAGCTCATTTGAGATTCTACAACGATCTTTAAGCATTTTGATCACATTTTAATCACGTCTTCTCCCCCTCAAAAATAGCATATTCGTGATATTTTTTATATCAACTGATTAATAGAAAAGCTTTTGGAGAGATAGACGGATTTGTTTTTACATGAAATTGAAACATTTTGATCTTGATTTTTATACTCCCCCTTAAAGAAAGCATATTTTTAGACATAAGGTTTAAAATTTTGATTAAGGGTTCGGAGGGAGTTCTATATTTGAAATGCGAGTTATGTACTCAAATGTACATAAGTCTGTTTGAAAAAGCGAGTTCTAAGTTGAAATACTTAGAAGTCACCATTTAAGCTCGGGTTTCGTACTGAAGTATACGAAAGCCATAGTGAAGAAACTTTTGAGAAGACGACATGTTTTAGAAAGCATTTTAGAGAACTCGCTCAAGCATCTGTACATGTATGTATCATTGTTGAATGACATTTCTAGATACGTACAGAATATTGAATATACGAGAGGCATGTCACGAGAAGAATATTTTTGAATTTTTTGATTTTATATTGTTTTTTTATTTTTGAAAATTTTCTATTTTTGTATTTTGTTTTTGTTGGTTTTTCAAATTTTGTATTTTGTTTTTCAAAAATTATCTACAGTGAAGCTTTTTGAAAGATATTTTTCAAGAAGATTCGAGAAGACATTCTAGCTTCTCAGGAGTTAGGCTTCGCATGCCAATTCGTCGAACTAAATCATCAAACCTATCTTTTGGAAGGGATTTAGTAAATAGATCGGCGAGTTGGTAATCCGTCTTCACGAAAAATAATTCAACAGTACCCTCTTCTACGTGTTCTTTGATGAAGTGATAGCGGACTCTAATATGCTTGGTCTTCGAGTGTTGTACTGGATTGCACGAGATGGCTATGTCACTTTTCGAATCACAATACAAAGGTATTCTGTCGAAAGTAAAGCCATAATCTGTAAGTTTTGTCCTCATCCATAGAACTTGGGCACAACACGCACATAGAGACACATACTCGGCTTCTGCGGTTGATAATGCAGTACAGTCTTGTTTCCTTGATGATCAGCCTACTAGCTTTTCACCCAAAAATTGTGCTCCTCCTGATGTACTTTTTGTTGGAACTTGACAACCTGCGTGATTGGCATCTGAAAATGCTATTAGTTTAAACTCGGAATCCTTCAGATACCAAAGTCCTATGTTAATGGTTCTTCGTAGGTACCGAAAGATCCGTTTGACCTCTTGGAGGTGAAGTTTGGTAGGCCGTGCCTGAAACCGTGCTAATAAGCAAATAGCAAAATGAATATCCGGTCGACTATCAGTAAGGTACATGAGAGAACCAATCATGCTCCGATATTTCTTCGGATTAATGGGTTTCCCAAATAAATCAGCACCGATGTTTGGTGAAGTGACTATTGGTGTACCAACAGAATCACAATTTCCATACCATGTTTTTTCAAAATCTCAATTGTATATTTAGCTTGATTAATGAAGATACCACGAGGGGATTGATGTATTTGTAAACCAAGAAAGAATTTAAGTTCCCACATCATGGACATTTCAAATTTGTTTTTCATGAGATTTTTAAAATGTTTGGAATGATTCGGATTAGTGGACCCAAAGATAATGTCGTCCACATAAATCTGAACAATCAAAATGTCATCTTTGTATTTTCTAGTAAACAAGGTAGGATCAACAGTTCCTTTGGTGAAATTGTTTTTGATCAGGAAAGATGATAGTTCGTCATACCACGCTCTTGGAGCTTGTTTTAAACCATAACTGGCTTTCTTTAGCTTGTAGACGTAGTCTGGACGTTCCTTGTCAATGAATCCTTCTGGCTGACTCACATACACTTCTTCTTTAAGGGTACCATTCAAGAATGCAGTCTTGATGTCCATTTGATATACAATGATTTTCTTATGAGTTGCATAGGCTAAGAAAATCCGGACTGCTTCAAGGCTATCTTGCTACTGGTGCGAATTATTCCTCGAAATCTATCCCTTCTTCCTGTCTGAATCCTTTAGCCACGAGACAAGCTTTGTTGTGAATTACAGTCATTTCTTCATACTTTTGTTTCTTCCATAACCATTTGAGATCAATGATAAGTTTGTCCAGTGGTCTTGGAACAAGTTCCCAACTATCATGTAAACGGTATTGAAGAATTTCTTCCTGTATCGCTTCTATCCATGCGTTTTCTGCCATTGCCTCCCTAATATTCTTTGGTTCTTTCAGGCTTATTGAGCAGATATAAATACACATTTCGGGGTTTGTGGCAAGTTGTCTTCTCGTCTGAACTGGTCTTGAAGGTTCACCAATAACTTATTCAATTGGATGGTCTTTAGTCTATTGGAGTGTAGAAAGGTACCTTGGGTTTAACGTATGCGTGTTAGATGGTTCTTGTAACCTTGAAGATGATTCAGCGGAGTCCGTAGCAAACGGGTTTTCAAATACTTCTTCTTCTAACACAGCATCGTTTTGGTTATGTGTTGGTTCTTCTTGAAATGGTGTGTTTTGATTTTGCTCATCAACTCTTGGTAGAACGATTTCAATAACTGGAGTTTCTGGAGTAGATGTAGATGATGTTGAGGAAGTTGGTGCTTCATCTTCGATTATAGTAGATGCATCTTGTGGTGGTGGTGGTGGTTGATGGTTTGAGCGGGTGCAACAGAATAATGTTGTGATGCATTTGCCGAAGGTCCACCATAGTATTCATCAAACATTAACTCAAAGAAGTTTTCCAGTTCTTGTTCTGAAGGTTTTTCAGGTGTTGTTGATGGAGCTACTTGAGGTACGAGTCCTGAACTGATGTGTCCAGAAGTCTGTGTGTTAGGTGCGGGTCCAATTCTGGGTATTAGTAATAATAGATTTCTCATTGCTGCTGGTAGTGTAAGCTGGTTCCTGCCGATAGTGTGCGGTTCCTGCTGAAGTTCATTGCTGCTGGTAGTTTATTTTTGTTTCTGCTGATAGTAGTCATTACTGCGGGTATTAGTAATTGTTATCCCGTAAGTTTAGAATGTTTGTTAGATTTATTTTTAGAAGAGATTGATGTATATCTCTTCACACGTTTTATTGTATGATGGGTTAGGGTTAGGACTTCTTGTTAGTATAAAAGGAACACTCGTCTATGAGTTTTGTACGACTTTACAATCATCAATAAAATCATTATTAGTTCATAAACCGATCCATAGAGGATCAAAACTTTGTTAGTTACTTTCTTCTTTATATTCTTGTGTTTAGTTTCCGTATAGACACAAGTCTTACACCTAGAGATTCTTCTAAGCTGTTTGTGTTTACATAAATGGTTTAACCAAGCTCAATCAAGCTAGAAGCACTTGATCCTACAAGTGGTATCAGAGCCTGGTGAGGATCTCTGATAAAGAAGAAAAGCTCTTATAAATCAACCTCTTTAAACCCTTTTAACAATGGCAGAAGGAGTCAATCATGATGAGGGTGACAACCACACAACCAAAACCGAAACATCACAAGTCCAAACACAGATTGTCACCACTGTGTCCAACAACAATGCTAAATTCCCATACCTAAAGAAAGATGAGTTTGAAGTCTGGGCCATGAGAATGGAATAATGGATCATGAACAGTGATTACAACCTGTGGAATGTGATTCTTAAGGGAAACAGCAAGAAGAATACTGGAAGGGATGATCATGGAAACATCTATATACTCCCACCTGTCACACCAGATGAACATCTTGCTGTACAAAGGGAAACCAGGGAAAGAACCCTTTTGCTTCAGGCTATTCCAGAGGATCATATGGGTGATTTCCATCACCTAGATGATGCTAGAGAGATCTGGCGTGCTGTAAAAGCCAAATTTGGTGGGAATGATGAGTCCAGAAAAATGAGAAAGTCTATGCTCAAGCAAGAGTTCCAGGAGTTTAAGATCTCTGAGGGTGAAGGGATTCACAAAGGGTATGATAGGTTTCACAAGATCCTGAATCAACTCAACCAGTTGCAGGCTAGGCCGGACAATGAAGACGGCAACACCAAGTTTCTAAGGGCCTTGCCTCCATCCTGGTCTCAGGTTTCCATAACACTCAAGGCCAAAGGTGGACTGGACTATATGACTTTTGATGATCTGTACAACAAGCTGAAAACCCTTGAAAGTGATATCAAAGGGTATTCCACCTATTCATCTCAAACTCCAACCCATAGTGCATTTGTTAGTACCTCTAGTACTAACAAAGGGACATATGAAGACAGTCCAACACCATCATCATCATCACTTTTCTTTTCACCTGCCACACCAAAAGCTCAAACCAGATCTGATAATCTTCTAGAGGAAGTGTTTCATTCATTTGTTGCTGAGAGTACACCACAGCAACAAATTGCTTATGAAGATTTTGTTAGGATTGTTCACACGGTTAAGGTGGTTAAACCTTACGTTCTTTGTGTGTATGATATATTGAGTGAATATGATTAAGTACGCGGAATTTACTTAACCACACTTAGAAGGTGATTTGTGTTGTGGAAATGGAATGGTTGTGTTAGTTCTATGACAATGAACAATGAAAGATTAACACCAAACGATTCAATATTATTAATGATAATAATACGAGTGATCTTGAAATATCACTAGGGTTACAACCTTGAATCTTAAGTTTTTACAACTTGTGATATACTTGTGTTTGCTCTATGTCTTAACAGTTATGAGAGTTCTAATAATAACACATGCATGGACTTAGACACTTATAATATTGACACTAAGATCTATTTTATAGTCCAAGAAGATCTTTACATATTGCTTAAAGTCTAGCCGACTTACTTTGTTAACTTATCTCTTGAGTGTGTCAGTACATAAGATACAACATGTATCTGTGTACACAACTTGTTAACAAAGCACATGGGGTAAGATATTATCTACCGTATATTCTTGACCAAAATACAAATAATATCTTTTCAATCTTATCCACTCAGCAGCAGAATGTTCACTAGCAGCAGCAATGAGATTATCGCTATCAGCAGGAACAAGTATCATTAGTAGCAGGATCAACAGCAGCAGAATGCTAAGCCTAGCAGCAGAATCATTTATCACTAGCAGCAAGATCAAATGTTCTAGCAGCAGGAACAACATTAGCAGCAGGAACCAAATGCACTAGCAGCAGAATCACACTTAGAGTTTTTCTTTGAATAGAATTCGATATTTAACTTCTTGAATATTTAATTCCCAACAATCCTCCCCTAAACATGTGAATCCATTTCAACATGTTTCTGAATTAAATCATGGATTGTGAAGATCTTTCAAACACTTCTGTTCTTCAAGATTAAATATCTTCTCAGTAATTCATCTGCTTTGTTCTTTGACTTTAACAATATCAAAACATTGAACCAATCTTGGACTAAAAGATGGTGCAATTTCCTTGGATGGAGGAATTATAAGAGGCAATGATGCTGTGTATCTTGGATGCTTGTTTCAACAAGTGAAATCATCTATCAGCATGCCTTTGTAAGTGAAATTGAAACTTTTCTTCGTTTAACCTAGATAGAACTTTCTCCTTTGGAATGCTTCATCCCTTCTGAATATATATAATACTCCAGAATAAGCTCTATTCTTGTCATTTTCAACCTCCTCATCATCTTGTATGCTCTTGTCTTCTCCTTCCATAATTGGATTATCTTCCTTTTTCTGGGCTATTATTTCCTCCCCTGAGATTGTTACCTCCCCTGAGATACAAATAAAATTTTATCCTCCCCTTGTTTGGAAGATCTCACTATGTACCTTTGACTGATCTATTAATGTGAACTTGTTGTCAGACAATATTGTACATGAAGCCATCAATTCCTTAAGAGTTTAAGTTACTGTCCTCATCACTTCTAGGTGTGTTAACTCCCATGAGAGGTGAATCAGTGGACATTTGATTCATGGTCCATCAATGGATGGTTTTTTTGTGAATCCTTGAAAATCCTTGTTTAAGAAATTATTTGACTTAGCAGTATGTTCATGATTTTAGAATTGAAAAATCATACTGCTTTCAACCATTTTGAAGGGATCAAGTGTATAACAGACACTTAATCAACATTTCGGTTTAAAGCAACCTCTGGTTGTGATGAACTCAAATAAGTACATTTTATTATCATCATTTGTCCTATTTATTTGACTTGTTTTATTATATTATATATGAGAATCGATACATTAATGTTTACTTCAGTAATTCTCAGGTAAAAACATGCATTATGTGAAACTTGGCGATTTTGGACTAATTATGGAGCAAAACAAGCGAGATGTCAAAAGTCTACTGAAATCCAGAAGATGCGCCGTATCTCACTCAACAGATACGACGCAATATCATACTTAGATGAATTCGAAGACCATTGCCTGACTTTGAAGAATGCGCCGCATGAAATTCTGTCATGCGCCGCATATGAAACTTTGGTCAAAGAAGAAGATCAAGCTCGTTCTACTCCAGATACGCCGCAATATACTTCTAACATACGGCGTATCACTATCAAGATTTCACCAGTTACAATCCAAGACAGCTAAAGTACATGCGCCGCATACAAAGATCAAGTTACGCCGCATCTGAAGACGGTGTACGAATATTCCAGAATATATTAATCTTGGACCCCACGCGAAGTTAAGTCAATGCGCCGCATCTATCAACTCAATGCGCCGCATCGATCCCTCAGACAGAAACTATAAATACCCCAAGGACAGACGATTTTTAGAGACCTTGGAGACATACACAGAGACTTTGATATAACCCTAGAGCCGAATTCAGACGACCAAGCAGCACAAGACACACCTTAAACAAAGATACAAGAGCTGTAAGAAGGTCCTGCATGTATTCAATTCATTAAGTAGTTTTGTTTTATTGTTTTAGTACGCTTTAATTCATCAGGATTGATGGGCTTGTGTCATGTGACTACGCAAGATCATGCACTCCCCTTAATATTGCTTTCCCATTAATTGAAGTTTATATGTTGATGTCTTTGGTAACTTTTATTAGTGCATTGATAACCTCTGTGTCTAGCTGAGTCTTTCTTGGGTCGCCATGCCCCTTCCTCGCCTATTTATTCTAGCGTCTCTTGAAAAATAGGATAGACATAAGTAATCATTAAGGGTTTACTCGCCGATAAGATTAGAGCCAACGAGAAAGGTTTAATTATATACACTTCATATAAAACTAGCAATAAAACAAGTGACAAGCTATTTAATTATCAGGACAGGTCTTCTTATTGTCTCGAGTATCTATCCATGTACGTGTGTGCTAATCGCTGATTCGTGCTCATTAGTTTAGTTTTCTATTTAATTATAACCAATCTGTGCCAGTCTCTCAGGCTGAACCCCCTTGCGTTAGATTAGGTTGTATAACTAACTTAGGATATTAAAATACTGATTAGAATAACTAGATAATACGTTTCACTCTTAGTGATCGACACTCTGCTTACCATTATATTCATACTGACCGGGTACACTGCTCGTTAAGTGTGTGTGTTATTGATAAGTCGGCTAAATATAAATTTAAAACTTGAGTAGGCATTAATACTGCTAAACCGCAACGACACATCACGCTTCCATCAAGTTTTTGGCGCCGCTGCCGGGGAGTGAATTGTTATTATCTGTTAATTTGATTAAGTATTTTAATTAGGTTTTTTTTTTTTTTTTTTTTTTTTTTTTTTTTTTTTTTTTTAGATTCTAACCACTAACCCTGTTATATATTAGATAGATTGCATTCATTGTATAATTTGCATATTTTCTGTTTTTTGTGTGTTTTTTGTTTTCTGTAATTTTTGTTTCTTTTTGTTTGTTCTTATTTTTGTTTTTTTTTCTATTTTTCTGCATTCTGCTGTCGTTGTATTGTGCTGATATAAACGATACGGCGCATCTGTTTTCACAGATACGGCGTATTGCGTTTAATTTTTATAAAATACAACGCGTTTAATAAATTCGAGTACGACGCATCTTTCCCCAAGATACGGCGTATTCTGTTTTTAATAAGAAATTTTTCTAAACCCTAACGCCATACAACGCATCTGTTTTAACAGATAAGGCGTATTTTCTATTTAAATTAAAAACAGTTTTTTGAATTATTAAGCAGAAGCGACGCATCAATCTTTATCGATACGGCGCATCTACTAAATCAAAAATCTTGTATTTTGAAACGTAACAAAAATACGGCGCATTAGCTTTTGTTAATACGACGCATTTAATTTTAATAAATATAATCGATTTTTGATAATTTAAACTTGATACGGCGCATTCTAATTCATAAGCGGTGTATCTGTTTTCTGAATAAAAGTCTGATTAAATTTTAACGTAATAAGATATGGCGTATCCATCTTTCTGGATACGGCGCATCGTCCGCAGATATCCGCCATTTTTATTCTTTATATTCGTTTTGTAAATTCATTAATTTCTCTTCTAGCGAACAGATCCTACTGACGATTTTACCTATGATGACAGGTTTTGCTATGGAAGATATGTCAATGAACGGATATCTTGCTAAGGAACTTATGAAAGATAAGCACAATGAAAAGTCCCGCACCAAAAAGCTGTTGATTCTGGAAAGTGATGACGAGTGTGATAACTATGAAGTTAGCTTGAGCAAGTTACCAGCATTAAGCATTACTAAAAGCTCAGAATTGGAAAAGGAACTCTTGCTTTCGGATTCATTCGAAAATTTCGATGCTATTACTTGCAACTTACCTACGATCGATGCTTTACCCAAATCCGTATCTCAAACCAACATGCCCTTCTACTCAGTGGAAGTTTATGAAGATGTCAACTTCAATGTACTCACGATTGATGCCGATTTATTTTCTTGGGAAACTCCTCTTGAAGCTACTTATATGGAATTCAAACGCTTATGCAATATTGAAGATGGGATATTCTCTTATGATTTACTAATGAGCTACACTGAAGATGAATTGTTACTCTTATGGCCTATCATTGAATCTAAAGGATTAACTTGGACGACTATCGAAGAAAAATATGGGAAATTCCAAATTGAATACATGAACTCAGCAAATGCAGTCAACAAATCGAGCAACAAAAGCTATGGTAGAAGAAATATCCAACCTTTACAAACTTCTTATATGCCTTATTCCGAACAGTATTGGGGATTAGATAAAAGCAATCTGGATGATGAAAGAATTTATGCTGAATCGGAGATACTGTTTCATAAAAAGTTGGTAAGGTTGATGGATATCTCTTTAGAAGAATGGCTTGAACTTAAATACGGTGATCCCAAATTTGCTCCTACGAATGAAGTCAAACGGATTGTGACCTCATGGTTGACACGAAGTTTTAAAGAACAATTTAATGAGTTCATGGAGATAAGGAGGAAAATGATTGGTATTACTAGCTTTGACGTTAACTACGATCCTAACAATGTTGATTTTTCAGATTGGTTAGCTAGTAAGTTCAATAACCATAAGATCATGGACCGAGCTACTAAAGATGTGTTATGGGTATATTGGATGAGAGGGGAAGATGAGGAAGTAGAAAGCAACAATGGATCATCACATGACGATTCAATGATCGAGGAAGGCATTGAAGAATTGTTCAGCATAGACATTGATGTGTTCAATTATGAGACACCCTTGTGCAAACAATTCAAAGAATTTAATTACCTTTTTCAAATCGACGCTAATGTGCTAACTGGAGATCTGCCAGGATTCAAAACTTATGATGAGTTCAAAAACACCTGGTACTACGAATGGAATGACCAGATGCTATGGGTTTGGGATAAACCATGGGAATTTGAGCATATTAATCACACTTGTAAACCTTTCCGTTTCAAGGATGAAAGTAGTGAATGGCCAACCTGTGATTGGAAGAATGATGGAACCTGCAATGGGGGAAGTATAATTGGAATGAAACGAGTTGGAAACGATGTATACTTTGAAGACTATAATTGGTATGAAAAAGTTGAAGACTCCCCACGTAAAGTAGAGGCTTTGCAAGAAAAAGGTAGAATCAAATACTTAAAAGAACTAAAGGGAGCATCGAATACTACTTTCTGGGAATGGGTGCATAGAAAATGTGATGATTACACAAGGCTTAATCGACGCTTACAATGGGAATTGAAAAGAAAGTGGGACGAGACTCAAGATTATTATCAATCCATTAGCTTGGTTAATGATTATCCCTATGATAATAATGATGAGTCACGAGGAAAATTGATTGATGAACTTGATGACTATTTGAATAAGGATCCTTATTTCAAGTTTGTTGATAATGAAGAAGAAGAATTCATCGAGAGAAAATGTCGACTGCTTGGGATCACTTATAATAACCCACCCATGACAATTTCTGAAAAAATTGAAGTCATCAAATACTCTTTGGGACCATATGAGGAATATGTTGTGACGAAAACCAAAGAATATATTAGATTAAGTCGAACAGAAGAAAATGTTGCGGAGCTATACGGTAACATCTTTCGGATGAAAGAAGAAGGATGGCACGTAACAAGAACAAAATAAGGAGCTGAACGTGAGTCTAACTTGAAGACTCTGGAATAAAGACAAGTGCTGACCGGGAGACAACCCGAAGGAAAAATTTTTACTTTTCTGTTCTGCGTCGAGTCTGTCAGACCTGCAGATGATGCGGCGCATCTCCATCATAAGATGCAATGCATCACCTGCATTGGTCATATCTTATTTCATTTTCTGCATTTTTATTTTTGACTTTAAAACTTTCTGTCAGTTTATTTAATGCGGCGCATCCCTAGTTAAGGATGCGACGCATCTTTTATTCTGATTCGTATTTATTCCAGGCTCGATACGGCGTATCTTCTTCCATAAGATACGGCGTATCGACTGACCTGATGATTTACAGTTTAATTTTTTAGGTTTTATTTTTACTAACTACTAATGTATTATGCAAGTTTGAACCTTCTTAACTCAAGTGTGTTAAAGTATAAATGGTATTATAGATTCCTGCATTTTTGTGGATACATCATTTATGAAGCTTAAACGTTCTCATCCACAAGAAAGTTGATTTTTGCTCTTATACGAATAATGGAGGATCATACCGAGCAAATCTCAGGGGAGTTTTTCTGTTCTAATTCTTTTATTTTCCAGTTTTTAACCTTTGACACAAACAACGAGGACGTTGTTTAACTTAAGTGGGGGGATGGAGAATTAGAACACTTACTTGTCCTAAACTTTTTCAAAATATGCTTAAAATGCGCTTAATATATCAAAATTTAAAATTTTTTTAGCATGTTTTTGTTTAAAGTCTAAATTACATAACCGCACACATAACTCTATTCTTTCAAAAATATTAAAACTTTAGTGTGCCGGTGACTTGTAAACTTTAGAACTTGGCTTGTATACTATTCGAGACCACCATAATGAGTATTATCTATATAATTGGAGTGACTTGTCTAAATTGGTAAATTTCTAGGATTACACCCAAATAGCCTTTACATGTTATGTGATATTAACTAACTACACTGGTTAGTTAACCCCCGTATAAACCCTTTGTTACTCTCACTTTTAGAGTAAGATACCCCTAGAAAAACCCTCAGAGCCATTCCTTTCGTTTCTTACACCTTTGTTATAATGTTTCGATACACCCTTACACCTTAGCCTACCCTGTAGATTAAAATCCGTGGTTAATTGCTTTAGGCAAAGTGTGTTTCGTTACATTACCTGTGTTCGCGTGCGTAATTCATTATCTTTGGTTAGGTCGGGAAATTGCACAATGCAATCGGTATGAAAGTAAATATTGTATAACTTTTAGTTTATTTTTCGTGTGTTTGCTACTTTCACTATTACAGTTATTTCTGAAAGTATGAAGAGTATGGAAAAAATTATCCGGAAAAATAGTGATAGAAAAGTTGTGAAATTTTACACATATATGTTGATGTTAAAAAAAAATAGAAAAGAAAAATAAAAAGGAAAAGTTGGAAGTTTGTTTTAACCAACTTATGTAAAGTTTTGTATTAAGTGGGAGATATCACCACTATTTGTTGTATATTATATTTATGGATTGAATGGGAGTTGGCCGTTATGGGAAAGCTAACTAAGGTTATTCTTTGATTAAGATTTTGTTGAGTATAATTCGTGTCTACCTAAAGCGTGTGTTTCAAGTGTTAAAGCGTGAGTTATTCAATGATATGAGTCTTATTCATGGGATGGTTGGGAAAGTGATTAACCACACTTAGGATTTTAATTTATCTGTTTTGTTTATTTTTCATTTTACACCAATTTGTATCCCAAATATTATCCATACCCTATATCATTCTTCATCCAAACCTTTGATTTATTGAGATTAGGGATTTGAGCAATCTTAAGTTTCGTAGTCATGGATTCGACTATGTATTTATGATTTTGTCGCCCTTTTTGATATAATATTATTGGTGAAGATTACTTGATCCTATCTTTAGCCTATTCGAGTTAAGGAATTGAGCAATTGCAAGTATCGTGGTCGTGGATTCGATCATGTATTTGTAATTTTGTCACCTTTTCTGGAATATGAGATCGATAGAGATTAAAAAGGATGATCAACCCTTAACCAACAAACCCTTTTTACCGCTTTAGACTTGTTACTCCTTGGCTTTAGTGGGGGAGATGCGTATACTTGCCAAGCCTATGATAGAATATTCGTCACGACTAAGCAACTAAATGATTTAGAATTGTTTTACATTAAAAATTATTTTGGTTTCTACTTCGTTAAGTGTTTGGTTGTGTGATTATGACAAAACGAATACGTGCTTAAATATAAAAATAAATCCTAATATCTTTTAGGATACATTTTCATATGATTAATTCTAAGGTTTACTTGGGGACAAGTAAAGTTCAAGTGGGGGGATATTTGATGAACTCAAATAAGTACATTTTATTATCATCATTTGTCCTATTTATTTGACTTGTTTTATTATATTATATATGAGAATCGATACATTAATGTTTACTTTAGTAATTCTCAGGTAAAAACATGCATTATGTGAAACTTGGCGATTTTGGACTAATTATGGAGCAAAACAAGCGAGATGTCAAAAGTCTACTGAAATCCAGAAGATGCGCCGTATCTCACTCAACAGATACGACGCAATATCATACTTAGATGAATTCGAAGACCATTGCCTGACTTTGAAGAATGCGCCGCATGAAATTCTGTCATGCGCCGCATATGAAACTTTGGTCAAAGAAGAAGATCAAGCTCGTTCTACTCCAGATACGCCGCAATATACTTCTAACATACGGCGTATCACTATCAAGATTTCACCAGTTACAATCCAAGACAGCTAAAGTACATGCGCCGCATACAAAGATCAAGTTACGCCGCATCTGAAGACGGTGTACGAATATTCCAGAATATATTAATCTTGGACCCCACGCGAAGTTAAGTCAATGCGCCGCATCTATCAACTCAATGCGCCACATCGATCCCTCAGACAGAAACTATAAATACCCCAAAGACAGACGATTTTTAGAGACCTTGGATACACACACAGAGACTTTGATATAACCCTAGAGCCGAATTCAGACGACCAAGCAGCACAAGACACACCTTAAACAAAGATACAAGAGCTGTAAGAAGGTCCTGCATGTATTCAATTCATTAAGTAGTTTTGTTTTATTGTTTTAGTACGCTTTAATTCATCAGGATTGATGGGCTTGTGTCATGTGACTACGGAAGATCATGCACTCCCCTTAATATTGCTTTCCCATTAATTAAAGTTTATATGTTGATGTCTTTGGTGACTTTTATTAGTGCATTGATAACCTCTGTGTCTAGCTGAGTCTTGCTTAGGTTGCCATGCCCCTTCCTCGCCTATTTATTCTAGCGTCTCTTGTAAAATAGGATAGACATAAGTAATCATTAAGGGTTTACTCGCCGATAAGATTAGAGCCAACGAGAAAGGTTTAATTATATACACTTCATATAAAACTAGCAATAAAACAAGTGACAAGCTATTTAATTATCAGGACAGGTCTTCTTATTGTCTCGAGTATCTATCCATGTACGTGTGTGCTAATCGCTGATTCGTGCTCATTAGTTTAGTTTTCTATTTAATTATAACCAATCTGTGCCAGTCTCTCAGGCTGAACCCCTTTGCGTTAGATTAGGTTGCATAACTAACTTAGGATATTAAAATACTGATTATAATAACTAGATAATACGTTTCACTCTTAGTGATCGACACTCTGCTTACCATTATATTCATACTGACCGGGTACACTGCTCGTTAAGTGTGTGTGTTATTGATAAGTCGGCTAAATATAAATTTAAAACTTGAGTAGGCATTAATACTGCTAAACCGCAATGACACATCACGCTTCCATCAGGTTGTGTGAGAACCAATGTTTTTCAGTTATAAATAACTGCCTGTGTGCAGATAAACTCATTCAAAGAGCTTTCCTGACAGGGTTTCCAGCTCATAGTAATTGTTACCACTAACACAAGTGTTAGATTCACTTTTACTAGCTGTTCTTTCTATCAGATGTCCTTAGACTTGCACATTATACTTAAAAGTATAAAATGATAGAAAGTGAGTTGCATCAGTTACTATCTGATCAACTTAGTCATCAATTCAATGTGAAATATCATAACTAGGTTTCAAGAAAGTAGTTTTAAGGAGTTTTAAATTCCCAAACTCAGTCCATCATAAACCTATTATGGCAGCAGCCAATATTAGCATTGTGTTGCTTCCATTTCACTTGAAATTTCCTTTTGTGTTCACATGATCATACCTGAAATTGTTAGTCTAAAACCAAAAGAACAAAGTACAAAGTACTTGTCTTGCATTAGAATAATCATAAGACCAACTGTATGAATAACACATTTTAAATTTGTACTAACAGCACAAACTTTTTGTAATAACAGCAGTATTAGATAAATCCAGCAGCAGTAACAAAAAATTATTTACAAAAACACATTATATTGAAAATTTAAAGATTAAGCATTCCAATACTTGCTACCAAGTATTGAAACCTTGAAACATCAAAAGCTTTTGGTAGCAGATCTGCAAAGTTGTGTTCTGAAGCAACTTTAAGAACTTGAATTAATCTTTTCTCATTGCAGTCTCTTATAAAGTGATGTCTAATTTCAATGTGTTTTGTTTTAGAATGTTGCACTGGATTTTTAATAATACAAATTGTACTACTATTATCAATATGAATAACAGTGTTTAAGAAATTGTACCCATAATCAAGAAGTTGGTTTTGAAGCCATAGAACTTGACTAGAGCAACTTGCAGCAGCTACATATTCAGCTTCAGTTGTTGAATTTGCCATACTTGTTTGCTTCTTACACTGCCATGAGACAAGTCTACACCCAAGGAATTGACATCCTCCAGTTGTTGACTTTCTGTCCAAGCTAGCACCAGCATAATCACTATTCGAATATGCTACCAAGTCAAAAGAAGATTCCCTAGAATACCATATACCCAACCTTGGTTGACCTTTGAGATATCTAAAAATTCTCTTGATTGCAGTTAAATGAGAAACCTTTGGAGTAACTTGAAATCTTGCACAAACACAAACAGGAAACATGATATCAGGTCTAGATGATGTAAGGTACATCAAAGAGCCTATCATAGATCTGTAAGTGTGTACATCTACACTCTCTCCATCTTCATCTTTCAGAAGGTGCTTCTCAGAGTCCATTGGTGTGCTTGCTATTTTTGAATCAGCAAATTGAAATTTTCTAAGTATCACTGCAACATATTTGTCTTGACTAATAAATATGCCTTCAGATGATTGCTTAACATGCAAACCCAAAAAGAATGTAAGTTCTCCTATAGAACTCATCTGAAACTTATCTTTCATAAGCTTCTCAAATTCTAAACACATCCCCTTCCTAGTAGATCCAAAGATAATGTCATCCACATACACCTGCACTAACAGAAGATCCTTCTTGTGCTGTTTGATGAAAAGTGTCTGATCAATCTTTCCTCTTTGAAATCCATTTTCTAATAAGTAGGAAGCTAGTGTTGCATACCAAGCTCTTGGTGCCTGATGAAGGCCATATAGAGCTTTCACTACTCTGTACACTTTGTTTGGATGTAATGGGTCAATGAAGCCAGGAGGTTGTGAAACATACACCTCTTCTTTAATTTTACCATATAAAAATGCACTCTTGACATCCATTTGGTAGATTGTGAAGCCTAAAAATGAAGCATAAGCTAGAAACAGCCTAATTGCCTCAATCCTTGCTACAGGAGCATAAACCTCATCATAGTCTATTCCTTCTTCTTGTGTGTACCCTTGGGCTACTAATCTAGCCTTATTCTTAATCACAATTCCTCTTTCATCCCTTTTGTTCTTAAAAACCCATCTAGTGCCAATTACCTTCACACCTGTAGGTAAATCAACTAGCACCCATACTTTCTGAATCTTGAACTGAAGAAGCTCTTCTTGCATAGCTTCTAACCAGCTTGAATCATCTAAGGCTTTAAGAATGTTCTTTGGTTCATCTTGTGAGAGAAAACATACAAACAAGCAAGAGTTTGAAAGCTCATGCTGCTTTGAAGCATAAAGGGCATCAAGAAGCCCTTGTTGGTCTGAAGACATCAGTTGTTGTCTTGTCTTCACACCTGACTGTACGTCTCCAATCACATTATCTAGGGAGTGAACTTTGTGAATTCTTGTTTGTGGAGTGGAAGGAACTTGATAATTTGATGGAAGATTGTTGAAATCCACCTCATTATCTGAGAATTCTGCTTCTTTTGTTTCTGAAGGGCCAGCAGCAGAATCAGTTGGCCGAACAGCAGAATCAGTAAGCTTAGCAGCAGAATCACCAGCAGAAACAGATACACTACCAGCAGCAACATAAATACTACCAGCAGAAACATTTTGTTGTTCTTGAGTTTCATCTTCTTTGCTTTCATCTTCAACACCTTCTTTAGCCTTGCTAGAAGAAGATTCATCAGTTGTTGAAGTTGATTCCACAATTGTACTTGACCATATTGGCATCCAAACATGATCTTGGTTTGACTCCTTTTCTAACCTTGCCTCATCTGTTGCTTGTGAACCTGAAAATTCATTAGTTTCTGCAACAACAGGCACATAATTCATTGATTTGGTTAGATATTCAAGATCAAATAGCCTTTTTGGTCCTTGACCTTCTACATTGGATTTATCTTCTAAAAATTCTACATGTAGGTTTTTCTTCTACAATCTTAGTTCTTGTGTTGTATACTCTAAATGCTTTGCTATTGAGAGAATATCCAACAAAGAAACCTTCATCTGCCTTACCATCGAATTTTCCTAAATGGTCTAAGGTATTGAGAATTGTCACATGACATCCAAAAGGTCTTAGAAATCCTATTGCAGGAGTTCTACCATGAAAAAGCTCATATGATGTCTTATTGTGAGGCTGCACAACTAAAACTCTATTTTGAACATAGCAAGCAGTGTTGACTGCTTCAGCCCAAAAGGTTATTGGAAGCTTAGAATCAGCTAACATTGTTCTAGCAGCTTCAATTAGTGTTCTATTCTTTCTCTCAGCTACACCATTCTGTTGTGGTATTCTAGCAACACTAAATTCTCTTTTAATACCTTTTTCTTTGCAGAAGTCATCCATAACTCTATTCTTAAACTCTGTCCCATTATCACATCTAATGACCTTCACTTTCTTGTCTACTTGGTTTTCTATCTGTGTAATGAATGTCTTAAGGATGCTTGTAGTCTCATCCTTAGTAGATAGAAAGAAAACCCATGTAAATCTAGTATAGTCATCAATTACAACAAGAGAATATCTCTTATGCATTATACTACTTACTGAAACAGGTCCAAATAAGTCCATATGCATCATAAACAATGATTGATTGATAGAGTTAAAAATCTTGGGCTTACAAGTGGCTTTGTGTTGTTTGCCTTTTAGACAAGCAATGCATGTTTGATCATTTTCAAATCTTTTGTGAGGTAAACCTCTTACCAAACCATTCTTAACAATTTTATTTATGGTTTTGAAGTTAATATGACCAAGCCTTCTATGCCATTTCATTGATTCATCCAATGTGGCCTTTGCAACAAGACAAGTTAAATTCTTTTTAGGAACAATGTTCTTCATGTCTACACTGTACATATTGCCCTTTCTAGGAATTCTAAGAAGTACTTGACTTTCATCAGGCATCTTAAAATCAGGAGAAAGTACAAGACATTCAGTCTCACAGAAAAGAACATTGTTCTTTTTGTCACACATTTGTGAGACACTAAAAAGATTATAATTTAGCTCTTTTACATAGAACACATCTTCAAAATCTAAATTTCCGGTTTTGATTGTACCTTTACCAGAAATTTTGCCACCAACACCTCCTCCAAAGGTAACATAGCCTCCATCTATTGATTGAAAATCTGAGAGATAAGACTTGTTGCCTGTCATGTGCCTTGAACATCCACTATCTGAGTATCCTTGATCCTCTTCCTGATCATTTGAATGTTCCTGCACATAAATAAGAGTGTTAGTTTCTTTTGGGGATCCAAGCCATTACTGACTTGGATCTGCCTCTTGCATCAATGTAATTGAATCTTTTAAGGATAGTTGATGCAACATTGGATTTTAGAATCCAACATGCTGAGGCCTTAACAGCATTTGCCCTGTTTCCCTTAGCAGCAGGAACTGCTAATTTTTTAGTTCTACCCTTTGGTTTCCAAACTTGTTTTTGGACCACTGCTTTTGTTTGAATGGGCCTTAGAACAGTTGTTGGTGCATGTTTGAAAGTTGTTTTTGCACCCTTAGCTGTTGATTTTGGGTTAATAGTCATAAATGGTCGAGCAGCAGGAACAAATTGTCTAGCAGCAGGATCATTTGGTCTATCAGCAGGATCAGATTTTAAGATAGACTTGTTTTTGACTACTCTGGGGTTTGATTTCTTAGAACTAGAGTGAAAGTGAGATTTAGGTGTTTGCCTTTTGTGGTTCACTCTATGGTTTTCATACCCAGTTAACCATTGGTTGTAGAAAGCTGCAAGATGGTCAAAACTACCACATGTGTAACAAGCTTTGTTATAAAAAGCAAAGTCATCACCTAATTGGTTAGACTTGAGGTTGTTCCAATTCCTTTGGTTACCTCTGGGCTTGTTGGTGGTTCTATATTGTTCACAATATCTAACTGGTTGCCTAACATACTTAATGTTTGATTTAGGCCTATCAGTATTATGTTTGACTATCTTAGGAACACTGGTTCCTACTTTCTTAACCACTTCAGGTTTAGACATAACCTGTTCTTCTTCATCATCACTATCAGTTGTACAATCTTCAACAACTATAGCATCTAAGTTCTTAGCAAAGGACACCTTGTCCTGATAAAGTAAAGTTTTATCTAAACTTTTACTTACTTTTTATACCTTAAGGCTCTTGCTAGCCTTAGAACCATATTCCATGATTGGTTCTTGAAACTCAGGTAAACCTGAATTTCCTAGGTCACTCCCTGGGGGTTTAGGGATGCCTCTATAAGGAGGTGGGACACTCTTATATCTGACTCCTGACTTAGCTTTATTAATCACCTGACATTCTACTATGTTGTGCACACTTTTAGAAGCATGTTCTAGTGCCTCAGTAGTCAAGTGAATGTTTTTATTTTCCTTTTTGACCCTATCAAAAGCTTCTCTCAAAAGCTTTATTTCAGCATCTCTAAAGAATATGTCCTGTCTTAGGAGAGCTTTGTCATTAGAAAAAGCTAATTCATTTTCCTTATAGTATATGATTTGCTTTTCTACTTTCTCTAAACCACACTTATAGTTTATAAAGTTTTGAAAAGTCTTACTTAGCTCTATCTTTTGATCATCAAATTGTTTCATTAAAACCTGTAGAGCATTAAGAGCAGTGCAAGTATTTGAACAAGCTTTATGATTTTGTACCTCAGTAGCAGAAAAAGCCATAAGTGCCATCTGAGCAGGAGTTTCTTCTTCATCTGCCATGAAGCTCCAATCAAAACCTAAGCCATCAATAGCTACCATAGCTTTTGGCTCAATAACCTCCTCTATTTTGGATTTGCTTTCAAAACCTCTATTCTTGCTATCTTTCTGCCTTGGTCTTCTGCAATCTCTTGAGAAATGACCCATCATGTGACAGTTATAGCACTCTATCTTTGACTTATCAAAACCAGCAGCATCAGTGTTGTTGATTATGAGCTTCTTCCCCATCTTGTGATAGAACTTCTTGGCTCTCATGCTAAGAAGAGAAATTTGCCATTTTAGATCCATTTCCTCCAGATCATCTTCATGAATCTCTTGGAGGTCTTCATAGGAGAGCATGGACCCATTATTCTGACTTGTAAGAAAGGCACAACAAGTCTTTTCATCCAAAATGCTTATGGTACTGCTTGATGAACTAGCAGCACCAACATCATCAACAACTTTCACCTCTTCACTTGATTTTGAGGTACTAGGAGTTGACATAAATGCCTTGTTCCCAGTATTAGAACTAGTACCTCCATTCTTCTTCAAATCTTGCTCCACAATCTTGAAGTTGCTATACAAGTCCATCAGTTCCATGATGTCTATGTCTGGCTTGTTCTTCCAGACAACAACATGCATAGCCCACTCTTCTGGTAAGCTTCTCAGAAATTTTGAGTTCAGATCTTCTTGAGGCATTTCAATCCCAAGAATAGCCAGTTGGCTCACAATATTCTGAAGCCTATTAAACATGTGGTCAAGAGATTCATTGTATGTAGAGGAGAAGTTTTCAAACTGCTGCTTGAGCAGTGTCTTGTGGGTTTTCTTGGTGGCTTCATTTCCACCATACCTGGCAATAATAGCTTCAAATAATGACTTGGCATCTTTGAACTTGCTGAAGTTTAGAAGTTGATCATTGGGAATGGTCATCATCAGCATGCTTCTAGCCTTCAAGTCATTTTTCTTCTTTATTCTATCTTCTGCAGATGATGGCTTTGTCTGCAGAGTTGAAACAACTTTGCCGTCCACTGTTGATGTAGTGGTGATAGGCTGGTAAGAGTTTCCATCTTCTATGATTTCCCAAAGTGCATAATCTTACACTTGGAAATATTGCTCTATCCTCAGCCTCCACATCTCAAACTCATTCTGTTTGAGCATGGGAATCTTTGCAGCAACATTTGTCTGAATAGATTCAACATCCATTTCTTAAGCTTCTTCTTCTAAATCAATAGTATCAGCCTGAAGCTCTGATACCACTTGTTAGGATTGTGCACACGGTTAAGGTGGTTAAACCTTACGTTCTTTGTGTGTATGATATATTGAGTGAATATGATTAAGTACGCGGAATTTACTTAACCACACTTAGAAGGTGATTTGTGTTGTGGAAATGGAATGGTTGTGTTAGTTCTATGACAATGAACAATGAAAGATTAACACCAAACGATTCAATATTATTAATGATAATAATACGAGTGATCTTGAAATATCACTAGGGTTACAACCTTGAATCTTAAGTTTTTACAACTTGTGATATACTTGTGTTTGTTCTATGTCTTAACAGTTATGAGAGTTCTAATAATAACACATGGATGGACTTAGACACTTATAATATTGACACTAAGATCTCTTTTATAGTCCAAGAAGATCTTTACATATTGCTTAAAGTCTAGCCGACTTACTTTGCTAACTTATCTCTTGAGTGTGTCAGTACATAAGATACAACATGTATCTGTGTACACAACTTGTTAACAAAGCACATGGGGTAAGATATTATCTACCGTCTATTGTTGACCAAAATACAAATAATATCTTTTCAATCTTATCCACTCAGCAGCAGAATGTTCACTAGCAGCAGCAATGAGATTATCGCTATCAGCGGGAACAAGTATCATTAGCAGCAGGATCAACAGAAGCAGAATGCTAAGCCTAGCAGCAGAATCATTTATCACTAGCAGCAGGATCAAATGTTCTAGCAGCAGGAACAACATTAGCAGCAGGAACCAAATGCACTAGCAGCAGAATCACACTTAGAGTTTTTCTTTGAATAGAATCCGATATTTAACTTCTTGAATATTTAATTCCCAACAGATTTTAATCAGGTAGATCAATTGGATCTAGAAGAGATGGACATAAAATGGCAGATGGCTATGCTGTCATTGAAAGTCAATAGGTTTGAAAAGAAGGCAGGAAGGAGGATTAACTTTGATGGACAGGAGGCTGCAAGGTTTGACAGAAGGAAGGTGAGGTGCTACAAATGTTCTCAACCAGGTCACTTTGCCAGGGAATGTACAGATAAGAAGGTGGATGATAAAGCCAGGTATTCTGCTTTCAAAATTCAAGAGTTGGAATCAGAGGACCCCAAGGCCTTGGTATCTGTGGATTCAATGGTGGACTGGGAACATCATGAGAAAGCTGTTGCAAGAGGAGCAGAGAAGGTCTATGGGATGATAGCTGGATATGGTGAGAAGAAACAAGTGGCTGGTCAACTTGGAATGATGGGTCATCCATCTCAGGTACAAAACTGCCCATTTGGTTGTGAACTTAAATATGCTAAACTGAAACAAGAATTTGATGATATAGAGTGTCAATATAAGGATTACTTTATACAAGTCCAGGCTTATAAAAATGCTGTTAACACATTAGAACAACAAAAAGTCTGGTATCAAAAACAACAGTTAGCATATGAAGAAAAAATAAGGGTTTTGGAAAGAGATTTACAAAACACCACTAATGAGTTCAAACATTCTGAAAGAGAAAAAGCTAAGGTGGTGTTAGAAAAACAGGATTTGCAGACTAAGCTAGACAATTCCTTGGCTAGGTTTGATAAATGGAAAGATTCATCTAAAAACCTAAACAAGTTAATCGATAGTTCTATGTCTATAAAAACTAAAAGAGGTTTAGGGTATGGTGACCTGATAGGGCCAAATCAAGTTTATGACCCTAATGAGTATAGTATTTTTGACCCTGAACCTGTAGATTATAGAAAACCTGTAAAGTATGTAAAGGAGGGAGGAATGAATGCAGTTCCTCCACCCATAACTGGAACATTTAAACCTGCAGACCCCTATGTTGACTTTGATGATTCACAAATGACTTATGGCAAAAAGGAAAAGAACTTGCCTGATCTTGATTGTGACTCTAATGAATTTGTCTCTTGTTCTTACAGTGACAAATCTGCAGAAATCAAGACTGATGACTATGCCACATGTGGATCAAGTGAGAAGTCAGCTTCAATAAAATTAGAAGATCTGTCTTCAAAAGTGGCTACTGATGAATCCCAAAGAGTTGCAGCTGAAGATGTTTCTTTTGATAATGTTAAAAACAATAATGTTTCTAGTTTTGGTTTTGTTTCAAATAGTTATGGTTGTGGTTTTAATTTTGTTAAGGATAATTTTGTTTCATGTTTTGGTTTGAATACTTCTGGTTGCAATGAGAAAGATAATGTTAAGAAAAAGTCCTCTAAAAAGAAATCTTGCTTTGTGTGTCGTAGTTATGATCATCTTATTAAAGATTGTGACTTTTATGAGAAAAAGATGGGTATATATGGTTGTCAAAATAGGTCTGTGTGGAGCAATGTCAATAATATTCCCCCATATATTCCACAAGCAGCAAGAATAAACTCTTGTAGAGCTTCTGTTGCTGCTGGTAAGTCAGTTCCTGCTGGTAAGCCGGTTGCTGCTGGTAAGCCAGTTCCTGCTGGTAAGCCTGTTGCTGCTGGAAAGTCCATTCCTGCTGATTGGAGTAGAAATAATGCTGGACCTTTCTACAGACCTACTAGCACTTACTTTCAAAATGATATGAGGCCTACTAGCACTTACTTTCAAAATGATATGAGGCCTGCTTATTTTGACACCATGCACATGGGAGGGGCAAGATGGGAAACTGCTGTTAAGTCCTCAGCAGGTTGTTCTTGGAGAAACAATAACCAATATATGAGAATGGGGTCCAAGAACAATGGTGGATCTCATCAATCTCCATGGTTTAATACTTATTGATCCACTAGGCAGGCTCAAGTCAGCAATGGCTTGGGTCTCCCTTGTATCTAATGTTGTAAATGTATTCTTTGTATCAGGAATTTCTTTTTAGAAGTAAATATGTAGGCATTGTTGACAGTGGATGTTCCAGGAGTATGACAGGAAATTTAGAGAGACTGCATGACTTTGTGCCCTTAAATGGAGGTTTTGTGACATTTGGAGGAGGAGATGGCAAAATTACTGGGAAGGGAACTATCAAAACAACCAAGCTGGACTTTGAAGATGTGCTTTATGTGAAGGAACTCCAAAACTTTAATTTGTTCTCTGTCTCACAAATTTGTGACAAGAAGAACAGTGTTCTCTTCACTGAGACTGATTGCTTTGTGTTGTCCAAAGACTTCAAGTTGCCTGATGAAAGTCAGGTTGAACTCAAAGTTCCAAGGACTTACAACCTTTACAGTTTCAATCTAAGTGATGTTCAGCCTGAGGGTTCACTTGCTTGTTTGGTGGCAAAAGCTTCTGTGGATGAATCTAATAAATGGCACAAAAGAATGGCTCATGTGAATTTCAAGACCATTAACAAGCTGGCTAAGAATGGTTTGGTCCAAGGGCTCCCTCTCAAGACCTTCTCCAATGAACACAATTGTGTTGCATGCAACAAAGGAAAGCAACACAAAGCTTCATACAAGGAAACCATAGCTGTGAGCACCATCACTGAGCCTCTGCAGCTTCTTTATATGGATCTCTTTGGTCCTACTTCTATCAGAAGTATTGACCAGAAGTACTACTGCCTGGTAATTACAGATGATTTTAGCAGGTTTTCTTGGACTTTCTTTTTGGGTACTAAAGATGAAACTTATCCAGTTATTAGGGACTTTATTACCTTAATAGAAAATCAGCTAAGTAAAAAGGTTAAGTCAATAAGGTGTGATAATGGAACAGAGTTTAAGAATTCAAATCTAATTGAAATCTGTGGGAGTAAGGGGATAAAAAGGGACTATAGTAATGCCAAAACCCCACAACAAAATGGGGTTGCAGAAAGGAAAAATAGAACCCTTATAGAAGCAGCTAGGTCTATGTTAGCTGACTCTAAGATGCCCACTATGTTTTGGACTGAAGCAGTCTGCACTGCTTGTTATGTGCTGAATAGGGTATCCATTACTAATCCTCATAATAAAACACCTTATGAGCTTTTGTCTGGGAAAGTTCCAAACATCAGCTATCTTAAACCTTTTGGATGTCATGTCACTATATTGAACACTAGTGATCATCTAGGCAAGTTTGATGGGAAGGCTGATGAGGGGTTTATTGTTGGGTATTCTGCTCATAGTAAAGCCTATAGGGTATATAATCTGTCTACTAAGAGGATAGAAGAGACTCTCAACTTAAGATATCTTGAGGATAAACCTAATTTGCAGGGTGCAGGTCCAGAGTGGTTCTTTGACCTAGATTATCTGACAGATACCTTAGGTTATACTAGATTCAAAGCAAATCAATCTGTTGGTACACATGTTTCTCAAACTAACAATGCAGGTACCTCAGATGATGATTCTGATGCAGAGAGTGATGAACGACCTATAGTTGTTCCTTCTTTTCCCTCTAACAACATTTCAGGTTCAGAGCTCAAAGATACTTCTGATATGGCTGGAAGTGATTCAAGTTTTGTAGAAGATCTTGCTAGGCTTCAAAGACAAGAGTATAATGCCAAGAAAGCTGCTGAAATGTTTGGTTCTGGGTTTTCTAAAGAGACAGAGGAGATTCTGAGAAATGCTGAAGCTGAAGTTAGAAGGCAACTGAATTCTGCTGGTGGTATTTCTATTCCTGCTGCTACCAATTCTGCTAGTAGTGCATCTATTCCAGCTGGTCTTTCTAATGATTCTGCTGATGTTTCCTCTCCTGGTGTTCCTGTGGCTACTCCACCTGTTGACTCACTAGGTATTGATAACTCCCCTGAAAGATTTCCAATCCCTTCTGAACTTGGAAATTCATTCTCTTCAAGAGATAAGCTGGAAGATCCTCATCATCAATCCAGAACAGGCATTTTTACTTCTTCCTCATATGATGATGACTTCAACCCCTCCATTACTAATCAGGCATCCACAATTGATGTCAATCCCATTGTTACCAAGAGGATCAATACAGTTCATCCTCAGTCCTTGATCCTTGGAGATCTAAATTCCCCTGTTCAGACAAGAAGCAAGTTCCATCAACCCAAGTTTGGAGAATCTGCTTTTCTCAGTTATATCCAGGATCAGTTAAGGAGCAATCATACTGATTACCTACATTGCCTCTATGCTTGTTTCTTATCCCAAATTGAACCAAGTAGTATAGCCTAAGCTCTTGATAATTCTGATTGGGTTGAGGCTATACAAGAGGAAATGCAGCAGTTCTAGAATCAGAAAGTATGGAAGTTGGTACCTTTGCCTGCAGGAAAGCATGCTATTGGAACTAAATGGATTCTCAAGAATAAAAGGGATGCTAGGGGAATTGTGGTTCGGAATAAAGCTAGGTTGGTGGCTCAAGGACATAGACAAGAAGAGGGGATTGATTATGATGAAGTGTTTGCACCAGTGGCAAGAGTTGAAGCCATCAGACTGTTCTTAGCTTTTGCCTCATTCATGGGGTTTGTAGTGTATCAGATGGATGTGAAGAGTGCCTTTTTGTATGGAAGGATTGAAGAAGAGGTTTATGTTACTCAACCAAAGGGATTTGTGGATCCTCAGAATCCTGATTTGGTTTACAAAGTGGTAAAGGCACTTTATGGTCTTCATCAAGCACCAAGGGCTTGGTATGCAAGGTTATCTGCATTTTTGCTAAAACATGGTTACAGAAGAGGGGCAATAGACAAAACACTTTTCATCAGGAAGAATTTCAAAGATATCATCCTGGTACAAGTTTATGTAGATGATATCATCTTTGGTTCTACTAATTAAGCCTGGTGCAGGGAATTTGAAGAATTGATGAAGAGTGAATTTGAGATGAGTGCTATGGGTGAAATGACTTTCTTCTTGGGTCTTCAGGTTAAGCAGAAACCAGATGGGATCTTTATCTGCCAAGAGAAGTATGTTTATGACATACTTAAGAAGTTTGATATGGAAAATGTGAAAACTGCAACAACCCCATTTGAACCTCCAAAGCCTAAATCCAATAATGAACCCGATGCTGCTGTTAATGTTCATCTATACAGGTCCATGATTGGGTCACTCATGTATTTGACAGCTTCTAGACCTGATATTATGTTTGCTGTCAGTGCATGTTCTAGACATCAGGTTACACCCTTGACTTCTAACTTAAATGCAGTCAAGAGAATCTTTAAGTATTTGAAAGGACAGCCTAATTTGGGACTTTGGTATCCAAAAGATTCTCCTTTTGTGTTGGAAGCTTATAGTGACAGTGATTATGCTGGTGCTAACTTTGATAGAAAGTCAACTACTGGGGGTTGTCAGTTTCTGGGTAGAAGGTTGGTTTCTTGGCAGTGCAAGAAGCAGACTATAGTGGCTACATCTTCTACTGAGGCAGAGTATGTTGCTGCTGCTAGCTGCTATGGACAGGTTCTTTGGATGCAAAATCAGTTGTTAGATTATGGGTTCAACTTCATGAACACTAAGATCTTTATTGATAACCAAAGCACTATGTGCATTGTTAAAAATCCTGTCTATCATCAAAGGACAAAGCATATTGAGATTAGACACCATTTCATAAGAGATGCTTATGAGAAGCATCTTATTCAGGTGATTAAAATTCATACTTATGACAATGTTGCTGATCTGCTGACCAAGGCTTTTGATGGACCAAGGTTTAACCATTTGGTGCTCCATATTGGGATGGTAAATCCTTAGGTACTGAGCTTGAGGGGAGGACAAAGCCTAAGGGGAGGCTTTCTGTTGTATAATTTGTTATTTTCTTTTTCTTTTCTCTTTAATTTAAAAAAAAAAATTGTTGTCTATTATGTTGTACTAACTTGTATGGTTTTGAGCAACACTTTGCAGGTACATTGTTGGTGTTTACACCTACACAACAAATGGTAATCAACTCACCATGTCTATCCGACTAGAAAGAGTTGACTCACCATAAGGGTACGGCTCTGGTGTGATAATCAAATCCGTTGACAACTGTAATAGTTTGCTCAAAACTATAGGGTTCTCAACTCACCGATGTTTCATTACTAAGAGTTGAATGGTTTTCAATTCGCCATGGATTTTACTCCTTTGGGGTTTCCAAAGAATTGGCTAGCCCACAAGTGTATGGCTTGTGGTAAAGGCAGTGGAATACCATACTTGGTACTCAATTCACCAAAGGTTATCTTCAACCTAAGAATTGGCTAGTCCTGAGCAAACGGCTACAGGTAAAGACAAGTCAAATCCGTTTAAAGTTGCTGATTTACTAAAAATCAGATGGTTATCAATGTACCATGGTTTTACACACCTAAAAATTGGCTACTCCAGTAGTGATGGCTATTGGTAAAGAGACATCAAATCCATTAATTTTCAATGATTCACCTCTCACAGGAGTTAACACACCTGGATGTGATGAGAATAGTATGAAACTTAACAGATTTGATGTACAATATGTCATAGTTGCTGGAAAGATTATATCAGGGGTAGCCAGCTCCTTATGAAGTTGTTCTTGTTGCTGCTGGTTCATATCTGTTGCTGCTGGAATCATGTACTCAACGAAGATTGCTGATGGTTACTTTCTGATGTTGCTGCATCAATCCTCTGGACTTCAAAACTTTTACAGGGAATCTTGCAAGTTAACCTAGTTAACTTCAAGATTAGGGGAGGATTGTTAGGAATTCTGGGTATTAGTAATAATAGATTTCTCATTGCTGCTGGTAGTGTAAGCTGGTTCCTGCCGATAGTGTGCGGTTCCTGCTGAAGTTCATTGCTGCTGGTAGTTTATTTTTGTTTCTGCTGATAGTAGTCATTACTGCGGGTATTAGTAATTGTTATCCCGTAAGTTTAGAATGTTTGTTAGATTTATTTTTAGAAGAGATTGATGTATATCTCTTCACACATTTTCTTGTATGATGGGTTAGGGTTAGGACTTCTTGTTAGTATAAAAGGAACACTCGTCTATGAGTTTTGTACGACTTTACAATCATCAATAAAATCATTATTAGTTCATAAACCGATCCATAGAGGATCAAAACTTTGTTAGTTACTTTCTTCTTTATATTCTTGTGTTTAGTTTCTGCATAGACACAAGTCTTACACCTAGAGATTCTCCTAAGCTGTTTGTGTATACATAAACTGTTTAACCAAGCTCAATCAAGCTAGAAGCACTCGATCCTACACTGTGGGTTTGGTGCGGGTCCTAATCTGCGTTGATTAGAAGCCATTGGCTTAAGTGCGGGTTCTAGAGCGAGTCTCTCAGAAGCCATTTGAGAAATCTCGTCGAAATTTACATTCATCGTCTCCATTATCTCTTTTGTTCTTCGATTATACACCCGGAATGCCCTCGAGTTATCTGAGTATCCAATGAAGATTCCAATATCACCCGTAGCTTTCAGCTTCCCTAGATCTTCTCTGTCGTTCGTCGGATAACACAAAGCGCCAAACATGTGAAGGTAAGAGATATCAGGTTTCCTATTGTTTACTAGCTCATATGGGGTTTTATTGAATCTTGGGTGGTTTAAGGAATGGTTCTGAGTAAAATAAGCAGTGGCTACAACATCAGCCCATAAAAATAACAGTGCACTAGAATAAATCAGCATTGTGTGCGCAGCTTCTACAAGAGTGTGATTTCTTCTTTCAACAACCCCATTCTGCTGTGGAGTTCTGATTACTGATATTTGATGTTTGATTCCAACATCTTCAAAGTATGTTCTTAACTCCTGATTTGTAAATTCTATGCCGTTGTCGGTTCGTACAATCCTTACTGGAGCTTGTAAAAGGACTTGAATACGCTTCAGAAAGGTGATGATGATGCTTGGTGCTTCGTCCTTTGACCTTAGGAACTTAACCCAAGTGTATCGTGAATAATCATCGATGATAACAAGAATATACTTCTTCCCATTTATGCTTTCAACTCTCATTGGGCCAAATAAGTCCATGTGCAACATATGTAACTTTGCTTCCGAACTGGGTACGGTTTTGGGTTTATATGATGCTTTCTTGCTTTTGCCTTGTTCGCAAGATGGACATAAGTGTTCCTTGGTGTATTTGAACTTAGGAAGACCGTTGACGATGTTGTCTTTGGCAAGTTTGTTGATTGTATCAAAATTGAGATGGGATAATCTTCTATGCCAAATAGAGCTGGCATATCATGTCCGACATGACACGATAAGACATGGACACGATAAGACACGAACACGAATGAACTGAACACGAACACGACACGATAACAAGTCGTGTCACTTTTTTCGAACACGAACACGACACGAAAATTAACAGGTTACACGATAAGGAACCTGTTAACAAAAATACTAAACTTAAACCAAAAAAACATAAGCAAACCTGTTAAGGACCTGTTAAGGGACCTATTAAAGAACCTATTAAAGAACCTGTTCTCATATATCAAGTCCGGACCTGTTAAGGGACCTGTTAAAGAACCTGTTCTCATATATCAAGTCTGTTAACATGTCCATTCGTGTCTTAACAGGTCCGGTGTAATACCTGAAAATCGGAAAACGTGTAAAATGACCAAATTGCCCCTGGAGAATTTAAAACCTAAATAAAACATATGTAAAGCACTAAATAAATTCCAAACTTCTAACAATGAACAAGTTATGATCCCAAATATTTTTAACAACTCCATTTAACTTTTATACAAGCCACAAAATTACCAAAATACCCTTGGGCGCCAAATAAAGTTTAATTTCAAATATTGTGATTTAAATAAGGTAATTAAATGGAATTAAATGGGCAATTAAAAGAGATAATCAAAACCATTAATCTCCTTGACCAAAATTCCAAAATTTTGGCCATTAACCCTCCCCTTTGACTCGTTTCTTTCTTTTTAAAAATCAATCACAATTATCCTAAGAAAACCCTAATTTGCCGATTGAGAAAATAACACACAAAAATCCTCCTTGTGCCCATTCGAAATTCTGGAGATCAAACACCAATTTTCCTGAGTTCATCATAGTCCTAAGAAGCCTAGAAAAATAGCAAATCGAATTGTGGTAGCCTAGTTCAAGCGTGTTCGAATTTTTCTTGTGTCGAGTACAAAAGTGAGGTAAATACCATTTTAATTCATTCGATCATTGTAAAATTCTTTTGATAATTTTCCTGAGTTCCTCACATCATGTATACTCTGTGAAAAATCATTCCAAGGTTATTGATCGCGTTCTTGGCTCGTGGAGATTTTGGTGTCATTTTTCTCCAAACCGAGAAGGGTAAATTCACTCAGCGTGTCTCGATCATTCTTAAACTATCCTGGTATTTTTCTCAACTTCTAATGATTGAATATAACATGGGAAAAATGATAAAAACAGCCCATGCATCATAGATAAATCGTATGGAAAATATTATGTTATAAACCCTAAAATCAAATATAAAATCAAAAGGCATGCATGCGATTTTTCTGGATCAAGTTATTATTTTTCATGGCATCTATGATCATCATATAACACTAGAAAAATGTTCATTTGAATTGTAGAGACCTAAAACTATTATTGTGGAAATTGTTTGTGGATCGGCTAAAGTAGAAACAAAGGGGAAATTGTGGAAAACCCTAAAAACAATTCGACCTAAGTATTTTATGATTAAATCTGGAAAATTTATGTGTCTAAATGATGTGTTTATGATGATGTAATGATTAGTGAAATTAGGGTTTTGATTTTGTTAATTATATGTGTATCGATTTGAAGAAATAAATAAAAGGGTGTATTTTGTAATTCTAAAAACTCAAGGGATAATTTTTGTAAGTTATTTGAACATGGTAGAATTCGTATAAAATGTTAAATGAGGGGTCCTTATGTAAATTTTGCATTTAAAAGGTTAAATGGGTAATTATAGATAATTATTAATTCGGTTTGCAATTAATTAAACTTGAGGGACTAAAAATGTAAATACTGGAAACTTGAGGTCATTTTGAGTAAATTATAATATTAAGATGGTTCGGTGTAAGTTTGGATAATTATGGGGGCTAATATGTAATTATTTGGAATTTATGAATTAATATATATGTTTTATAATTATAGGGACTAAAAGTGTAAATATGTGAAACTAAAGGGTGAAACCGTGGCATACATGAAATTTAAGGGTATATTCTGTAATTAAATTAATATAAGGGCTAGTGGCGTAATTAAGAATAATATATGGATTAAATTGCAAGTTATATAACTTTAAGGTTTATTTTGTAACTTTTATAAATAAAGGGTTTAAAGTGTAAAATATGAAACTTAATGGGCCAAAGAGATAATTCTGAATAAGTGGGGTATTTAAATAAGTAACTTATGATATTTTCATTCTAGACCTTTAATTTGATATATTTACAATTAAAACCCTAAACTTTGTAAACTTGTCATATTTAACCCTAAACTTCTATAACCTGCTAAAACTAAC
Organism: Artemisia tridentata subsp. tridentata; assembly: GCA_021014915.2. Taxonomy (NCBI): domain Eukaryota; kingdom Viridiplantae; phylum Streptophyta; class Magnoliopsida; order Asterales; family Asteraceae; genus Artemisia; species Artemisia tridentata. The sequence continues at coordinate 211,023,593 of CP139503.1, forward strand.
CCTAATTCCATAATGAGACTAAATTAATGACTTAACTAAATCATAATACTTAAATCTTACTCATTATAGAAATCTGCTAATTTTGGAAACTTACTAAATAAGGAAACTTTCTAAAAATGGAAACCTGCTAAAAATAGAAAGTTACTTAGTATGGAAATGGGATCTTTAGTAATCATGTCTTTACTCCTCTAGGTGTGAAGAGGGAGTAGTCTTGTGCTCTTAATCATCTTGTCCAGTATTTTCCTTTGTCAGCAATAAGGTACAGATATTCTGCTTCTTTATTAAGAGGCCTTCATTCTCTTATTATGATTCATATTAGGGTTTCCCTATACCATTGCTATGTTCCCTTCATTCATGAACTCCGATCTTTTGAACCATCATGATATTGAACCTTTTATGATTATGAACCTTTCATTCATGAACCTTTAATTATGAACCCTTGACCATGAACCTTTGCTTATGAACCTTTGCTTATGAACCTTTGCTTATGAACCTTGCTTACGAACCATGATTATGAACCTATGATTATGAACTTATGAAACAAGATATTGACCTATGCAAGTAAACTAAAAACATGATTCATGATACTTGACCTTTACCCACAGTTTGATACTACGAGCCACTCACTAGGCATGAGGGTTTCATGTCCATGTCAGTCGATGCACCGATGGCATGACTCTAGGGCAGGAGAGTGATGACCTGTCCCGTCCCTTTTCTGTATTTTTATTTGGTGTGTTGGGAGTTATGGCCACCAGGGGCGTATGGATGCATCCTAGATTTGTTTCTGTATTATGTTCATGTTATGATATGTTATGATATGCATGGTGACTGATGGTGTGTGTGATACACGTCTTTCACAACTCTGGGAGCTGATCACTCCATATTTCTGATTTCTGGGATTAGTGAGAGGAACATCTCTCTGCATGGCGGTATGATTATGATTTCATGTTCATGTTTCTGGGCTCGTAGAGGATTACTGTTTTCCATGCACTTTATAGACTTATGACCTTTACCTTTCATTACTGGCACCCTATGACATGATACTGGACTTATCTCTGTACTGGGCTTGGTATGTTTGGGCTTGATGGGATCTTTTGATTACTTCACCATTACTCATGATACTATCCATACTTTCTGATATCTCTGTATAACCTTCATATTTCTTCTCATCTATTATTACATCATGTACGATTCCTTCCATCTTCCCTATTTCATTATTATTGTTTGTTACCGTTATATCTGTTCACTGAGCTCGTGTAGCTCAGCCGCGTTTCTTTTCCCGCGGCAGGTTTAGTTGGAAGCTGGGATTTGGGTGAAGAGTGTTGACTTTAGAAGACTTCATTAGCTTTTGGAAGATGACTAGAAGAACCTTATATTAGACATAGAAATTTTGTAATGTAAAGCTTGTAGTTCTAATTTCAGTTGTAAACCTTGGATTTCCATTGTATTATTTATGTCAAATGTCTGTGTTTGTTCTGATAAGAATCCGTATATGTGACACCTTTGCCCTTGTCGGGTTGGGGTGTTACAATTATGGTATCAGAGCCCAGGCTGCGACTTGTAATACATTTACCCTTGACCTGTGAAGTTTGGACCACTATGTTTCCACTGTAGGCGCTCATAAGATAACCTGTAAGGATTTGCTTTAGGATTTCCCTAAGTTCTGATCAGTGAGGAATGGGTAGACTATATGGCATTTGTTTAAGTAGCATTGCTTCCGCATCACTGTTGACCTCTGAGACAGTAGAAGACTAGGTGGATTAAGACAAGTTTGTTCTGTTCACGACTTGAGATAAAGTATGACCATCATGAGGGCATATTTATATGATGCCAGTATTATGACGTCTGGCCAACGTGATAATACTTACATCATATAACATGCATTTGTTGTGGGCATAGGATATTTCGAGAAGTGCCTTAGAGCTTTAGAAATTCTGATAACTGTTTGAGATTATCTGAGTTAGTGAGACCTTAAGTTCATTCTACCTGTACGCGTAATCTGCTTTCACCGTTATGCGAATTGATACGTCTGGATTCTCGTCACGCGTTTTGCTGACCTCTGTACTTCTGAAAACTATCTTAGGTTCCATTCTCGAACCTTATGCAAATTAATGTTATCGATAATCTAATTCCTGTACGTCACAATCTGATTTGTCTAATCAATTTCCGTGAACCGTATATCCGTCAAAACCCTATGTATTTCTTTGTCTTTTCCGAGAGAATCTGATTTTCATCTACTACGTTGGTACGTTATTCTTCTGATCTGGATTCAGTACGTTATGTCTGTTCTGAGGATCTGAAACAATTTTGGAATCTACAAGTTCGAGTCATGAGAAACAAATCTTTCATATGTCTGTTCACCGTCAGTTGTGTTCTGTTTCATTTCACCTCAATTCTCGTCTTAGTTTGTAAGTCTTCGTTTTGTTTCTGCTCTCTCCTCGTTCTGCTTTCTGCAAATTTCGAGGACGAAATTTTTTTGTTAGTGGGGAAGAAGTTGTAATACCTGAAAATCAGAAAACGTGTAAAATGACCAAATTGCCCCTGCAAATTTGAAAATTTAATTAAAACATATGTAAAGCACAAAATAAATTCCAAACTTCTAGCAATGAACAAGTTATGATCCCAAATATTTTTAACAACTCCATTTAACTTTTATACAAGCCACAAAATTACCAAAATACCCTTGGGCGCCAAATAAAGTTTAATTTCAAATATTGTGATTTAAATAAGGTAATTAAATGGAATTAAATGGGCAATTAAAAGAGATAATCAAAACCATTAATCTCCTTGACCAAAATTCCGAAATTTTGGCCATTAACCCTCCCCTTTGACTCGTTTCTTTCTTTTTAAAAATCAATCACAATTATCCTAAGAAAACCCTAATTTGCCGATTGAGAAAATAACACACAAAAATCCTCCTTGTGCCCATTCGAAATTCTGGAGATCAAACACCAATTTTCCTGAGTTCATCATAGTCCTAAGAAGCCTAGAAAAATAGCAAATCGAATTGTGGTAGCCTAGTTCAAGCGTGTTCGAATTTTTCTTGTGTCGAGTACAAAAGTGAGGTAAATACCATTTTAATTCATTCGATCATTGTAAAATTCTTTTGATAATTTTCCTGAGTTCCTCAAATCATGTATACTCTGTGAAAAATCATTCCAAGGTTATTGATCGCGTTCTTGGCTCGTGGAGATTTTGGTGTCATTTTTATCCAAACCGAGAAGGGTAAATTCACTCAGCGTGTCTCGATCATTCTAAAACTATCCTGGTATTTTTCTCAGCTTCTAATGATCGAATATAACATGGGAAAAATGATAAAAACAGCCCATGCATCATAGATAAATCGTATGGAAAATATTATGTTATAAACCCTAAAATCGAATATAAAATCAAAAGGCATGCATGCGATTTTTCTGGATCATGTTATTATTTTTCATGGCATCTATGATCATCATATAACACTAGAAAAATGTTCCTTTGAATTGTGGAGACCTAAAACTATTATTGTGGAAATTGTTTGTAGATCGGCTAAAATAGAAACAAAGGGGAAATTGTGGAAAACCCTAAAAACAATTTGACCTAAGTATTTTATGATTAAATCTGGAAAATTTATGTGTCTAAATGATGTGGTTATGATGATGTAATGATTAGTGAAATTAGGGTTTTGATTTTGTTAATTATATGTGTATCGATTTGAAGGAATAAATAAAAGGGTGTATTTTGTAATTCTAAAAACTCAAGGGATAATTTTTGTAAGTTATTTGAACATGGTAGAATTTGTATAAAATGTTAAATGAGGGGTCCTTATGTAAATTTTGCATTTAAAAGGTTAAATGGGTAATTATAGATAATTATTAATTCGGTTTGCAATTAATTAAACTTGAGGGACTAAAAATGTAAATACTAGAAACTTGAGGTCATTTTGAGTAAATTATAATATTAAGATGGTTCGGTGTAAGTTTGGATAATTATGGGGGCTAATATGTAATTATTTGGAATTTATGAATTAATATATATGTTTTATAATTATAGGGACTAAAAGTGTAAATATGTGAAACTAAAGGGTGAAACCGTGGCATACATGAAATTTAAGGGTATATTCTGTAATTAAATTAATATAAGGGCTAGTGGCGTAATTAAGAATAATATATGGATTAAATTGCAAGTTATATAACTTTAAGGTTTATTTTGTAACTTTTATAAATAAAGGGTTTAAAGTGTAAAATATGAAACTTAATGGGCCAAAGAGATAATTCTGAATAAGTGGGGTATTTAAATAAGTAACTTATGATATTTTCATTCTAGACCTTTAATTTGATATATTTACAATTAAAACCCTAAACTTTGTAAACTTGTCATATTTAACCCTAAACTTTTATAACCTGCTAAAACTAACCCTAATTCCATAATGAGACTAAATTAATGACTTAACTAAATCATAATACTTAAATCTTACTCATTATAGAAATCTGCTAATTTTGGAAACTTACTAAATAAGGAAACTTTCTAAAAATGGAAACCTGCTAAAAATAGAAAGTTACTTAGTATGGAAATGGGATCTTTAGTAATCATGTCTTTACTCCTCTAGGTGTGAAGAGGGAGTAGTCTTGTGCTCTTAATCATCTTGTCCAGTATTTTCCTTTGTCAGCAATAAGGTACAGATATTCTGCTTCTTTATTAAGAGGCCTTCATTCTCTTATTATGATTCATATTAGGGTTTCCCTATACCATTGCTATGTTCCCTTCATTCATGAACTCCGATCTTTTGAACCATCATGATATTGAACCTTTTATGATTATGAACCTTTCATTCATGAACCTTTAATTATGAACCCTTGACCATGAACCTTTGCTTATGAACCTTTGCTTATGAACCTTGCTTATGAACTTTGCTTACGAACCATGATTATGAACCTATGATTATGAACTTATGAAACAAGATATTGACCTATGCAAGTAAACTAAAAACATGATTCATGATACTTGACCTTTACCCTCAGTTTGATACTACGAGCCACTCACTAGGCATGAGGGTTTCATGTCCATGTCAGTCGATGCACCGATGGCATGACTCTAGGGCAGGAGAGTGATGACCTGTCCCGTCCCTTTTCTGTATTTTTATTTGGTGTGTTGGGAGTTATGGCCACCAGGGGCGTATGGATGCATCCTAGATTTGTTTCTGTATTATGTTCATGTTATGATACGTTATGATATGCATGGTGACTGATGGTGTGTGCGATACACGTCTTTCACAACTCTGGGAGCTGATCACTCCATATTTCTGATTTCTGGGATTAGTGAGAGGAACATCTCTCTGCATGGCGGTATGATTATGATTTCATGTTCATGTTTCTGGGCTCGTAGAGGATTACTGTTTTCCATGCACTTTATAGACTTATGACCTTTACCTTTCATTACTGGCACCCTATGACATGATACTGGACTTATCTCTGTACTGGGCTTGGTATGTTTGGGCTTGATGGGATCTTTTGATTACTTCACCATTACTCATGATACTATCCATACTTTCTGATATCTCTGTATAACCTTCATATTTCTTCTCATCTATTATTACATCATGTACGATTCCTTCCATCTTCCCTATTTCATTATTATTGTTTGTTACCGTTATATCTGTTCACTGAGCTCGTGTAGCTCAGCCGCGTTTCTTTTCCCGCGGCAGGTTTAGTTGGAAGCTGGGATTTGGGTGAAGTGTGTTGACTTTAGAAGACTTCATTAGCTTTTGGAAGATGACTAGAAGAACCTTATATTAGACATAGAAATTTTGTAATGTAAAGCTTGTAGTTCTAATTTCAGTTGTAAACCTTGGATTTCCATTGTATTATTTATGTCAAATGTCTGTGTTTGTTCTGATAAGAATCCGTATATGTGACACCTTTGCCCTTGTCGAGTTGGGGTGTTACATCCGGACCTGTTAAGACACGAAACCTGTTAATTTCATTCGTGTCTTAACAGGTCCGGACCTGTTAAGACACGAAACCTGTTAAGACCTGACACGAAACCTGTTAAGAATAGGTCGTGTCGTGTCGTGTTAACAGGTCCGTGTCAGAAATTGCCTGCTCTAATGCCACAGCCAGGACTTTGTTCCGGATGCTCTTGTCATAAGACATATTGGTGATGAAGAGGCCATTTGGTTAATGTCGATAGCATACAAATTGGTGCCGCGATTCCCAGTCAATAGGTCATCGCCTTCCAAGTTTCGAATGAAGCATGTATTTCTCCTAAATCTGCATAACAAAACTTCCCGACTGAAAACAAATTGTGTCCCAACTCTTTGACATAGTAAACCTGAGTGATTAGATAATTCCAAAATTGAAGATCTCCATAACCCAGAATAACTGCTACATGATCATTTTCAAAGCGTACGGTTCCCATGAACTTCCAGACGAAATTGATTAGCAGCTTTAGATTCCCGATCATGTGCTTGGAGCAACCCGAGTCGACGATCCAAAGAGATATTTCGATAACTTGCCAATAACAGAAGAAGATGTTTTTGGAAACCGTTTTGATTTAGGTTCCTTGGGGTTTGAGGTGAAATCCTGATCACACTCATAGAACGTGTCTACGGGTTCTACTCGAACAACAATTATCTTTCCTCTAAATTCCAAGGCTGAAAAAAATTTGCAGTTGGTTTCCACTTAAGGCAAGAACTAGGTTTCTTATTCCTATGGGGTGACTTAGGTGATGTACCTAGACTCCCTTTTGTTATATCTGGTGTTCCTTTAGGAACATATATCTTCTGTTTGGGCTTATCATTCAAAAATTTTGAAACACAATCATCTTGAATATCATTAATTAAGCATTTCTTGCACGTTAAACAAACAGATTCAACACATTCATTAGACATAGCAAGTTTGATAGATTCATTACATTCAGATGAAATGTTTTTCTTAGATTTATTACATTCAGATGAAATGTCTTTCTTATTACAAAGCGGTAAATTCCTAGGGTGTTCTTCTACTTCTTCATCTTTATTCGTGCACCTACTCTTAGAGGTGTTTTCTAGTCCTGTAGAAGGTAAGACACATAAATTAGGATTCACATTTGTGTCATTAGAAGTGGTTTTAGCTTTCCTAGACTCGTCAGGGTTGTATTTTAAGCTCATGTCATTTGTCCCATATGGTTTAGATGTGGAGGCAGACATAGTAGTGGTACTAATCCTATAAGGGCCAGGTACAATAACTTTTGGTTCCTCGACAACCACTTTTACTTTTCAACAATTTTCTCATCAATCTGTAATAATCTTTTCTTGATAGGCAGGGAATGTGGAGTGACTGGTTTTGACAAATCATTTTTCTCATCGACCTTTAGAGCACACTGAGAAATGGACATTTTTTGTTTTACAACCGGTTTTGAAGTATTTGGTTTTTTCGAAGTCGATGGTTTTGCAAACTTAGTATCCACACCCTTCCCTTTTTGATTTTCCAGCTGAGCTCTCAAAAGATCATTTTGCTCTTTCATGTCCTTGTAGGCACGCTCATACGACAATTTGTCATACTTGCATTCCTCAATTTCTCGATCAAGTTGTTGAAAATAGGACAAGTTTTCTTTTTCAAGCTTTATGAGAGCATTTTCATATTTTGAAACAATTGCGGATGTCTCAGCTCGTAGTCTTTCATCGTCTTCAAATGAATATGTTTGTAAAATGATGGACATAATATCGGTAGTCATAACTGCCTCGAAGAGTGGATCATTTAGGTTTTCCAAAACATTTACTTTTAGAAGAGATTCATCAGCTTCCTCTGCAAGAGAATTTGTAGTCTCTTACAAAGTCTACTGTTTCTTTTAAAAACGCTTGTTCAAAATGAATTACTCTAGCATTAGTAACGTTTATTTGAGGAGCAAATTCACTTTCAAGAATCTTTTTCAGTTGTAAATGAACAGTTGAATTCCAGTTTTCCTCAGTTAGTTTTATTTTTGATTCTAAAGTCTTTTGTAGTTGCCCAATTCTAATTTTAAGATCATCAAGAAATCCTCTGGCAAGACTCGTGTCAGGAGTACCGTCTGAAGATAACTCGTGTTTTTTCAACGCACGTGGTGAGTCAACTTTTGTTTGTAGAACTGATATAGAAACTGACTTTGAAAGACTTGGTTATTTGAAAATATTCATGAAAGATGATTTTTGTTTTGGTTTTTCTGTTAGTTTAACAAAAGAAATTTTATTAAGCTTCGAGTAATCAATTGGTGTAAATTCAGAAGCTTTTTTCTTCATTTTTGATCGACTCTCTTCGGCAAGTTGTAAAGTTTACTCATAATCAGTTACCTTAACAGGATCATGTTCTTTAAACATAGTATTACCATTATACAAAACATTCTGTTCTTTCTGAACTTTCTTGAGATAACAAGGATTTTCGTAACCTAGAGCCATTTTCTGTGTTGTATGATAAAACGAGTCTGGTTTGTTTGTAATCATGTGAATTGTTTGAATCGAATGACCCGTTTTTACTAGAGTGTTTTCCAAATCTTTTATCTTATGTTCCAACTCTATGATTTCATCTAAAAGTTTATCTTCTTTCTTTGCAAAGTCCTTTTTCAAGATTGGTATAAGCTGATTTTTGCTTTGAAAGTTGGTTTGTTAAATCATAAATTTCTTGTTTTAAAGAGTTGATGGTTTTTGTTGAGATTTAAGATGATGCTGCTTAGTTTTGATAATGCTGCTCATTGAACTAAATGGAAAATACACTAAGTATGATTCTGCTGCTAGGCTAAATCATTCTACTGCTAGTGTATTCATTCTACTGCTGGAGTTTCTGAGAAGATCAAGGAAATAAGCTAAGTATGATATTACCGCTAGGTATCGAAGATTCTACTGCTAGAGTTATTATACTGCTGCTTATTGGATATCTGTGTATATTATGTTAGATAATTATGGAATAGATACGAATAAATATTATTCTTGGATAGAAATTTATTGTAACCGACTAGGACTTCTTAGCATATAAATGGAGGATATAGGGTTAGAGTTTTGGTACGTATTGTAGGCGTATTCGAATCACTTCAAGGTTTCTTGTAACCCTGTTACTTTTGAGTAACCGTATTAATATATTGAAGTGTTTATTGAGAATTCGTTTGTGTTCATAATTCTTCATAAGATTAAGTATTAGATTCCGCATAATACTTAATAATCATTCAAGAACAGTTTCTATACCTATTGTCTTAGATCCATATCTAAGATAATTAACAAGATCGTTAGCTCAACTGGGATCAACAGTTTTTGTCGAACTGATTTGAAGTTTGTCAAATTTGTTTTGCAATTGTCTCTCTTTAACAAGTAATTTGTTATACCCAATTTCAAATTCTGACTCGCGTTTTATATCAATCTGAAAACTTTCTTCATTTTCCTTGTATCTCTCAAGCTCAGCGGTCAATTTCTCATTCGCGTCCTTAATTTCGCGATTGACCGTTTTAACTTTCTCAATTTCAATGCTACAATTTTTGATTAATGATTCAAATAGAGCACGCTTTTCCTCATCATTATCGGCATTCTGTGAAACTAAACCTCCACTTAGATCCATATTTGGAGGTGTCGAATTAATATTGCTACTATTCGGCTCATCTAGATATGTGTCATAAATGGGTGCTGGAGACTTAAGATGCTGTTTCTGATGAGTAGACATATCGAATAAATCATTATTATGGCATGTATTGAAGCTTGGTACCTCTGAAAGTGCATTGGTGTCATAGACAGGAGGTGTGTCAGAATCGGTGTCATACTTAGCCTCCTGAAGATTTGCCATAAATATGTAGTTTGCATTGATATCTTCTCGATCTTCCATGTCATCCATAAGAGCCATAAAGTCATTTTCCTCAGCACTCAATTGAATCCCTGCTTCTTCCTTTTGTGCCAACAGCAACGCTTTCTGAAGATACGCAGCATCCTTCTTTCGTGGCTTAGTAGGACAGTTCCTTGCAATATGTATAGGTGATGTATGAAATAAATAATCATATTAAACATATAAACGCAGCGGATAAACATCACCACACAACGGATCCATAGTGCCATATGATCAATCAAATATAATAAACACATAAACAAGTGAGATATACCTTTGAAGCGTGATCCGGGAGTCACCTACAATATGTATGTGTCGACTTGTATATGAAACCCCAAGAGACCAATGAAGTTGATCTCCTCTATGTGTGAAACACACTACACGTCCTTGATCACCACCCGATGCTAGTCTAAACCCCGTAACAATGATTCTTGCTATGATCTACAATAGATGATATCAAGAAAAGATCAAAATCACAAAACCCTAGAGGTGTTTGTGTTGTGCCGTGGATTTGGAGAGGGAGAGAGGAGGAGAGTTTGTTTAGTTTAGGTTTAATTGTAATCAAGCTCCATAATCCCCTTTAGACCTCCCCTATGGCCGGCCACATTAAGGGCCCACAATGGGCTTGCCCGTTGTTGGCCCGGTCCAAAAACACTAAGTCTAACTTAGTATTTAATGACCCGTTGTCGATCTCGAGTTACGTAGTCGTTTATATATTGTAAATACGATATATACAATCTATAAAATGGTGTCTCTGTGTATAAGTGTGTGACCCCATAGGCTCACATATGTCTAGCCATATAATTAGTGATTATGACACGAGCATACTCCAACAGCTCCCACTTGCGACGTCATAATAATCAAGTAATTATACAAGCAATGGTTAGCGTCTAGCAACACGCCAAAGCCCCTAGAAATATGTGAGGTTAGTTTCTTAAACGTCTCATTTCAGATGGTTTATATGTCATCTATCCTTTTGTTGCAGATACCGTGTTGAACATTAGACATGGATCAAATGTCATTCTAATTGTTCAACTATTATGTTTCTCGATATGGATATTGAACTAGATTACCAAGTGGATTTAAGATTCATCTTAATCCCAGTTGGGTACGGCCATACAAACATCTGTTCAATTCATCGAGGGGCCCAATAGTATCTAACTCCAAAACATGTGGAGGAACAAATCCTGTTTTGACTACACGTGTCATTCACATGCTTCATATCACTCCTGATAATGGCCTTTATAACTACCTTATTCAGGACAGCGTTTAACCATATCAAGGAATGAAATTCCACACATGCAAGACCTGCTTGCATCTCAAGTCTGAGGATAAGAGACATAACCTCTTGCGAGATTCACTATTGACGACGATCCATGTAGTGAATTCTCGTAGGTTGGGTCAATCCATTGTTCATCACAATGAACAACATGTGAGTTTGGCAAATGAATCACCAACACGCTCACATTTGCCTTAATTTGATGATACTCCCGTATCGTCAACCGACAATGGATAATTTTAGAATAAATAAATTATTCATGGATTAAACATGCAAATATAGAACACAGTTGATATAAAATGAAAACGATCATAACCATTACATCAATTCATTGCAAATACAAACCGTTTAACGTTCTAATTATTCAAATACTAAAATTACAGATCTACATGAGACTACTAGCTGGTCTAAGTCCAATGCTCCTAGCATGTTCGACATGTTTGGCACAAGGCATTGGTTTCGTAAAAGGATCAGCTATGTTGTCATCTGTATGAACTTTGAGAAGACGAATATCACCACTTTCGATTACTTCTCGAATGTAGTGAACTTTCCGACGAAAATGTTTGGCACCCTTTTGAACACCTGGTTCGTTGGCTATGATAATGGCACCTGTATTGTCACAGTACATATCCATAGGTCGTTCATTGCTGGGGACAACGCCAAGCCCAGAAATGAATTTACGTATCCAAATCGCCTCCATAGCAGCTTCAGAAGCAGCAATGTATTCAGCTTCTGTAGAGGACATCGCGATAGTGCTTTGTTTGGCACTCTTCCAGTCAACAGCACCTCCGTTCATGATGAAAACATATCCCGTTTGGGATTTGGTGTCATCACGATCCGTCTCCCAGCCTGCATCAGTGTAACAAGTAACACCGAGCTCACGCTTGACATCACCACCATAAACAAGAAACATATCTTTAGTATTTCGTAGATACTTTAGTATGTTCTTAACAGCAGTCCAGTGACATTCTCCTGGATCCTGTTGAAATCTACTCGTTAGGTTCTGAGAGAACGCTACATCAGGTCTAGTGCATCTAACCGCATACATTGTGGATCCCACAGCCGAAGCATACGGGATTCCCTTCATCCTCTTCACCTCATCAGGTGTGGAGGGTCCTTGAGCTTTACTCAATACTGTATTTGGTTGCATTGGAAGATTTCCACGTTTGGAATCTTGCATCCTAAATCGCTTCAGGATTTTGTCAATGTATGCACTTTGACATAAGCCGATTAATCGTTTTGATCTATCACGATAGATTTTGACTCCAAGTATGTACGCGGCTTCTCCTAGATCTTTCATGGCAAAGCAATTTCCAAGCCAGGATTTTACATCTTGTAGCATTGGAATGTTGTTTCCCATGAGCAATATGTCATCGACATATAAGATTAGGAACACGACTATACTTCCACTAGTTTTCATGTATACACATGGCTCATCGAGATTTTGAGTGAAACCAATCTTCTTGATTTCATCGTCAAATCTCTTATTCCAACTTCTAGATGCTTGCTTTAATCCATAAATGGATCTTTGGAGCTTGCATACTTTAGTTGGATGTTTAGGATTCACGAAGCCCTCGGGTTGCACCATATAAACGTCTTCGTTCAGGTGGCCATTCAAGAAAGCTGTCTTGACATCCATTTGCCAAATCTCATAGTCATAGTACGCTGCTATGGCTATAAGAATCCTAATAGCTTTTACGTCTGCAACAGGCGAGAAGGTTTCTTCATAGTCAACCCCGTAGGTTTGAGTGAAACCTTTTGCTACTAGACGAGCTTTGTAGGTGTGTACTTTTCCATCCATGTCGGTCTTCTTTTTGAAGAGCCACTTGCTCCCAACGGTTTTAGCGTTAGGAGGTAGGTCAACTTCGACCCAGACATCGTTGTCTTTCATGGATTTCATCTCCGCATTCATAGCTTCGATCCATTTATCGTGTTCAGGACTCGATAATGCATCTCGATAGTTAGCGGGTTCACCATGATCCCCTAACTCATGTTCCTCAGCATCGACATAGAAACCATATCGCTCAGGTGCTTGAGGTATCCTTGCGGATCTACGAATGGGAGCAACATCTTGATGAGGTTCAACATTTTCATGTTCAATCTCATTTTGATGCTCACTAGTGTTACCAGAAGGTTGTGCATCTTCCTCTTGAATTTCATCAAGGTCTACTTTGCTCCCACTTGCCTCTTGTGAAATGAGACTATTCTCAAGAAACTCAGCATACCGAGCAACAAATATTTTGTTCTCGGGTGGGTAGTAGAAGTAGTAACCCATCGTTTCCTTTGGGTATCCTACAAAGATACATTTGATAGCTCTGGGCTCAAGTTTGTTAGGTGTGTCTCGTTTCACGAGAGCCTCACAACCCCAGACTTTCAAGTAAGACAAATTAGGGACCTTCCCATGCCATATTTCGTATGGTGTCTTGTCTACCTTCTTGGTTGGAACCATATTGAGAATGCGTGCAGCAGACTCTAGAGCATAACCCCAAAAGGACATTGGCAATGTTGTTAGACCCATCATGGATCGAACCATGTCTAGCAAGGTTCGATTTCTCCTTTCAGATACACCATTATGTTGTGGTGTATATGGAGGAGTGAATTGTGAGACAATCCCACACCTTTTTAGATGATCTAAAAACTCTTGACTCATGTATTCACCTCCTCGATCGGATCGGAGTGATTTTATGGTCTTGCCGAGTTGATTTTCTACCTCATTCTGAAAGACTTTGAACATTTCGAAGGCTTCATGTTTATGTTTAATCAAGTAAACATAACCATATCTACTGAAATCGTCAGTAAAAGTAATGAAGTAGTTAGCTCCTTCCCTAGACGTTGTTCTAAATGGGCCACATACATCAGTATGTATGAGTCCAAGTAGATCTTTAGCTCTTTCTCCTACATGGGAGAAAGGCTTTCGTGCCATTTTACCAGATATACAAGAAATGCATTTATCAAACGACTCATGGTCGGTTGACTCTAAAAGCCCATCGCGTTGCAGCTTCGTAATGCGTTTCTTGTTTATGTGACAAAGACGGCAATGCCATAGAAAAGTGGAATCTAAGTTACGTTTAGATTTCTTATTGCTAACATTATATATAGAACTAACGTTTGAAACAGAATCATGCATATCAATTTCAAAAATGCCATCACGAGGAATAGCATTAAAATAAAATACATTATCCTTAGAAACTGCAATACCATAATCCGTAAAAGTATGAATAAAACCATCATCTTTCAAACGTGAAAGTGAAACAACACCTCTAGTGATAGTAGGTGCAAAATGGCAATTATTTAAAACAATAACTAAACCATTAGGGAGGATGAGATCAAAGCTCCCTATCGCTTCGACAGCTGCACGGTTGCCATTACCAACGTACAGGTTCAAAGCTCCTTGCTTCAACTTTCTGCTTCCCCTAAGCCCCTGCACATTATTACAAATGTGAGTACCACAACCAGTATCATATACCCAGGATTTGTTAGGAAAAGTGTAGAGCTCTATAGTGAAGATACCTGATGTGCTAGCTGCGCTAGCTTTGTTCTTCTTCAACCCTTCTAGGTAGGACGGACAGTTCCGCCTCCAATGCCCCTTCACTCCACAATGGTGACAGGGAGAGTCCTTTGCCGGGTGCTCCTTCTTGGCAGGTGGGGGGATCTTTGGTTTGGGGGCGTAAGCAAGCTTACTCTTGCCCTTACCATTTCCCTTGCCATTTGCCTTCGGCTTCTTCTTCTGGATTCGTCCTTCCTTTATAGCTAGGACCATAGGAGCCTTCTTGGGCATTCCTTTCTCTGCAAGTTTCAACATGTTATGCAGCTCAGGAATGGTCTTGCCCATGCTGTGCATGTTGTAGTTCTGCACAAACTGATCATAATCCTTTGATAGTGAGGTAAGTATCAAGCTCACTCCAAGGATCTGAGGCATGGGGTATCCAAGACGCTCCATTTGGTCAAGGTAGCCCTTCATTTTCATGACGTAGCTACTGACCGTTTGGCCCTCCTCCTGCTTGCAGGCATGAAAAGCTTTGACTGTATCAAACAATTCTTGCTCTGCTTGTTGCTCGAACATTGTTTTTAGTTCAGTCAACATGTCAAATGCTCGAAGGTCCTCCAAGTTCTTTTGGAGCTCGGGGGTCATGCTAGCAAGCATAAGACAAGCCACTTCTTGTTGTTCTTGAACCCTACGAGAGTAGGCGTTGCGAACAGCAACAGTAGCTGTAGCAGGAGGTGCATCAGGTAGAGGCCCTTCCAGATGGTAAAACTTTTGTTCAGCCTTAAGGACAATCCTAAGGTTGCGATACCAGTCCAAAAAGTTGTTACCATTCAATTTCTCTTTTTCAAGAATTGATCTGATGTACGAGTTGTTCGTGGTTTGATTAGGAGTTGTCATCTACAAAACAAACAAAGTTCAAATTTTAGTAAGTTTCAATAATTAATCCTTTTTTTTAAAATTAACTACCCAAGTTTAAGCATATTAAAACAATTAATTTTACGAAAAGGCTAAGATCCTCATTGAGGTTCCACCATCACATCAGTTGATCTGCTAGCAATGGTGAATTCAATAGGTAGGTAACGTCGACCAATTGCATTACATGTGCAACTCTTAGATCTTTATGGGACTCATGGCACTAGTGAACAAGCAACTAGTGTCAAGCTGGCATGTTTAGTCCCATCTTTGCCTCGGGTCAAGGTCTAACCGCTTAACTCGATTAAGTCATCCAATTTGAAAACGTGTGAGAATATATCTAGGTCTCACGCATAGAGAATAGTCACCTTGGGTTACAATTCAACCTAGGTCCAACGCATAGGCAAAAAGTAATTGCAAGGGTCCTCAAAAATTGGACGGCATGACTTAAATTTTGACGGGTAAATATTTTGATGTGGATCAAAAGCGTGTACGAAAGAAGCATGCATTCATTCTTCGTAGCACAAGTTAAAAACTTTTCTTAACTTAAGTCTAATCATTGTTTTAATTTATGTGTGTCAAGTTGTCCATTTCAAGACTAATATATATCCTATGTGGATTATTATTTAGTTTGGACAATACAAATAAATAAATAAACAAACAATCTCAACCGGTTTAAGTGTTGTTTATATAGAAAACAATGATTTTAAGTTTCAAATCATATTTAAACTTAGTTAAACTAAATCATAAGACTTAGTTCAAAATGGTTTATGTTTTGTTTTAAGTTTTATGAAAACAATTTTCGTTTTTCATGTAGTCACAACCATACAAAAAACAACCAAACAAACATACAACCTCAATATGCAAAGCCTCAACCGATGAAAATCCTATGCTTGGTCTTGTGAGCCATCACAAGAACCAAGAGTCAACTAGGGACTTGTATCACAACCACATGGAGGGCTCCCACTTGCTCCAAGACAATCATGAGCAAGTAAAGGCCCATTATGCACTTGAACTTCAGTTTCTGTCAGCCCAGTTTTTCTGTTTTGCAAGGCCCAAAAGCCCAGGAAGATCACCTCCTCATGATTCGGCCCAGTTGACAAAGTTGTAGCCCTATGTCTTGTGGACCTGCACCAAAAATTTTAGAAAAAAATACCTTACCAATCAGCAGGTAATCACGTTTTCCCAACAGGTGTCCAGCAGCAACTTTCAGTCTACAACTCTTCAATCTTTCGCCTTTTGCTTCCAAGCTCTTGTTTACAATACACATAATGTAAAATACAACTAATCTACTTTGTATCTACTGTAAAATGCCCAAACATTGGCAAAACCAAAATTGAAATACATTACAAAAGTGCCGAAACAATGGCAAACCCCAAAACAAGAAAAACCAACCAACAATCACAATCACAACGCACAAGTGGTCTAGGTTTTCATCGGCTTTGCATATGAACACATAATAATACATTCAAATAAATATTATTACATGGTGTTGGCTAACTCCATGGACAAACATGCATGTATTTGCCATGGATAACAAATTAAATAACAAGAATTAAATTGTTAGCCAACGAATCGAAGAAATAATTAACATGAATTAAAACCCCGAATGGTACGCGTGACAAATGGCCATAGACTCATAACCTACTGATATTAGGACCTTCTTAACACCATTTTACCACAGAAAAATAAGCCTCATGGGCTGATTTGAAATCGGGTTAAAAATCTTCCAAAAAAACGCGTTTTTAGGCCATTTTAACGGGTACCGATCAAGTAAACAAACAACGTATGCATAACAAATGGCCATAGGATCAAAAAGTCCAGATCTTAAGACCTTCATAAAGTCGACATATTCAGAATATTCAAGCCCTAGGGGCTGTTTTAAAATCACACTTTTAAATCCATTAAAAAACAACGTTTTTAGCCATTTTTACGCATACAAGATGATCATATGACAACATATGATGGCTCTGATACCACTATAGGTGATGTATGAAATAAATAATCATATTAAACATATAAACGCAGTGGATAAACATCACCACACAACGGATCCATAGTGCCATATGATCAATCAAATATAATAAACACATAAACAAGTGAGATATACCTTTGAAGCGTGATCCGGGAGTCACCTACAATATGTATGTGTCGACTTGTATATGAAACCCCAAGAGACCAATGAAGTTGATCTCCTCTATGTGTGAAACACACTACACGTCCTTGATCACCACCCGATGCTAGTCTAAACCCCGTAACAATGATTCTTGCTATGATCTACAATAGATGATATCAAGAAAAGATCAAAATCACAAAACCCTAGAGGTGTTTGTGTTGTGCCGTGGATTTGGAGAGGGAGAGAGAAGGAGAGTTTGTTTTGTTTAGGTTTAATTGTAATCCCCTTTAGACCTCCCCTATGGCCGGCCACATTAAGGGCCCACAATGGGCTTGCCCGTTGTTGGCCCGGTCCAAAAACACTAAGTCTAACTTAGTATTTAATGACCCGTTGTCGATCTCGAGTTACGTAGTCGTTTATATATTGTAAATACGATATATACAATCTATAAAATGGTGTCTCTGTGTATAAGTGTGTGACCCCATAGGCTCACATATGTCTAGCCATATAATTAGTGATTATGACACGAGCATACTCCAACAGCTCCCACTTGCGACGTCATATGACCTACACCCTGACAGTTGAAACACTTCATCGGATAACCCTGATTCACATTTCCATAAGTCTCAACAACTGGAGCTGCAACATTCCCAATCTGATTACCCATTGTCTGATTCCCAACATTCTGACCCTTCTGATTTCCAACAATCTGACCCATCCGATTTCTCGCATACTGACCCCTCTGATTTCCTGCATATTGCCCTGCATTCTGAGTACCCATCTGAAATCCTGTAGCATATCCTTGCTGATTCCCAATATCTCCAACCATTTGTCTTCCTTGACCCATATTGAAACTCGGCTGAGCAATCTGCCTGTTGCGAGTGTTTGATAAAATCCTTTGGTTGTTGTAGAATAGCGTCTAATGCTTGTTTAAAAGTAGCAGTAGATTCATCATTATCATTGATCTCTGGTTTTTGATATTGTGGGTATTGTTGTTGTGGATAGAATTGTTGTTGTGGTATGACATCAGTTTGTTGTTGTGGAATGTATGGTTGTTGTATGTAGTTGTGGTTGGAAGATGATGATGGTTGATGTGGTGTGTTCAATGAGTATGAAGTTGGTGTAGTATCATAAAGTGCTAGGGGATCATGATTCTTAGCAAGTAATTCTGCCCTAACTTCATTTGCCTCAACTTGGTTTTGCTTCAAGAAATCGTACAACTGATCATAGTTAACTTCATGCAAGTTCTTTGTCTAATAAACAATGGGGACATGTCTTCCCCATTCAGGTTGTAATTCGTTCAGGAACTTGGTGTTGTTAGCTATGGTCTTCTGTGTGAGGTTGTGTCTGGATAAGTCATTCATGATCTTACAGAACCTGTGGTAGTACGACTCTATTGATTCACCAGGAATTGAAGTGAACTTGTGTAGTTCCTTGAGCAGTTGTGTTTCCATTTCCTGCTTCCCGATGTCTGTCATGTACATTAACCTCTTGACTATTTCCCAGACTGCATGAGCACTTTCTTCGCTATCCACAGTTGAATAAGTCATTTCAGGTAGTCCAAGAACGACGAGATGAAACGCATGATCTCTTTAAAATGGTTGTACTGGGGGGGGGGGGGGGTTGGGGTTCCATTGGGATCTCCAGGGTCTAGGACTTGTTGTGGTTGAAAGGGTCCTTCCAAAACGGGATTGACAATAAGTTTTCCATTTGGTTTGTTCTTAAGATAGCGCATCATATGACTAGCCCATTGTACGTATCTACCCTTTGACAGCATGGGAGGTCGGTTTTCCACACCGACAGTGTGAATGTCTTGCTGAGTTGCCATTGATGAAGGTATATATGATAAAGTTGATCTTAGATCGGTTCAACGATATAGGAGTTAAGTTTGTTGAAAGTTAATGCAAGTTGTTGTAGTGAAAATTTGGTCTGAAAACTTAAAAACGTCGATAACTTCCTTTCGGAGCAATTTTGGGCCTTGAAGGTTGGGTTGAATGAACCTTCTTTTATTTAATAGTTCGTTCTCCTCGGTCTCATGGTCGTTTTGACAGGTAGTACGTCGAAAGCGGAGTTATAGTTCAAATGTTATGGTCGTTTGAAGTTTTGTCAACACTTACTCAAAACTTTGCACTTACTCTAAACTTTGTGAGTTACTCGAAACTTTGTGAGTTACCCGAAACTTTTGAAGTTACTCGAAACTTTTGAAGTTACTCGAACGTTTAAAATTACTCGAAACTTTTGAAGTTACTCGAAAGTTTAAAGTTACTCGAAACTTTTGAAGCCACTCGAAAGTTTAAACTTACTCGAAAGTTTAAAGTTTCGAATATGTCTTTCTAATTCGTATGAATTAAAAGAATTCCCAAGAGTCAAAGTGCTTCTCAAACTTATACAAGAGAGTGAAGCCCTGAGTAATCAAAAAATCTTGAAGATCATGCCATATTGAGTTGCTCAAAACTTTAGGGTTTAAGGTACTCGAAACTTTGAAGAACATGTTTCTTGAAAGTTTAGGGTTTAAGGACTTACTCGAAACTTTAGTTATTTTTTCAAATCTCTTAAATTCGACCAAGAAGAGTTTCTACCCAAGATTTTCTTGTACAACTGACCTTAAAAACACTAAAACTTAATGAAAGTTGCAAACTTTAACACTTTTAAGAACTAATAAAGTTACTCGAAAGTTTGTAGAACAC
This sequence comes from Artemisia tridentata subsp. tridentata, assembly GCA_021014915.2. Taxonomy (NCBI): domain Eukaryota; kingdom Viridiplantae; phylum Streptophyta; class Magnoliopsida; order Asterales; family Asteraceae; genus Artemisia; species Artemisia tridentata. The sequence continues at coordinate 211,043,868 of CP139503.1, forward strand.
AACAAGTACGATTTCAAAACTCAAATTTTAACCAAAAAGCTTGAAACTTTCTTGTGTAACAAGGTTTGTAACACCTATTTGTAATCAAAAGAGTGCTAAAACCCAAAAAAAACAAGAAAGGAAGCAACTTTTTAAAATAACGAGTATAAAAGTTTAAAGAAGTGACAAACCACAACTCAAAACACTCCTAAATCATTGTTTGGCGATTGATAACACTTGTAGGACCTTAGATATATCAACCTTATCACGTAAATATGAAGCACAATATGGTGGCAAGAGATAGTATGTGTTGTATAAACTAGAGAGAGAGTGGAGAGAAAGAAAGAGAGAATTCTATTAAGCAAACACACATTACACACTCAACCACACCCTGACAAATGAGACATGGGTGCCTTTTATACTTAGATTCATACGCCTCATGGGCTTTGCCATGGGCCTTGGATTGGGCTTGACTAATGGACATGGTTTACATATTCTTTGTAAGGCTTATATCATTAACTAATAACATGTTAAATTTGCCAAGTCCATGCCCCAATTAGCTAAACTATAACATAAACTAAGACGCGTTTACAAAGTTCCTAAGACGAGAATGACCATCACTTTTATTTAATGCTAACAAACCCACCCTTACAGTCGTAGCGGTTCCACGTAAAACAGTTAAACTAGGGTTTGTATGGTTCTTAGTTTGATGTTTAATTACTTACTTCTAGTTAACAGCCAAACTAAGCAGTTCCTATCCAGTTTTTAACAAGTCTCATTTAGTATTAAAAAGACAATATATATAATCATACACTAACAAGTTTCATGCAATCCTAGATAAACACTAACTGATTTAGCCTAGCATTGCAAACAAAGAACAAACAAACATAGAATCATGAAAAACAATGATAAACATTATTGAATGATTAAATGTAAAACTTATCTTGATTTTATGATAGGTTTACAAGGAAGAAAAATGCTAAAAATAACAGAAAAATTTGGTTAGGGTGTAGTTCCCACACGAACTATAAAAACATAGCAAATATGTATATATAGGAAAAAGGTTGTGACGACGTCAACCTTCGGCTGTGACAGCGTCACCTCGCCGTCATTAATTTAAGGTTTTTTTCCACTTACTTACTCTGACGGAGTCACTCTTTAACTCATGACGGTGCCACGTTGGGCTTGTGACGGTGTCACGACCCCCATATCCACACACAAGTCGGTCACAAAATTGATAAAAAAAATCCACTTTCTAGGCAATTCTGGTGATGGTGTCAGGATACTGGTAACGACTTGAAACTTTTGTCTTACTCTTCCAAACTTCATCCAAATGAGTCCATAATTTGTACGTTTTTAGCAAATGCATAGTCTAATGATAAAAACCAAATATGAAGGATTTTAAGCAATAATAGAGATAAAATGACATAGAATACACGAAATAACGTGGCATTAATAAAGTTGTTGTTAGTTTTGTACGAACCCTAGGTGGATTGTCCTTAAGTAGTTGCCCTTTATCCCCCTGCCTGCCATCTCAGTTTTTATTTTTATTTTTATTGCATTCTATTTCATTTATGTTTTCATTTCGTCAGTAATCCAATCCAAAACCACGAGACCTTTAATTGATTTCATAAAATATAAAAATAACAAAAATAGCCCCATCGCGAAGAGCATTAGCAATCCACCTTCACCTCCTCCTAGTTGTTCCCCTAGATAAGAAACTTTCTTCGGGTATTTGCCCATACTTTGTTACCTCGGTTAGGTACATTGCATAGAGGTTGAAAGCTTGACCTCGCATTAGACGGCATATAGTATTGTGTACAAAATATCATGTTCTCTGGGTTGGTCGTTTCTCTTTGCCAAACGCTATTTGGTGCCCGTCTCATTATATTAGGACGTCTGGTATAAAGCCAGACAACGTCTAGCATCTGTCCAAAGCTGTATTTCTTCATTTCTTCACCTTTTAGCCGTTTTCGAGCATAAGTCCACTTTTAAGACCATAATCATCTACTAACGGCATTGATCAAGAATTGGGCAAGTAAACAAGAAAAAACCAATTAAAAACTATATAAAACAATGATAAAATGCCCTGGAAAATATTGCATTTTAGGCCTCATCAGAAAATTAAGATTCGAATCTTCGAGTCTTGACTTTTGACACTGGCTTGTTGATTCAGAGAGTTCTCTCGTAAAGCAAACATGACAAGATACGTTTAAGATTCAATTATTTAAGATATATATTTAAGCGAGTTTTTAAAAAGGCAAAAGAGCAGGATAACGTGACTTTAGTAAATGATACAACAAGTACGAGTATGGCAAAGTTGTAGTGTACAGTTATCAACATTGTTCACTAAAACGAGTATTGGTTTCTCCCAAGAGTATAAACATTTTAAGGAAGGCATACTTATCCACTAAAGTCAAAAAGATCATCACGTGAAGCCTCGTACTCGTATCTATATACTACGTATAATAATGTTTGTCAAGAATACATATTAAGCTCTTCTCATTATTGTAACATTTTAAGAAGAACATTTGGTCTCCGCTGAACTAATACTGCTCTCCGACTTATAATTTGAGACGTTGGAAGTTCAGGTAAAAACTTTAGCTTCCTTTTTAGTTTGTCTTGAGAGAGATCAATTTGCAATTCAACTATACTTTGTAGCTTTTTTATTCATTTCTAATAATGAATTTAATGTTGAAAAATACTCAGTATATTCGTTTACTTTACATTTAATTTTTTATATTATTTAAACATAAATTAGATGACACTGTTTCTTGAAGCGTGATTTTTTTTAACAAACATGAACACTATGAAAGCTAAATGAGGCCGTGCACCCTATTCTCTTCAATTGTAAACAAAGTTTTTATATTAGGAAAATTTAATAAGTTTATTATCGTTGTTGCAATATAGTAACATATAGTTGATACAAATCGAACTAAGAGTAAACATGCTTGTACACTATTCACTTACTCTAGTCTATAATATAGTTAAGCTTTTACACAATGTCACTTATTCACAATATATCATCCCCATATATTTAGATGGATTTAAAGTTCCGAAATAGAAAGCTATAGATGTTTGATAGATGGAGAAAGCTTTGATGTCTTCATCTTGTTCGAAATAAGGGACATCTTTTACTCTCATACTCACGTATGCTTCAACTCCATTGCCTTCGGAGTCGTCTAGTAACATCATGCCTCTCTTGAATAGTGCACTCCCGAAACTTATCATTATTGGTTCTCTAAAACCAAAATTAATACCATAGAAGTGAAAGTTACACCAGCTACTTAACCAAATCAAGTTTGTTGTATCTCAGACGTTGGTTGTTGGAATGTAAGAGTTGGATTAGCTGAATACGACTAAAGGTGTGTGAGTCTATCGGGGCACACACGTATACACGAAGAACACGTTTATTATATATTTAATATATATATATATATATATATATATATATATATATATATATATATATATATATATATATATATATATATATATATATATATATATATATATATATATATATATGTTTTCTATTTATTAAATGTATAATATGCTTCACGAAATAATTATTTAACGATTGTTAGTTTACCGTTAGACGCAATAACTAACGAATATACGTTAAATATAAAAGAGAGGGACTTGGATGTCGGAAAACGAAACTCCCGGACCTCCCTCCAAAGTGGCTAGTCATGGAAGGATCTAGGAGGGGGCTATGTGTCATTTTTGGCTAACTAAAGGAGGTGAATAACAATGACTTGTTGGACAAGTTGGGGTGCTATATAAACACCCCTTGGCCTCATTGTTTAGACACGACATAAGTAAAACCCTAATACACTTTACGTACAAATTGTTTTTCCTTTCTTTTTTTCCATCCAATCGGCAGAGAACAAGTAGTTGGTTTTGGTTTGAATTAGTCAAATATATCAAGCTACTAATGACAAGCATATTAATTCTTGTTAGTTTGGTTCCTGTTCTCCTTTTAATACACGTACGAACGTATACTGTCTTGGTATTCGATCGTGTTTAAGCTACAACAAGAACACAAATTTGTTAGGTTGTAAATGTGAAACAAGGACTAACATCCTAACGTGCTTCGTTTGATGTGTAGTGTGTGCATTCGTTAGAGGTGATTGTTTTAATCACTAGTTTCATTTGCTGTTGCTTCGAGGGTTAGTTTTCCTTGTTTCTCTTTTACCTTAATTTGTTTATTATATGTGTTAATCATAATTGCTAAACTAGATCCATTATCCGCTGCGTACTCGTAGTGTTAATGGTTAACATGCTATATAAATCCCAACAGTGGCATCACGAGCCAACTCGTTTGGTGGTTATGGGTTACACGATTTAATAAACACGCGAAAAGGCTGCATGAAATCTAACTTAGTTATTCGTTTTATTTTTTGTTTTGACAACTATCATGCAATACTTGTCATTAATTAATAAAAAATACCTAGAAGCTAATGAATTAAAATTAATGGTTAATTAGATACATAAAATAGCATATTAAAAGTTAATTAGTTTGCCATGATTATTTAATGTGTGTATTCCGGCTATAAGACCTACGCAATCATTTTTTTATGATGCATGTGGTGATCTAGGCACTTGATGAAAGCCTAGTGAGGGTCTTATGGTTCTCTATTTGGGGAAGACTCGCTAGAGGACTCGGATCTATATGTTTACTTGTTAATATTAATGTCATGTGTTAGTATTATGTTCTTTTGTGAATTTTTGCTTTTAGCCTACATGTTTACACGCCTAAAACTAAAATAAAAGAGGACTAATACCTATAACAAGATGACATCAATATGGTCTTAATTTACACGCCTTAAAATATCATGCTCAATTGTGACCTGCTATTTGATTCGTGGAAAATTGTTTTTTGTAAAATTAAGTGACCTAAATAAATTGAAACAAGTTTTTCATGAAATTAAAAACTGGATGCTATGGACACTTGGGAAGTACGGCTCACCCACTAGAACAAACTATAAGGGGGTATAAGGCGGTGCGCACAGTCACACCTAAAGGATTTCCGGTCATATGCTTCACGCTGACCTGGTCCTCCGCTTCCTTGCGATTTCGATTGGAGCTACCGTGAACCATGATGATCACTACAGTGTCATTACTAAAAGTTTTTAAAATAAGTGTCACAAAGTTGTTTTGCATGCTTCTTTGTACACGATTTTACTACATTTATGTGTATACCCTATGTGTAAATTTTAAGTCTATGCCAGCCAACCAAGAACACGTGCTTTTGGCTTGACCTCTTTGGTCAGACCTTAGGGCCATTCCAAACCCATGGCGAATTTTGTTCATTGGTCAGACTTTTGGCGATTTTTGCACGTTCTTGCTTGGTCGACTTATTTCGAGTATGCTTGGTCAGACCTTGGACCCGAGGCATAAGATGAGACTAAACATGCTCATGATATTATTACTTGTTTACTAATGTCTTGATCAGTCTCATAAGTCTAAGAGTTGAATTTTATGCAATTAACGCTCGTCGCTTACCTCTTGCCCTGGTCAGACCTTTGGTAATAAGTGGGAGGTCAAGTTGGATCTTAGTCTTAATTAGTAATTAATTGGGTAGTTAATTCTATTAAGAATTTAATTATTGAAAATACTAATTATTTGAACTTTTTAATTGTAGATGACTACCTCAGTCGGAAACAATTCGGTACTCAGGAGTTTCTTTGAGAAACAAAAACTCACTGGACCTAACTTCATTGACTGGTATCGCCAGCTTCGCATTATCCTGTCAGCTGAAGATAAGGAAAATTACTTGGAGCAACCTATTCCTGCTGCACCTGTTGCAACTCCTGGACACCCAGTCCCTCCTGAGGCTTTGGCAGCTCACACTGCTTGGGTCAAGGGATCAAAGGACATTGCTGCATTCATGCTTATGACCATGGACTTAGAAATCCAACAAAATCTAACTCACCTTGGTGCATATGACATACTACAGGAGTTGAAAAGTATGTTTGCTCAACAGGCAGAACAAGAACTTCTTCAAACCGCGAGGGAATTTCACTCGTGCAAGCAAGAAGAAGGTAAATTTGTAAGCTCATATGTTCTAAAGATGAAGAGCTACATTGACAACTTGGAGCGTCTCGGTCATCCCGTCACTTTGAACCTTAGAGTAAGCCTAATCTTGATTGGACTCTCTAAGGAGTATGACAACTTTGTGCAGAACTATAATATGCACAGCATGGGGAAGACTGTGAATGAATTACATGCTATGCTTAAACAACATGAGCAGACGCTACCCAAGAAAGATGTTGCACCTGCACTTCATGCTATACGTGCAGGAAAGGTCCAGAAAAACCGAGGTAAAAAACCGTTTAAGGCTGCTAAGGGGAATCAAGGGAATGGAAAGTATAAGTTGGCTTGTGCTCCTGAGCATAAACCATCTTATGCTTCCAAGCCCAAGAAACCTCCACCACCCAAGAAGGATAACCCTGCAAAGGACGCAACCTGTCACCAATGTGGTGAAACAGGTCATTGGAGAAGGAACTGTCCCATGTATCTCGCCGAGTTGCTGAAAAAGAAGAAGCTATCTCAAGGAGCTAGCAATTCAGGTACTTTCACCATAGAACTCTATTCTTTTCCTAGTACATATTGGGTTTATGACATGGGTTGTGGTACTCACATCTGTAATACTACTCAGGGTCTCAGGGGGAGTAGGAAGCTGAAGCCAGGAGCTTTAAGTCTGTACATGGGCAATGGTCAACGTGTAGGAGTTGAAGCTATTGGAAGTTATCATTTATGTCTCCCTAGTGGATTAATAGTTGTTTTGAACAATTATCATTATGCTCCCTCTATTACTAGAGGAATTATTTCAGTTTTACGTTTGTTTGACGATGGTTTCATTAACCACTTTGAATTGAATAATACAATTTCAGTTTCTAGGAATAATGTTGTTTATTTTAGTGCTATCCCAAGGGATGGTATTTTTGAAATTGATATGTCTTGTTCTAAAACAAATGATAGTTCTATGTTTGTTGTTAGCAATAAAAGAGCCAATCTCACCTTGGACTCTACTCTCTTGTGGCATTGTCGTCTTGGACACATTAGCAAGAAATGCATGGAGAAGTTGCAACATGATGGACTTCTCAACTCAACTGTTAGCAAGTCATTTGAAAAGTGTGTTTCCTGCATGTCTGGTAAGATGGCAAGAAAACCATATTCACATCAAGTGGAAAGGGCTAAGGATCTACTTGGACTAATACACACCGATGTATGTGGCCCATTTAGAACTGTGTCAAGACAAGGAGCTAGCTACTTCGTCATTTTTACTGATGACTATAGTCGGTATGGTTATGTTTACCTGCTAAAACATAAACATGAAGTTTTTGAAACATTTAAAGTGTTTCAAAAGGAAGTAGAAAACCAACTCGGGAAGACCATTAAGTTACTACGTTCTGATCGTGGAGGTGAATATATGAGTCAAGAGTTTTTGGATCATCTTAAGGAGCATGTGATTATTGCCCATCGCACTCCTCCTTACACGCCACAACATAATGGTGTATCTGAGAGGAGAAATCGAACACTGCTAGACATGGTTCGCTCCATGATGAGTCAAACTACTCTTCCAAAGTCCTTTTGGGATTATGCCCTTGAATCTGCTGCACGCATTCTCAACATGGTTCCAACTAAGAAGGTTGATAAGACACCATACGAGGTATGGCATGGGAAAGCCCCTAAGTTGTCTTACTTAAAAGTCTGGGGTTGTGAGGCACTTGTTAAGCGTGATACACTTACCAAACCTGGCAAGCTGGAACCCAGATCTATTAAGTGTATCTTCGTAGGATACCCAAAGGAAACAATGGGATATTCTTTCTACTTTCCATCCGAGAACAAAGTATTTGTTGCTCGGAACGCTGAATTCTTTGAGAAAAATCTCTTGGATCATGAAGCAAGTGGGAGTCTAGAAGATCTTGAAATTATTCAAAAAGAAGATACAAATCCTTCTGTAGACACTAGCTTAGGTCATGATGAGGATGATCAAGAAATTGATGAACCTCAAAGTGATATCAATCCCATTCGTAAGTCCACTAGGACACGCCGTGCCCTAGATCGAATGTGTTTATACGTCGATGCTGAGGAGCATGAGTTTGGGGATCTTGGTGAACCCAATAACTATAAAGCTGCATTGATGGATCCTGAATCCAAGAAATGGCTTGATGCGATGAATGTGGAAATGCAATCCATGAAAGACAACGAAGTCTGGGACTTAGTTGATCTTCCTCCTAACGGTAAAACCGTTGGTAGTAAATGGCTCTTCAAAAAGAAGACTGACATGGATGGTGCAGTACACACCTTTAAAGCTCGTCTCGTAGCAAAGGGCTTCACTCAAACCTATGGGGTTGATTATGAAGAGACCTTTTCTCCTGTTGCAGACATTAGAGCTATAAAGATTCTCATAGCTATAGCTGCATTCTATGACTATGAGATTTAGTAAATGGATGTCAAAACCGCCTTCCTCAATGGACATCTTTCCGAAGAAGTCTATATGGTGCAACCTGAAGGTTTTGTTAATCCAAAATATCCTAACCGAGTATGCAAGCTCAAGCATTCCATTTATGGACTTAAGCAAGCATCTAGGCAATGGAATAAACGTTTTGATGATGAGATTAAGAAATTCGGTTTCACTCAGAATCAAGATGAGCCATGTGTATATCAGAAAGCTAGTAGGAGTTATGCCACTTTCCTAATTCTATATTTTGATGACATATTACTCATGGGAAACAACATTCCAATGTTACAAGATGTAAAATCCTATCTTGGAAAATGTTTTGCCATGAAAGATCTAGGAGAAGCTGCATATATTCTTGGAATCAAGATCTATAGAGATAGATTAAGATGGTTAATTAGTTTATGTCAAAGTGATTACATTGAGAAAATCTTGAAAAGATATTTCATGGAGAATTCCAAACGAGGAACTATCCCAATGCAAGATGAGCCTAAATTGAGTAAATCACAAGGTGTTGAGACACCTGCTGAAAAAGAGCGCATGCAAAGAGTTCCTTACGCCTCGGCTATAGGATCAATTATGTATGCTATGAGATGTACTCGTCCTGATGTTGCGTTCGCTCAGAACATGACAAGCCGTTTTCAACAGAATCCAGGTGAACTTCACCGGACTGCTGTTAAGAATATTCTTAAGTATTTACGCAATACTAAGGATATGTTTCTGGTTTACGAAAGTGACATGAAACGAGAGCTCAGGGTTTCTTGCTACACTGATGCTCGATATCTAACAGATGCTGATGACCTGAAATCTCATACTGGATATGTATTCGTTTTAAATGGAGGTGCTGTTGACTGGAAAAGCACAAAGCAGAGTATTTCTGCAACTTCATCTACAGAAGCTGAGTATATAGCTGCTTATGATGCATCTAAAGAGGCTGTATGGATTCGAAAATTCATTTCTGGGCTTGGCATTGTTCCCACAATTGAAGAACCCATAAATATGTATTGTGATAATACTGGAGCCATCACTATAGCTAATGAAAGTAGAATCACCAAGGGTGCTAGACATTACCGCGCAAAAGTTCATTATCTTCGAGAAACCATTGAAATGGGTGACGTGAAGATATTAAAATTTCACACAGATGACATCTAGCTGATCCCTTTACGAAGGCTTTAGCATATCCTAAGCATTCTAAATTGACTAGGAATATTGGTTTGATACCAGCTAGTAGTCTCATGTAAATCTGTGTGTTAATTAGTATTTTGAATAATTTGGAATTGTAAGACAATTTTATTTTCTGATAAATAAAAATACGAGGTATTTGTTATTTTGTTCATATAACCTGTTATTCCATATTTGCATGTTTAATCCATGAAATGATTTATCATTCTAAATATGTCCATTATCGGTTAACAATATGGGAATATTGTTATGCAAGGCAAATGTGAGTGTTGGTTATATTCTATGAGAATGTGGATTGTTCCAGCCAAACTCATATGTATTCACAAGGGATGCATATTGGATTCCCCAACTTTCAAACATTTACTTTTGGAACCTTTTCATGAGTAAAATGTTAAAATGGTTTGTTAAGTCATCCTTTGACTTGAGATACAAGCAAGTTCTGATATGTGTGGATATCACTTTTGTAATTATATGCCAAACGCTATCCTGAATAAGGTAGTTATAAAAGCTATGTTTCGGATTGATGTGAAGCAGCATCCACAACACTTGTAGTCAACAAAGGATTTGTTACTTAACTTGATATGTGTAGAAAGATACCATGGGCCCTCTCCAGAATTAATCAGATAATTGTTCGGCCGAACCCAAAGGGTAATGCAAGATGATTCTTGATTACATTTGATATAACTAATTAAAATTTGTTGGGAATTAAATGTTCTGAAGATTAGTACTGCTGAGAAAAATACTCTAACAGTACTAACTGCTAGTGTATATCTAAAGACTTCTCAAGTTATAACTAACAGTACTAAATGAAGTTAGTACTGCTAGTACAAACAAAGGTACTGCTGATTCCTACTGCTGGATGGATAAGTGTCGCGTATACTACTGCTGGTTGGATAAGTATAAAAAGATATTTGTGTATAAAAGTCAAGTATATACGGTAGATAATATCTTTGATTTCTAGTCAGTCAATCAAGTTGAAAACATAGATACACGTTGTATCTTAGCTACTGACACACTTAACATAAGCTAGCAAGTAGTTCGACAAGACTTGACATTATTGTAAAAGATCTTCTTTGGACTATAAAAAGAAGATCTTAGCTTAGAGATAAGCACTTGATGCATGAACTTAAAATTACATATCTGTCAAGAACAAAGAACATAACTTATCATAGAAATCATAAGTCATAGAAACATATAGATTCAAGGTTTTTGTAACCCTAGTGATAGTGAAGATCACTCGTATTATTTTCAATAATATTGAATCGTTTGGTATTAAACTTTCATTGTTCATTGTTCATTACACAAGCGTCACTGTTCCATTTCCATAAAAAAAATAACCTTCTAAGTGTGGTTAAGTAGATTCCGCATACTTAATCATATTAACTCAAAGTATCACATACACAAGTAACAAAGGACTAACATCCTTAAAGTGTATCGATTCCCCACAATTGGTATCAGAGCAAGACTGATATATTTGATTTAGAAGAAGAAGAAGAAATGGACGTGGAGAATACTCAGGCTACAAATATTGCTGCAAAGTTGCCTATGATCAAACAGAATGAGTTTGAGTTGTGGAGGCTAAGGATTGAACAACACTTCATGGTTCAAGATTATGCTCTCTGGGATATTATTCTGTATGGTGATTCTTTTACACTAGGCTATACAGAATCTATTCTTGAAGGCAAAACAGTTAGAAAAAGAAATACTGGACCAGTCACCAATGAAGAAAGAATACAGAAGAGGAATGATCAAAAGGCAAGAAATTTGTTGCTTATGACCATTCCTGGTGAGCAGATGCTATCCTTTAGCAAGTATCCTGAGGCAAAAACTCTTTTTGAAGAGATATGTGCATGGTTTGGTGGTAATGAAACTACCAAGAAAACTAAGAAGACATTGCTGAAACAAAATTTTGAAAACTTTAGCTCAAACAGCTATGAATCTCTTGATAAATTGTTCACAAGGTTGCACAGGCTTGTAAGTCAGTTAGCTGTGTTGGGAGTTGAGATAGCCAAGGAAGATCTCAACATGAAGTTTTTAAGAAGTCTACTTGATGAATTCCATACTCATGTGGTTGTCTGGATGAATAAGCCGGACATTGAAACCATGAAACTCAATGATTTGTACAACAATTTCAAAATTGTTGAACAAAGTCTAAAGAAGTCTGGAAACTACAGTACTAGTTCTGGGAATATGGCCCTTTTGTCATCTCCCAATTTTAGTAAGTCAGAAGAGGTAGATGAAGATGAAGGTGGTTCTACTGTTAACTTTGGTGGTTCTACTGCTAGTTCACAAAAGAATGTTGCTGGACTTGGAGATTCAACATTCTATGCATTTGTAACCAGTCAAACTAGTGGTTCTCCTCTAACTCATGAAGACCTTGATCAGGTGGATGATGATGACTTAGAAGAGATGGATATAAAGTGGCAAGTTGCTTTACTTAGCATGAGGGCTAAGAAGTTTTGGCACAAAACTGGAAAGCAGATTACCATTAATGGTAATGAAATTGCTGGGTTTGATAAGATGAAAGTAGAGTGTTTCAATTGTCACAAGTTTGGACACTTTGCAAGAGAGTGCAGAAAGCCAAAAAGGAAAGATAATAGGACCACTTGGTATAAGCAAGATAGAAAGAAGGAAGTCACTGTGGAAGAGCCAAAGTCTATGCTAGCCATTGATGGTGTTAGCTATGATTGGAGCTTCATGGCTGATGAAGAGGAAGCACCAAAAGAAGCTGCAATGGTGGCAATTGAGACTGCATTGATGGCATTTTCTGATTCAGAGGTAAATTCTATAATCAAGTGTACTGAATCCTACTCTGCTCTTAAAGCTTATGAAAAACTTAAAAAGGAATTTGATGATAATATAGAAGAGCTATATGAAAATAGTTTTAACTTAGCTAATCATAAAAGAGGTCTAGCTGTTCTTGAAAAACAAATTCTGCATTATAGAGGAAATGAATCTAAGTTTAGTGATGACATAGCTGTACTAAAAAGAGATTTAGAGTACAAAGAAGATATAATAGTTGTACTGAAAGAAGTACTTGAAGAGCACAAAAAGAAAAATGAAAATGTTAAGATAACAGTAGACACACTAGCTTATGCCTCAAATGGAATCAATAAAATTTGGGAAGCTCAAGTTGTAAATAAAGCTAAGTCTGGTATAGGTTACAATTCTGTTCCTCTACCATTTAGAGGTGTTCCTTCACCTCCAGGTATTGACCTAGCACACACAGGATTGGCTGAGTTTCAAGAACCAAAAATGGAATATGGTTCTAAGTCTACTGAGAGTCCTAAGGTAGAGAAAGTAAGTGAAAGTATAAGTAATACTTCACTTCCTGAGGACAAGGTGTCCTCTGATAGTAAATCAGATATTGTAGTCATTGAGGACTGGAAATCTGATGATGATGAAGAACAACAGGTTATGTCTAAACCTGATGTGGTTAAGAAAGCAGGAACAAGTGTTCCTAAGATAGTCAAACATGATACTGATAGGCCTAAAATCAATGTTAAACATGCTAGGCAACCAGTTAGATATTGTGAGCAATACAGAACCACAAACAAGCCTAAAGGCAACCAAAGGAATTGGAATGGCCTTAAGTCTCACCAACTAGGTGATGACTTTGACTTCTATAACAAAGCTTGTTTCATATGTGGAGAATTTGACCATCTTGCAGCTTTCTGCAACCAAAGGGTATCTGGGTATACACACAATAGGGTGAATTTGAAAAGGCAAACTCCTAAAAGTCACTCTAATAATACTAGAACAACACCCAGAGCAGTTTCATTAAAGTCTGGACCAAAAGCAGTTCCTACTGCTAGACCAAAAGTTCATACTGCTAGACAAGCAGTTTCTACTGCCAGACCTTTTTACTCTGTTTACCCAAAACCAGCAGTTCAAAATGCAAAAATAACTTTCAAATATGCATCTAAAACTGCTCAAAGGCCTTTTCTAACAAAAGCAGTGGTCCAAAAACAAATTTGGAAATTAAAGGGTACAACTACAAAGCCAACAGTTTCTACTGCTAGGCAAGTAGTTCATACTGCTGCTTAGGAAAAGAGGGCAAATGCTGTTAAGGCCTCATCATGTTGGGTTTCGAGAAAATTAAACCCAATGGTGCATCAACCATTCTTAAGAGATTAAATTACATTGATGCACGAGGCAGATCCAAGTCAGTAATGGCTTGGGTCCCCAAAGAAAACTAATATTCCTCATTTCTGTGCAGGAACATTCAACTTATAAACAAGAGGATCAAGGATACTCGGATAGTGGATGTTCAAGGCACATGACTGGCAACATGTCTTATCTCTCAGATTTTCAATCAATAAATGGAGGATATGTTAGCTTTGGAGGAGGTATTGGTGGCAAAATTTTCGGTAAAGGTACCATTAAAACTGGAAATTTAGATTTTGAAGATGTGTACTATGTGCAAGAGCTTAAGTATAATCTTTTTAGTGTCTCACAAATGTGTGACAAAAAGAACAAAGTTCTTTTTACTAACACTGAATGTCTTGTACTTTCTTTTGATTTTAAGATGCCTGATGAAAGTCAAGTACTTTTTAAAATTCCAAGAAAGGGCAACATGTACAGTGTTGATATGAAGAAGATTGTTCCTAAAGAGGCGCTTACTTGTCTTATTGCAAAGGCCACATTGGATGAATCAATGAAATGGCATAGGAGGCTTGGTCACATAAATTTCAAAACCATAAATAAAATTGTTAAGAATGGTTTGGTAAGAGGTTTACCTCAAAAACGATTTGAAAATGACCAAACATGCATTGCTTGTCTTAAAGGCAAACAACACAAAGCCACTTGTAAGCCCAAAATTTTTAACTCTATTAATCAATCATTGTTTATGCTTCATATGGACTTATTTGGACCTACTTCTGTTAGTAGTATGATGCATAAAAGATATTGTCTAGTTATTACTGATGACTATAGTAGATTTACATGGGTTTTCTTTTTCGGTTCTAAGGATGAAACTTCTAGCATCCTTAAGACATTCATTACACAGATAGAAAACCTAGTAGACAAGAAAGTAAAAGTCATTAGATGTGATAATGTGACAGAGTTTAAGAATAGAGTTATGGATGACTTCTGCAAAGAAAAAGGTATTAGGAGAGAATTTAGTGTTGCTAGAACTCCTCAGCAGAATGGAGTTGCTGAAAGGAGAAATAGAACACTCATAGAAGCTGCTAGAACCATGTTAGCCGACTCTAAGTTGCCTATCACTTTTTGGGCTGAAGCAGTTAATACTGCTTGCTATGTCCAGAATAGGGTTTTGGTTGTCAAATCTCACAATAAGACATCATATGAACTTTTTAGAGGTAGAACTCCTGCAATAGGATTTCTTAGACCTTTTGGATGTCATGTGACAATTCTGAATACCTTAGACCATCTAGAAAAGTTTGATGGTAAAGCAGATGAAGGATTCTTAGTTGGATATTCTCTTAATAGCAAAGCTTTTAGAGTATACAACTCAAGAACTAGAAGAGTAGAGGAAAACCTGCATGTGGAAATTTTAGAGAATAAATCCAATGTAGCAGGTCAAGGTCCTAATTGGCTATTTGATCTTGAGACACTAACCCATTCTATGAATTATGTGCCTGTTGTTGTTGAAACTAATAAATTTTCAGGTTCAAAAGGAGATGAAACAACAAATGAGGCAGGGTTAGACAAAGAGAAAGATCAAGATTATTTATGGATGCCAATATGTACAAGTGTGGCTTCAACTTCAACAAATGATGAACCTTCTACTGATAAAGCTAAAGAAGGGATTGAAGATGAAAACAAGGAAGATGGAACTGAGAAACAAGAAAGTGAAGGTAGCAGTACAAATGATGTTTCTACTGCTGAGACAGAGCAAGCTACTGCTAAGCTAGATGTTTCTACTGCTAGGCCAAATGTTTCTACTGCTGGCCCATCAGTCTCAACTGAAGCAGATTTCTCAGAAGAAGAGGTGGATTTCAATAATCTCCCACCTAACTATCATGTTCCTAGTACACCACACACAAGGATTCACAAAGTCCACTCCCTGGACAATGTGATTGGAGATGTACAATCAGGGGTGAAGACAAGGCAACAACTGATGTCTTCAGACCAACAAGGGCTTCTTGATGCCCTTTATGCTTCAAAGCAGCATGAGTTTGCAAACTCTTGCTTGTTTGTATGTTTTCTATCACAAGCAGAACCAAAGAATGTTCTTAAAGCCCTAGATGATTCAAGCTGGGTAGAAGCTATACAAGATAGGTTTTCAGAAATAAAAGGGATGAAATGGGAATAGTGATTAGGAATAAGGCTAGATTAGTAGCCCAAGGGTACACACAAGAAGAAGGGATAGACTATGAAGAGGTTTTTGCTCCAGTAGCAAGGATTGAAGCCATTAGGTTATTTTTGGCTTATGCTTCATTTATGGGCTTCACAGTTTATCAAATGGATGTCAAGAGTGCATTTTTATATGGTACTATTGAAGAGGAGGTATATGTCTCACAACCTCCAGGGTTTACTGACCCAGACCATCCAGACAAAGTGTACAAGGTAGTTAAAGCTCTTTATGGCCTTCATCAGGCACCAAGGGCATGGTATGAAACACTGGCTTCCTACTTAATAGAAAATGGATTTCAAAGAGGGAAGATTGATCAGACATTATTCATCAAGAAGCACAAGAATGATCTTTTGCTAGTTCAGGTGTATGTGGATGATATCATCTTTGGATCTACAAGGAAGGAGATGTGTTTAGAGTTTGAGAAGCTTATGCATGATAAGTTTCAGATGAGTTCCATGGGGGAACTTACATTCTTTTTGGGTCTGCAAGTTAGACAATCATGTGAAGGCATATTTATTAGTCAAGATAAGTATGTTGTAGAGATTCTAAGGAAATTCAAATTTGCTGATTCAAAAGTGGCAAGCACACCAATGGACTCTGAGAAGCCACTTATTAAAGATTTAGATGGAGAAAATGTAGATGTACACACATACAGATCTATGATAGGCTTTTTGATGTATCTCACATCATCAAGACCTGATATCATGTTCTCTGTTTGTGCTTGTGCAAGATTTTAAGTAACTCCAAAGGTTTCTCATTTAACAGTTGTCAAGAGGATTTTTAGATATCTCAAGGGTCAACCTAGGTTGGGTCTATGGTATTCTAGAGAATCACCTTTTGACTTGGTAGCATTTTCAGATAGTGATTATGCAGGTGCAAGCTTGGACAGAAAGTCAACAACTGGAGGATGTCAATTCCTTGGGTGTAGACTTATCTCATGGCAGTGTAAGAAGCAAACAATTGTGGCTACTTCAACAACTAAAGCTGAATATGTAGCTGCTGCAAGTTGCTGTGGTCAAGTCCTATGGCTTCAAAACCAACTTCTTGACTATGGGTACAATTTCTTAAACATTGTTATACATATTGATAATAGTAGTACAATTTGCATAATTAAAAACCCAGTACAACATTCTAAAACAAAACACATTGAAATTAGACATTATTTTATTAGAGACTGCAATGAGAAAAAGTTGATTCAAGTTCTTAAAATTGATTCTGATCACAACTTTGCAGATCTTCTCACAAAAGCTTTTGATGTTGGAAGGTTTCAATACTTGGTAGCAAGTATTGGGATGCTAAATCCTCAATGATTTAAAACTCTGTGTTTTTGTATATAAATTTTTGTTTGTACTGCTAGCTTTGTAAATTGGTACTGTTATTGAAAAGTTTGTACTGCTAGTACAAATTTTGTTTGTTCAGTTCATACTGTTAGTCATATAATGATACTGCTATAAGACAAATGTTTTTGCATTTTGTTTCTTGGTTTTGGACTAACATTTTCAGGTATGAACATTTGAGCACAAAGGAAGTTTCAAGTGAAATGTATGAGCAGCAGAATGCTTATCTTAGTTGCTGACATAATAGGTTTATGATGGACTGAGTTTGGGAATTCATTAACAAAGGTTTACATCTAAGTTAATAAATTCTTTAAAACTTCTTTCTTGAAACCTGATTATAATGTTTCACATTGACTTGATGGCTCAGTTGGTCAGATAGTAACTGACACAACTCACTTTCTATCATTTTATACTTTAATTAGTATAATGAGCAAGTCTAAGGACATCTGATAGAAAGACAACGAACAAATGTGCATCTAACACTTGTGTTAGAAGACACAATTGTCACGAGCTGGAAAACCTGTCAAGAAAGCCCTTTGAATGGGTTTATCTTTACACAGGCAGTTATTTATAACTGAAAACATTGGTTCTCACACAACCAGAGGTTAAGTTAAACCGAATTCTTGATTAAGTGTCTGTTACACACTTAATACCTTCAAAATAGTTGAGAACAGTATGATTTTTCAATAATAAAATCATATTCATACTGCTAAGTCAAAAGTTTCTTCAAAAGAATTTTCAAAGTGGCTCAGAAAAACCATCAAATGATGGACAATGAGTTAATGCCTCATGAATCACCTCTCACAGGAGTTAACACACCTGGAAGTGATGAGGGCAGCAAATAAACTCTTAAGGAATTGATGGCTACATGTACAACATTGTCTAAAAACATGTTCTAATTGGTAGATAAGATGATGGTGAGAGATCAGGGGAGGAAATGATAAACCTTAGGGGAGGAAATATTTTGATACATGGTGAGAGATCTTCCAATCTCAGGGGAGTAAGATTAACCAATAAGGGAAGAAACTCAAATTGGTTGTGTATGCTCAGAATCAGGGGAGGAAACTCAAATTGATCAAGTTAAAGAAAAGACAAGAGCATACAAGATGATGATGTCAGCTTTTTGAGAAGCTAACATGTCTTATTATTCAGCCAATAATAAGAACAAGCATTCAGTTGATGGATGCTGGGAATAATCTTTTTCAGTTGATGAATACTGGGAATAAGCTCTTCAAATGAATAAAGTTCAAATGAAGATTCTGGAGTATTATATATATTCAGAAGAGATGAAGCATTCAAATGGAGAAAGTTCTATCTAGGTTCTTTCAGTTTCAATTTCAGTTCACTACGTTTGTTCATCACTTGCAAAGGCATGCTGGAAGAAGATTTGACTTCTTGGAACAAGCATCCAAGATACACAGCATCATTGCCTCTTATAATTCCTCCATCCAAGGAAATTGCACCATCTTTTATTCAAGGTATTGATTGTGTTCAAGACAAAGAAAGATGATGTTATTACTGAAAGAGATTCACAGAAAGCAGATGAGTTAGACAGAAAGATATTTAATCTTGAAGAACAAAGGAAAGCTCAGATCAAGAGTCTGACTATGAAGTGTTTGAAAGATCCTCACAATCAAAATTTAATTCAGAAGAAACATGTTGATTTGGGATATGTTAGGATTCGACACACGGTTAAGGTGGTTAAACCTTGGCACTTTTTGTGTATGATATATTGAGTTAATATGATTAAGTACGCGGAATTTACTTAATCACACTTAGAAGGTTATTTGTGTTATGGAAATGGAACGTTTATGTTTGTTATTGAACAAGGAACAATGAAAGATTAACATCAAACGATTCAATATTATTAAGATAATAATACGAGTGATCTTGAGTTATCACTAGGGTTACAACCTTGAATCTTAAGTTTTTCTTACTTGTGATATTTTTGTGTTTGTTCTTGTTCTAACAGTTATGTAAGTTCTAAGTATTCAACAACACATAATATCTAGTCTAAGATCTTCTTTTATAGTCCAAGAAGATCTTTACAATATTGCTTAAAATCTTGATAAACTACTTGCTAACTTATCTTGAGTGTTTCAGTACATAAGATACAACATGTATCTGAGTACACAACTTGATATTGATCACTTTGTGAAAAGATATTATCTACCGTATATACTTGACTTTAGTACACAAATATCTTTTCAATACTTATCCAACCAGCAGTTGTATATGTGACAATTATCCACTCAGCAGTATCAACTATCGACTAGCAGTACCTTCTTTATAACTACCAGTTAGAACGGTTAGTTATAACTTGAACAGTCCTAAGATATACACCAGCAGTTGGAACTGTTAGAGTATTTTTCACAGCAGTTGGAACTGTTAGAGTATTCTTCACAGCAGTACTAACCTTCAATACTTGTAATTCTTGATACTTAATCTTCAGAACATTTAATTCCCAACAATCCTCCCCTAAACATGTGAATCCATTTCAACATGTTTCTGAATTAAATTATGGATTGTGAAGATCTTTCAAACACTTCATAGTCAGATCCTTGATCTGAACTTTCTTTTGTTCTGTGAGATTGAATATCTTTCTCAGTAGCTCATCTGCTTTCTGATCTTTGACTTCAACAATATCAATACACAAATCTTTAGGCTTCAAACATTGACCTAAAAGATGGTGCAATTTCCTTGGATGGAGGAATTATAAGAGGTAATGGTGCTGTGTATCTTGGATGATTGTTTCAACAAGTGAAATCATCTATCAGCATGCCTTTGCAAGTGATGAACAAACGTAGTGAACTGAAATTGAAACTGAAAGCTTTCTTCGTTTGATCTAGATAGAACTTTCTCCTTTGGAATGCTTCATCCCTTCTGAATATATATAATACTCCAGAATCAGCTCTATTCTTGTCATTTTCAACTTCCTCATCATCTTGTATGCTCTTGTCTTTTCCTCCCTTTCACTGGTTAATCTTCCAACTTTATTTTCCTCCCCTGAGATGCAAATAACATTTTATCCTCCCCTGTTTGGAAGATCTCTCACCATCATCCCATCATTATCTGATCTACCAATGTGAACTTGTTTTCAGACAATGTTGTACATGAAGCCATCAATTCCTTAAGAGTTTAAGTTGATGCCCTCATCACTTCTAGGTGTGTTAACTCCTATGAGAGGTGATTCATTGGACATTTGACTCATGGTCCATCATGTGATGGTTTTTGTGAGTCTCTTTGAAAATCCTTTTAAGAAACTTTTGCCTTAGCAGTATGTATATGATTTTATTATGAAAAACCATACTGCTTTCA
The DNA here is from genome assembly GCA_021014915.2 of Artemisia tridentata subsp. tridentata. Lineage (NCBI taxonomy): Eukaryota > Viridiplantae > Streptophyta > Magnoliopsida > Asterales > Asteraceae > Artemisia > Artemisia tridentata. The sequence goes on from CP139503.1 coordinate 211,064,473, forward strand.
ACCATTTTGAAGGGATTAAGTGTATAACAGACACTTAATCAAGATTTCGGTTTAAAACAACCTCTGGTTGTGTGAGAACCAATGTTTTCAGTTATAAATAACTGCCTGTGTAAAGATAAACCTATTCAAAAGGCTTTCTTGACAGGGTTTCCAGCTCATAGCAATTGTTGCCTCTAACACAAGTATTAGATTCACTTTTACTAGCTGTTCTTTCTATCAGATGTCCTTAGACTTGCTCATTATACTTTGAAAGTATAAAATGATAGAAAGTGAGTTGAATCAGTTACTATCTGACCAACTAAGTCATCAATTCAATGTGAAATATGATAACCAGGTTTCAAGAAAGAAGTTTTAAAGAATTAATTAACTTAGGTGTAAACCTTTGTTAATGAGTTCCTAAACTCGGTCCATCATAAACCTGTTATGAAAGCAACTAGAATCACTTTTCTTCTACTTCCATTTCACTTGAAATTTCCTTATTTCTCAAAGTTCATACCTGAAATTGTTAGTCCAAAACCTAGAAACAAAATGCATAGCATTTGTCTTATAGCAGTATCAATATATGACCAACAGTATGAACTGTTTAAACAAAATATGAACTAGCAGTACAAACTGTTCTATTTAACAGTATCAATTTACAAAGATATCAGTACAAACATAAAATATATATAAAAACCACACAGATAAAAAATCTTAAGGATTTAGCATACCAATACTTGCTACCAAGTATTGAAACCTTCCAACATCAAAAGCTTTTGTTAGCAGATCTACAAAGTTGAATTCTGAATCAATTTTAAGAACTTGAATTAATCTTTTCTCATTGCAGTCTCTTATAAAGTGATGTCTAATTTCAATGTGTTTTGTTTTAGAATGTTGTACTGGATTTTTAATGATGCAAATTGTACTACTATTATCAATATGAATGACTGTGTTTAAGAAATTGTACCCATAGTCAAGAAGTTGGTTTTGAAGCCATAGAACTTGACCACAGCAACTTGCAGCAGCTACATATTTAGCTTCAGTTGTTGAAGTAGCCACAATTGTCTGCTTCTTACACTGCCATGAGATAAGTCTACACCCAAGGAATTGACATCCTCCAGTTGTTGACTTTCTGTCCAAGCTAGCACCAGCATAATCACTATCCGAAAATGCTACCAAATCAAAAGGTGATTCTCTAGAATACCATAGTCCCAACCTAGGTTGACCCTTGAGATATCTAAAAATCCTCTTGACTACTGTTAAATGAGAAACCTTTGGAGTTACTTGAAATCTTGCACAAGCACAAACAGAGAACATGATGTCAGGTCTTGATTATGTAAGATACATCAAAGAACCTATCATAGATCTGTAAGTGTGTACATCCACATTTTCTCCATCTATATCTTTAAGAAGTGGCTTCTCAGAGTCCATTGGTGTGCTTGCTACCTTTGAATCAGCAAATTTGAACTTCCTAAGTATTTCAGCAACATATTTATCTTGACTAATAAATATGCCTTCACATGATTGCCTGACTTGCAGACCCAAAAAGAATGTAAGTTCTCCCATAGAACTCATCTGAAACTTATCATGCATAAGTTTCTCAAACTCTAAACACATTTCTTTCCTAGTAGACCCAAAGATAATGTCATCCACATACACCTGCACTAACAGAAGATCCTTCTTGTGCTGTTTGATGAAAAGTGTCTGATCAATCTTTCCTCTTTGAAATTTATTTGCTTTTAAATAGGAAGCAAGTGTTTCATACCAAGCTCTTGGTGCCTGATGAAGGCCATATAGAGCTTTAACTACTCTGTACACTCTATCTGGATGTTCTGGATCAATGAAACCAGGAGGTTGTGAGATATAAACCTCTTTTTCAATAGTACCATATAGAAAAGCACTATTGACATCCATTTGGTAAAGTGTGAAGCCTAAAAATGAAGCATAAGCTAAGAAAATTCTAATTGCCTCAATTCTTGCTACTGGAGCAAAAAGTTCATCATAGTCTATCTCTTCTTGTTGTGTGTACCCTTGGGCTACTAATCTAGCCTTATTCCTAATCACTATTCCCCTTTCATCCCTTTTATTCTAGAAAACCCATCTAGTGCCAATTACCTTTTCATTCTTAGGTAAATCAACTAGCACCCAAACTTTTTGAATCTTGAACTGAAGAAGCTCCTCTTGCATAGCTTCTACCCAGCTTGAATCATCTAAGGCTTTCAGAATGTTCTTTGGTTCATCTTGTGAGAGAAAACAAACAAACAAGCAAGAGTTTGAAAACTCATGCTGTTTTGAAGCATAAAGGGCATCAAGAAGCCCTTGTTGGTCTGAAGACATCAATTGTTGTCTTGTCTTCATACCTGATTGTACATCTCCAATCACATAATCAAGGGAGTAGACTTTGTGAATTCTTGTTTATGGAGTAGAAGGAACTTGATAATTTGATGGAAAATTATTGAAATCCCCCTCACTATTTGAGAATTCTGCTTCTTTCATTTCTGAAGGGCCAGCAGCAGAATCATTTGGCCTAGCAGCAGGAACATTAAGCCTAGCAGCAAAATCACCAGCAGAAACAATTTGTTGTTCCTGAGTTCCATCTTCTTTCCTTTCATCTTCAACACCTTTTTTTGCTTTGCCAGAAGAAGATTCATCAGTTGTTGAAGTTGATTCCACACTTGTACTTGACCATATTGGCATCCAAACATGATCTTGGTTTGTCTCCTTTTCTAACCTTGCCTCATTTGTTGCTTGTGAACCTGAAAAATCATTAGTTTTTGCAACAACAGGCACATAATTCATTGATTTGGTTAGAGTTTCAAGATCAAATAGCCAATTTGGTCCTTGACCTTCTACATTGGATTTATTCTCTAAAAACTCCACATGTAGATTTTCCTCTACAATCCCAGTTCTTGTGTTGTATACTCTAAATGCTTTGCTATTAAGAGAATATCCAACAAAGAATCCTTCATCTGCTTTACCATCGAATTTTCCTAAATGGTCTAAGGTATTGAGAATTGTCACATGACATCCAAAAGGTCTAAGAAATCCTATTGCAGGAGTTCTACCTATAAAAAGTTCATATGATGTCTTATTGTGAGGTTGTACAACTAAAACTCTATTTTGAACATAGCAAGCAGTGCTAACTGCTTCAGCCCAAAAAGTTATAGGTAGCTTAGAATCAGCTAACATAGTTCTAGCAGCTTCAATTAGTGTTCTATTCTTCCTCTCAACAACACCATTCTGTTGTGGAGTTCTAGCAACACTAAATTCTCTTCTAATACCTTTTTGTTTGCAGAAATCATCCATAACTCTATTCTTAAACTCTTTCCCATTATCACATCTAATGACTTTCACTTTCTTGTCTACTTGGTTTTCTATCTGTGTAATGAATGTCTTAAGGATGCTTGAAGTTTCATCCTTAGAACCTAAAAAGAAAACCCATGTAAATCTTGTATAGTCATCAATTATAACAAGACAATATCTCTTATGCATTATACTACTTACTGAAACAGGTCCAAATAAGTCCATATGAAGCATAGACAATGATTGATTAATAGAGTTAAAAATCTTGGGCTTACAAGTGGCTTTGTGTTGTTTGCCTTTAAGACAAGCAATGCATGTTTGATCATTTTCAAATCTTTTGTGAGGTAAATCTCTTACCAAACCTGTTGATACATAATCTGGCGCGGACTGATTCAACGACTCTCCCTGGGCCGTTAGTCGTCTTCTCGAGCCCTAAGTAGACCTGTTCAACAAAGAGAACCCGTTAGGAGTGGACCCGAGGCCGTAGCCCCGGGATCCACCTCCGACGGTCAAGTTAGTATCGGTGCGATATAGGTTGATTAGGGTTAGGTTTAGAGTAACCTGTTATGTTGTATCATGATCCATCCATGTATTTATAAGACATGGATTAGGGTTTAGGCGTAGAGTGGGCCGCTGTTTGCCGAGCCTGGCCCACTTGTCGTGGCCCAGTCCAGACTATACGTCCACAAGCCCCCCAAGTCTAGTGTGACATAGTGCGTGGCTATGTTATGCTAGACTTAAGTTCTTGTTCATGGCCGCGTAGGCCCAACCAACTATGACGGCGTGACCATAACGCGCAGCCCAAATGCGACAGTGCGCACTGGGTCTGTGGTGCAGTGCGTACTGACCATGTTGGCGCGTCCTTGTTGGCGCGACCTTGTAGGCGCGACCTGAGTAACATTGACATTGCGATTGTGATTGTCTCACAATGGTGAAGGTGGATTCCGTATGCTGCGTCCTGGGTAAGGGCGTGCCTTTGTACCAGTAGCGGTGCAGCATGATGCGACAGAAGACGTACTTCTGTGGCAGAGGTGCGAATATTTAAATCCGTCTTTGTTCCAAATACACATGCGTGACGCGTACGGACACAGTGTATACCCTGGTAGCCCCCCAAGTTTGATGGTGCTACTCGTGTAGGAGCATTAAACTTAGTTATTCAAATCCTGAAAAAAAATACTCAATGCAAATATTAGAAGTATATGCCGCGAATCGCAACATATAAAAGATAATGAAATAAAAAATTAGCGCATAGCATATATATAGCACGTAGCATGTAAAATTAACACATAAGAGAAGTAGTAGTGCGAATTACACCTAGCGTGAGGTTTTACAAACTACATAAAAGAAGTAGCACGTAGCTAATCTACGAACGCAGTACGCTCATGATCGTTTTCTTTTTTATTATAATAAAAACAATGGCGCGGATGGATGTACCATGACCGCGACTAATAGTTTCAATCGCACGCACAGACGCAGATGGATGTATCATGACCGCATAGACTCTAACGTTTGTGGATGATCGCAGATGACCACGGCTTTTGTCCAGTGCGCTCATGGCGATTGACTAGCATCGTGGTGCCTGTACGTGACAGTGCGCTCATGGCGCCGGTCTGCGAAGATCTCTATACGCACGGCCTAACGCGGGTAGATTTATCGTGACTGCGTTGTTCGCGGCTAAAAGATAAAGTAGGTCCGATCGTGCGGACTTAGTGCGACTTAGGTAAAATCGTGTTTACCAAGTTAAAAGATTTACATAAAATCTTTTCAATATTTAAAAGATAACATATCTTAAAAGATATGCACAAAATATATGGAGATATCTTTTTAATTTTTAGAAAATATTCGTAATATCTTTGTACTAATTTAAAAAGATCAAAAATAATGATTTAATAAAATCATGACCCAAGTCTTACGCATGGCAAATATTCGTAATATATTATTATAATCACATGATGTTTACCGATCTGGTAAAGCAAGTCTTACGCATGGCAGACAATGAGTTAAAAAACAAAAACACAAGGGTTTTAGAGTTACCGACTTTAGAAACTGATTTCTGTTTTTCGGTAACATGAGAACACGAAACATAGTTTATTCGGGTCCCACGGATGGCGCCAATCTGTTGATACATAATCTGGCGCGGACTGATTCAACGACTCTCCCTGGGCCGTTAGTCGTCTTCTCGAGCCCTAAGTAGACCTGTTCAACAAAGAGAACCCGTTAGGAGTGGACCCGAGGCCGTAGCCCCGGGATCCACCTCCGACGGTCAAGTTAGTATCGGTGCGATATAGGTTGATTAGGGTTAGGTTTAGAGTAACCTGTTATGTTGTATCATGATCCATCCATGTATTTATAGGGCATGGATTAGGGTTTAGGCGTAGAGTGGGCCGCTGTTTGCCGGGCCTGGCCCACTTGTCGTGGCCCAGTCCAGACTATACGTCCACAAAACCATTCTTAACAATCTAATTTATGGTTTTGAAATTAATATGACCAAGCCTTCTATGCCATTTCATTGATTCATCCAATGTGGCCTTTGCAACAAGACAAGTTAAATCCTTTTTAGGAACAATGTTCGTCATGTCAACACTGTACATATTGCCCTTTCTAGGAATTTTAAGAAGTACTTGACTTTCATCAGGCATCTTAAAATCAGGAGAAAGTACAAGACATTCAGTCTCACAGAAAAGAACATTGTTCTTTTTGTCACACATTTGTGAGACACTAAAAAGATTATAATTTAGCTCTTTTACATAGAACACATCTTCAAAATCTAAATTTCCAGTTTTAATGGTACCTTTACCGGAAATTTTGCCACCAACACCTCCTCCAAAGGTAACATAGCCTCCATCTATTGATTGAAAGTCTGAGAGATAAGACTTGTTGCCTGTCATGTGCCTTGAACATCCACTATCTGAGTATCCTTGATCCTCTTGTTTATCAGTTGAATGTTCCTGCACAGTAATAAGGAGTATTAGTTTCCTTTTGGGACCCAAGCCATTACTGACTTGGATCTGCCCCTTGCATCAATGTAATTTAATCTTTTAAGGACAGTTGATGCAATATTGGATTTAAGAATCCAACATGCTGAGGTCTTAACAGTATTTGCCCTGTTTTTCCAAGCAGCAGTATTAACTGCTGGACTAGCAGTATTAACTGCTGGTTTTGCAGTTGAACCCTTTGGTTTCCAAACTTGTTTTTGGACCACTGCTTTTGTTTGAATGGGCCTGAGAACAGTTTTTGGTGCATGTTTTGAAGTTATTTTTGCACTTTTAACTGTTGGTCTTGGGTTAACAGTCTTAAATGGTCTAGCAGTTGAAACTGCTTTTGAAACTGCTCTGGGTTTTGTTCTATTAAAATTAGAAATAGAGTGAAAGTGAGTTTGAGGAGTTTGCCTTTTGAAATTCACCCTATTGTTTTCATACCCAGATACCCAATGGTTGCAGAAAGCTGCAAGATGGTCAAAACTACCACATGTATAACAAGCTTTGTTGGAAAAAGAAAAGTCATCACCTAATTGGTTAGACTTGAGGTTATTCCAATTTCTTTGGTTACCTCTGGGCTTGTTGGTGGTTCTATATTGCTCACAATATCTAACTGGTTGCCTAACATGTTTAATGTTTGATTTAGGCTTAGCAGTATTGTGTTTGACTATCTTAGGAACACTTGTTCCTACTTTCTTAACCACTTCAGGTTTAGACATAACCTGTTCTTCTTCATCACTATCAGTTGTGCAATCCTCAACAACTATAGCATCTCCTTTCTTAACAAAGGACACCTTGTCCTGATAAAGTAAAGTTTTATCTAAACTTTCACTTACTTTTTCTATCTTAGGACCCTCAGTAGATTTAGAACCATATTCCATTATTGGTTCTTGAAACTCAGCAAAACCTGTGTGTGCTAGGTCAACACCTGGAGGTGAAGGAACACCTCTAGATGGTAGAGGAACAGATTTGTATCCTAAACCAGACTTAGCTTTATCGATTACTTGAGCTTCCCAAATCTTATTCATTCCTTCTGAGGCATGAGCTAAGGCATCTACAATTATCTTAACATTTTCAGTTTTATTATTGGCTTCAGCTAATTGTTTACTTTGACTAGTAAGTAATTCATCTCTAAATGCTATGCCTCTTTTTAGAGCATTTAAGTCATCAGTAAACTTAGATTCATTACCTTGAAAGTGTGCAATTTGTTTTTCAAGCACACCTATAGCTCTTTTATGATTACTTAAATTGGCTAAGGCAATAATTAGTTCTTCTCGCCTATTATCAGCTTTTCTTTTAAGTTCTTCATTTTCTTTAAGAGCAGAACATGATTCAGAACATTTGGTTATGGAATTTACCTCTGAATCAGAGAAGGCCATTAGACCAGTCTCAATGGCCACAAGAGCAGCATTTGTTGGTGCTTCCTCTTCATCAGCCATGAAGCTCCAGTCATAGTTAACCCCATCTATGGCTAGCATAGCCCTTGGTTCTTCAACTGTGACTTCCTTCTTCTTCTCTTGCCTATACCATGTGCTTCTATTATCCTGCTTCCTTGGGTTTCTACATTCTTTAGCAAAGTGTCCTAACCTGTGACAGTTGAAACACTCTACTTTCTTCTTATCAAACACAGCAGTTTCATTACCATCAATGGTAATCTGCTTACCAGTTCTCTGCCAGAACTTCTTAGCTCTCATGCTAAGAAAAGCAACCTGCAATTTGATGTCCATCTCTTCCAGATCATTATCATCCAACTGATCAAGATCTTCATGAATTAGAGAAGAGCCACTAGTTTGACTAGACATGAATACATAAAATGATGGATCTCCAAGTCCAGCAATATTCTTCTGTGAACTAGTAGAAGGACCACCATATGTAGCAATAGAAACACCTTCAACTTCATCTACCTCTTCTGACTTACTAATACTAGGAGATGACAAAAGTGCCACATTCCCAGAGCTAGTACCATAGATTCCAGACTTCTTTAGACTTTGTTCAACAATTTTGAAGTTATTGAACAAATCATTGAGTTTCATGGTTTCAATATCTGGCTTGTTCATCCAGACAACCACATGAGTATGGAACTCATCAGGTAGACTTCTCAAAAACTTCATGTTGAGATCTTCCTTTGCTATCTCAACACTCAATACACTTAGCTGACTGACAAGCTTGTGTAATCTAGAAAACAACTTATCAAGAGATTCATTGCTATTTGAACTGAAATTTTCAAATTGTTGTTTCAGCAATGTCTTTTGTGTTTTCTTGGTAGTTTCATTACCACCAAACCATGCACAAATCTCTTCAAAAAGAGTTTTTGCATCTGGATACTTGCTAAAGGATAGCATCTGTTCACCAGGAATGGTCATAAGCAACAAGTTTCTTGCTCTTTGATCATTTCTCTTTTGTATCCTTTCTTCATTTGAAACTGGTCCAGTATTTCTTTGTCTTACTGTTTTGCCGTTAATGATAGCATCTGAATAGCCTAGTGAAAAAGAATCACCATATGTAATGATATCCTAGAGAACATAATCTTGGACCATGAAATATTGCTCAATTCTCAACCTCCATAACTCAAACTCATTTTGTTTGATCATGGGCAACTTTGCAGCAACATGTGTAGCAGTATCTTGAACATCCATTTCTTAAGCTTCTTCTTCTAAATCAATAATATCAGCCTTGCTCTGATACCACTTGTTAGGATTCGACACACGGTTAAGGTGGTTAAACCTTTGCACTTTGTGTGTATGATATATTGAGTTAATATGATTAAGTACGCGGAATTTACTTAATCACACTTAGAAGGTTATTTGTGTTATGGAAATGGAACGTTTATATTTGTTATTGAACAAGGAACAATGAAAGATTAACACCAAACGATTCAATATTATTAAGATAATAATACGAGTGATCTTGAGTTATCACTAGGGTTACAACCTTGAATCTTAAGTTTTTCTTACTTGTGATATTTTTGTGTTTGTTCTTGTTCTAATAGTTATGTAAGTTCTAAGTATTCAAAAACACATAATATCTAGTCTAAGATCTTCTTTTATAGTCCAAGAAGATCTTTACAATATTGCTTAAAGTCTTGATAAACTACTTGCTAACTTATCTTGAGTGTGTTAGTACATAAGATACAACATGTATCTGAGTACACAACTTGATATTGATCACTTTGTGAAAAGATATTATCTACCGTATATACTTGACTTTAGTACACAAATATCTTTTCAATACTTATCCAACCAGCAGTTGTATATGTGACAATTATCCACTCAGCAATATCAACTATCGACTAGCAGTACCTTCTTTATAACTACCAGTTAGAACGGTTAGTTATAACTTGAACAGTCCTAAGATATACACCAGCAGTTGGAACTGTTAGAGTATTTTTCACAGCAGTTGGAACTGTTAGAGTATTCTTCACAGCAATACTAACCTTCAATACTTGTAATTCTTGATACTTAATCTTCAGAACATTTAATTCCCAACAGGATAAATCACAAGTTTAGGAGAGGATTGTTGGGAATTAAATGTTCTGAAGATTAGTACTGCTGAGAAGAATACTCTGACAGTACTAACTGCTAGCGCATATCTGAAGACTTCTCAAGTTATAACTAACAGTACTAACTGAAGTTAGTACTGCTAGTACAAACAAAGGTACTGCTGATTCCTACTGCTGGATGGATAAGTGTCGCGTATACTACTGCCGGTTGGATAAGTATAAAAAGATATTTGTGTATAAAAGTCAAGCATATACAGTAGATAATATCTTTGATTTGTAGTCAGTCAATCAAGTTGTAAACATAGATACATGTTGTATCTTAGCTACTGACACACTCAACATAAGCTAGCAAGTAGTTCGACAAGACTTGACAATATTGTAAAAGATCTTCTTTGGACTATAAAAGAAGATCTTAACTTAGAGATAAGCACTTGATGCATGAACTTAAAATTACATATGTAGGATCGAGTACTTCGAGCTAGATTGAGCTTGGTTAAACAAGAACCTCTGTATGGAATACAAGTGTTTATGCGGAAACTAAACAACAAGTATAATAAAGAAGAAAGCTAATGATCCTCTATGGATCAGACTATGAACTAAGAAAGGTGTTATTGAATATTGAAATCGTTAAAAAGTATATTAAACATATGGACGGGATGTTTCTTTTATAACAATAAGAAACCCTAACCCTAACCCGTCTTACAAGAAAACGTGTGAAGAGATAAACAACAATCTCTTCTAAAAATAAATCTAACAAACTTTCTAAACCTACGGATAACAAACAATAACTATCCGCAGCAATCAACCCTATCGGCAGAAACAAAACAATACTATCGGCAGGAACCAACCGCAGCAGCAATGCAACACTATCGGCAGGAACCAGCTTCACTATCGACAGCAATGAGAAACTCCTTATTTCTCATATCCCAACAATCCTCCCATCACTGAGAAACTCTTATTTCCCAGAGATCCTAACAATCCTCCCCTAATCTTGAGGTTGACTAGGTTAACCTGCAAGATTCCAATGTGATAGAGCTTTAACTTCTCAGGCTTGAGGACTGCGACTTAGCAGCAGCAATAAGTAGTAACCAGCAGCAACATCCATAACTTGCAAGATTCCAACCTCTATAGCATCCAGTAGCAACTTCAATAGTTCAGCAGGAATATGAAATCTTCTTCAAAACATATATACTGGTCACCATGATATTCACTTGAACTTGGCTGCCACTATGACAATATGTACATCAAATCACTTAAGTTTCATACTATTCTCATCACATCCAGGTGTGTTAACTCCTGTGAGAGGTGAATCATTGAAAATTAATGGATTTGATGTCTCTTTACCAATAGCCATCACTACTGGAGTAGCCAATGTTTAGGTTTGTTAGACCATGGTACACTGATAACCATCTGATTTATTAGCAAATTAGCAACTATAAACGGATTTGACTTGTCTTTACCTGTAGCCGTTTGCTCAGGACTAGTCAATTCTTTGGTGTCAACTGAACCTTGGTAAATTGAATACCAAATATGGATACCAAATGTCTTTACCACAAACCATACTTTTGTGGACTAGCCAATCCTTTGGATCCTATAGAGGGTTACATCCATGGTGAATTGAGAACCATTTTCAACTCTCAGGAATGAACCATGGGTGAGTTGAAGTACCCTATAGCTTTGAGCAAGCTATTACAGCTATCAACGGATTTGATTATCACACCAGAGCCGTACCCTCATGGTGAGCCAACTCTTCCTTGTCTGCAAGACATGGTGAGTTGAGTACCATTTATTGTGCAGGTGTAAACACCAACACTGTACCTGCAAGGTGTTGCTCAAAACCAACTTATTAGCACACAAAATATACAATTTTTTTTTTTTTTAACTAAGAAAAAGAAATCAGAAACACACCAAAAGAAAAGAAAGAAAATAAGAAAAGAAACCAAAAGAAAGAAAGATAGAAAAATATACAACAACAACAACAAGAACAATCCTCCCCTTGAGCTTCATCCTCCCCTTAATCTGCAATCCTCCCCTTAAGCTCAGTAGCTAGGGATTTACCATCCCAATATGGACCACCAAATGTTTAAACCTTGGTCCATCAAAAGCCTTGGTTAGCAAATCAGCCACATTATCATCTGTGTGAATCTTGACCACCTGAATAAGATGCTTCTCATAAGCATCTCTTATGAAATGGTGTCGAATCTCAATATGCTTTGTCCTTTGATGATAAACAGGATTCTTAACAATACACATAGTACTTTGATTATCAATAAAGATCTTAGTGTTCATGAAGTTGAACCCATAATCCAACAGCTGATTTTGCATCCAAAGAACCTGTCCACAGCAACTAGCAGCAGCAACATACTCTGCCTCAGTAGAAGATGTAGCCACTATAGTCTGCTTCTTGCACTACCAAGAAACCAACCTCTGACCCAGAAACTGACAACCTCCAGTAGTAGACTTCCTATCAAAGTTAGCCCCAGCATAATCACTATCACTATAGGCTTCCAACACAAAAGGAGAGTCTTTGGGATACCAAAGTCCCATTTTGGGCTGTCCTTTTAAATACTTAAAGATTTTCTTGACTGCATTAAGGTTAGAAGTCAATGGTGTAACCTGATGTCTAGCACATGCACCAACAGCAAACATAATATCAGGTCTTGAAGCTGTCAAATACATGAGTGAACCAATCATGGACCTATATAGATGAACATTAACAGCAGCATCAGGTTCATTATTGGACTTAGGCTTTGGAGGTTCAAAAGGAGTTGCAGCAATCTTCACATTCACCATATCAAACTTTTTAAGCATGTCATAAACATACTTCTCCTGAAAAATAAAGATCCCATCTGGTTTCTGCTTAACCTGAAGACCCAAGAAGAAAGTCATTTCACCCATAGCACTCATCTCAAATTCACTCTTCATTAATTCTTCAAACTCCCTGCACCAGGCGTCATTAGTGGAACCAAAGATGATATCATCTACATAAACTTGTACCAGAATGATATCTTAGAAGTTCTTTCTGATAACAAGAGTTTTATCAATAGCCCCTCTTCTGTAACCATGTTTCAGCAAAAAGGCTGATAGCCGTGCATACCAAGCCCTTGGTGCTTGATGAAGACCATAAAGTGCTTTAACCACTTTGTAAACCAAATTAGGATTCTGAGGATCTACAAATCCCTGTGGTTGAGTAACATAAACTTATTCCTCAATCCTTCCATACAAAAATGCACTCTTCACATCCATCTGATATACTACAAACCCCATAAAGGAAGCAAAAGCCAAGAACAATCGGATAGCTTCAACTCTTGCCACTGGTGCAAACACCTCATCATAATCAATCCCCTCCTCTTGTCTATGACCCTGAGCCACCAACCTAGCTTTATTTCGAACCACAATTCCCCTAGCATCCCTTTTATTCTTTAGAATCCATTTAGTTCCAATAGCATGCTTTCCAGCAGGCAAAGGAACCAACATCCATACTTTCTGATTCTGGAACTGCTGCATTTCCTCTTGCATAGCCTCAACCTAATCTTCATTAGCAAGAGCGTGAGCTATACTAGTTGGTTCAACTTGAGATAAGAAACAAGCATACAGACAATGTAAGTAATCAGTATGATTGCTCCTCAACTGATCCTGTATATAACTGAGAAAAGCAGATTCTCCAAACTTAGGTTGATGCAATTTACTTCTTGTCTGAACAGGGGAATTAAGATCTCCAAGAATCAAAGACTGAGGATGAACAGTATTGATCCTCTTGGTAACAATGGGATTGACATCAATGGAGGATTCCTGATTAGTAATTGAGGGGTTGAAGTCATCATTATATGAGGAAGAAGTGAAAATGCCTGTTCTAGATTGATGATGAGGATCTTCCAGCTTATCTTTTGAAGAGACTGAATTTCCAAGATCAGAAGGGATTGGAAATCTTTTAGGGGAGTTATCAATACCCAAAGTATCAATAGATGGAGAAGACACAGGAACATCGGCAGGAATAGAGACATCAGCAGAAACATTAGAAGGATCGGCAGGAACATATCCACTACCAGCAGGAACAGAAATACCGCTAGTCGAATTCAGTTGCCTTCTAACTTCAGCTTCAGCCTTTCTCAAAATCTCCTCTGTCTCTTTAGAAAACCCAGAACCAAACATCTCAGCAGCTCTCTTGGCATTAAACTCTTGTCTTTGAAGCCTAGCAAGATCTTCTGCAAAACTAGAATCACCTCCAGCCATAGTAGAAGAATCTTTGAGCTTTGAACCTGAAATGTTGTTAGAAGGAAAAGAAGGAACAACTATAGGTCGTTCATCACTCTCTGCATCAGAATCATCATCCGAGGTACCTGCATTGTTAGTTTGAGAAACATTTGTACCAACAGATAGATTTGATTTGAATCTATTATAACCTAAGGTGTCAGTTAGATAATCCAGATCAAAGTACCACTCTGGACCAGCACCCTGCAAATTAGGTTTATCTTCAAGATATCTTAAGTTGAGAGTCTCTTCTATTCTCTTAGAAGACAGATTATAAACCCTATAGGCTTTACTATGAGCAGAATATCCAACAATAAACCCTTCATCAGCCTTCCCATCAAACTTGCCTAGGTAATCACTAGTGTTCAAAATAGTGACATGACATCCAAAAGGCTTAAGGTAACTAATGTTTGGAACCTTCCCAGACAAAAGTTCATAAGGTGTTTTATTATGAGGACTAGTAATAGATACCCTATTCAACACATAACAAGCAGTGCATACTGCTTCAGTCCAAAACATAGTAGGCATCTTAGATTCAGCTAACATAGTCCTAGCTGCTTCTATCAGGGTGCTATTTTTCCTTTCTGCAACCCCATTTTGTTGTGGAGTTCTAGCATTACTATAGTCCCTTTTTATCCCCTTACTCCCACAGAGTTCAATAAGATTAGAATTCTTAAACTCTGTGCCATTATCACACCTTATCGACTTAACCTTTTTACTTAGCTGATTTTCTATTAAGGCAATAAAATCCCTAAGAACTGGATAAGTTTCATCTTTAGTACCCAAAAAGAAAGTCCATGAAAACCTGCTAAAATCATCTGTAACCACCAGGCAGTAGTTCTTATGGTCAATACTTCTGATAGAAATAGGACCAAAAAGATCCATATGAAGAAGCTGCAAAGGCTCAGAGATGTTGCTCACAGCAGTTATAGCCTTGTATGAAGCTTTGTGCTGCTTTCCTTTGTTGCAGGCAACACAATTGTGCTCATTAGAGAAGATCTTCAAAGGAAGCCCTTTAACCAAACCATTCTTAGCCAGCTTGTTAATGGTCTTGAAATTTACATGGGCCATTCTTCTGTGCCATTTATTAGATTCATCCACAGAAGCTTTTGCTACCAGACAAGCAAGTGAACCCTCAGGCTGAACATCACTAAGATTGAAGCTATAAAGATTGTAAGTCCTAGGAACTTTAAGTTCAACCTGACTTTCATCAGGCAACTTAAAGTCTTTGGACAGCACAAAACAATCATTCTCAGTGAAGAGAACACTGTTCTTCTTGTCACAGATTTGAGAGACAGAGAACAAATTGAAGTCTTGGAGTTCCTTCACATAAAGCACATCTTCAAAGTCCAGCTTGGCAGTTTTGATAGTTCCCTTCCCAGAAATTATTCCATCTCCTCCTCCAAAAGTCACAGTACCTCCATTCAAAGGTACAAAGTCATGCAATCTTTCCAAATTCCCTGTCATACTCCTGGAACATCCACTGTCAACAATTCCAACATCTTTGCTTCTAAAAGGAAAATCCTGAGAAAAAGAATACATATACAACATTAGATACAAGAGAGACTCAAGCCGATTCTGACTTGAGCCTGCCTAGTAGATCAATAAGAATTAAACCCTGGAGATTGATGAGATCCACCATTGATCTTGGACCCCATTTTCATATGTTGATTATTGATTTTCCAAGAACAACCTGCTGAGGACTTAACAGCAGTTTTCCATCTTGCCCCTCCCTTGTACATTGTGTCAAAACAAACAGGTCTCATATCATTTTGAAAGTAAGTACTAGTAGGTCTGCTGAAAGGT
This sequence comes from Artemisia tridentata subsp. tridentata, assembly GCA_021014915.2. Classification (NCBI taxonomy): domain Eukaryota; kingdom Viridiplantae; phylum Streptophyta; class Magnoliopsida; order Asterales; family Asteraceae; genus Artemisia; species Artemisia tridentata. Next base: position 211,080,289 of record CP139503.1, read on the forward strand.
CTAGCAATATTGCTTCTCCAACCAGCAGGATTGATCCTGCCGGCAGGAACAGGATAAGCAGCAGGAACAGGCTTATCGGCAGGAATGAACTTTTCAGCAGCAACAGGCTTACCAGCAGAAACTGGCTTGCCAGAAGCAACTGAAGTTCTCCTTGCTGCTTGAGGAATATAAGGGGGAATATCATTAACATTTTTCCATACAGACCTATTTTTACAAGCATATACACCCATCTGTTTTTCATAATTGTCACAATCTTTAATAAGATGATCATAACTAAGACACACAAAGCAAGATTTCTTTCTAGAGGACTTTTTCTTAACAATAACTTTCTCATTGCAAACAGAATTATTCAAACCAACACATGAAACAAAATTATTCTTAACAGAATTAAAACCACAACCATAATTGTTTGAAACAGAACCACAACTAGAATTGTTTGAAACAGAACCACAACTAGAAACATAATTGTTTTTAACACTATCAAAAGAAATATCTTCAAATGCAGCTGTCTTTGAGTGAGATTCATCAGTAGCTACTTCTGAGGAGAGATCTTCTGATTTTATTGAAGCTGACTTGTCACTTGATCCACATGTGGCATAGTCATTAGTCTTGATTTCTGAAGATTTGTCACTGTAAGAACAAGAGACAAATTCATTAGAGTCACAATCAAGATTAGGCAAGTCCTTTACCTGTTTGCCATAGATCATTTGTGAATCATCAAAGTCAACAAAAGGATTAGCAGGTTTAAATGTTCCAGTTATGGGTGGAGGAACATCATTCATTCCTCCCTCCTTCACATACTTTACAGGCTTTCTATAATCTATAGGTTCCGGGTTAAAAACACTATACTCATTAGGGTCATAATACTGATTTGGCCCTACCAGGTCACCGAACCCTAAACCTCTTTTAGTTTTTGAAGACATAGAACTATCAATAAGCCTGTGAAGGTTTGTGGATGACTCTTTCCATTTATCAAATCTAGCCAAGGTATTATCTAGCTTAGACTTTAAATCCTGATTTTCTAATACTACCTTAGCTTTTTCCCTTTCAGAATGTTTAAACTCATTAGTGGCATTTTTTAAATCTCTTTCCAAAACCTTTATTTTTACTTCATAAGCAGACTGTTGTTGTTGATACCAGACCTTTTGTTGCTCTAATGTTTTAACAGCCTTTTTATGAGCCTTAAGTTGAATAAAGTTATCCTTATGTTCACTTTCTATATCATCAAATTCCTGTTTCAATTTAGCATATATAGGTTCACAACCAAATGGGCAGTTTTGTACCTGAGATGGATGACCCATCATTCCAAACTGACCAGCCACTTGTTGCTTCTCACCATATCCAGCTATCATCCCATAGACCTTCTCTGCTCCACTTGCAAGAGCTTTCTCATGATGTTCCCAGTTCACCATCGAATCCACAGATACCAAAGCCTTGGGGTCTTCTGATTCCAACTCTTGAATTCTGAAAGCTGAATACCGAGCTTTATCATCCACCTTCTTATCTGTACATTCCCTGGCAAAATGTCCCGTTTGAGAACATTTATAACACCTCACCTTCCTTTTGTCAAACCTGGCAGACTCCTGTCCATCAAAGTTGACCCTTCTTCCTGCCTTCTTTTCAAACCTATCCAATTTCAACGAAATCATAGCCACCTGCCATCTTAAGTCCATCTCTTCCAGATCCAATTCATCAACCTGATTGAAATCATCATAAACAATCTTCTGCTCTGGTGTACTCTCAGCAACAAATGAATGAAGCACCTCTACTACAAGATTATCAGATCTGGTCTGAGCTTTTGGTGTGGCAGGTGAGTAGGAGATTGATGATATTGATGGTGTAGGACTGTTTCCATATGATGCTTTGTTAGCACCAGAGTTACTAACAAAAGCAGTATGAGTTGGAGTATAAGGTGTATAGTTGGAATACCCTTTGATATCAATTTCAAGGGTTTTCAGCTTGTTGTACAGATCATCAAAGCTCATATAATCCAGTCCTCCTTTGGCCTTGAGTGTTATGAAAACCTGAGACCAGGATGGTGGCAAAGCCCTCAGAAACTTGGTGTTGCAGTCTTCATCGTCTGGCCTAGCCTTCAACTGATTGAGTTGACTCAGAATCTTGTGGAATCTGTCATACCCTTTGTGAATCCCCTCAGCCTCAGAGATCTTGAATTCCTGAAATTCTTGTTTGAGCATAGACTTTCTCATCTTTCTGGATTCATCATTCCCTCCAAATCTGGCTTTAACAGCATGCCAGATCTTTCTAGCATCATCTAAGTGATGAAAATCACTCATATGATCCTCTAAAATAGCTTGAAGTAGAAGGGTTCTCGCCTTGGTTTCCCTTTGAACAGCAAGGTGTTCTTCTGCTGTAACAGGTGGCTCATGATACATATTGCCATCCTTATCCCTTCCAGTATTCTTCTTGCTATTTCCCTTAAGAATCACATTCCACAAATTGTAATCAGTGTTTGTGATCCAATATTCCATTCTCATAGCCCAGACTTCATACTCATCTTTCTTCAGATATGGGAATTTTGCATTGTTGGTGGACATGGTGGTGAGGATTTGTGTTTGGACTTGTGAGGTTTCAGGTTTGGTTTGGTGATCTTCCGGGTTAATGACATTGGTTTGAGGGATTTTGTCGTCCATTGAAAGAGGGTTAGGAGATATGAAATCGAACTTTTTCTTCTTTATCAGAGATCCTTACCAGGCTCTGATACCACTTGTAGGATTGAGTACTTCGAGCTAGATTGAGCTTGGTTAAACAAGAACCTCTGTATGGAATACAAGTGTTTATGCGGAAACTAAACAACAAGTATAATAAAGAAGAAAGCTAATGATCCTCTATGGATCAGACTATGAACTAAGAAAGGTGTTATTGAATATTGAAATCGTTAAAAAGTATATTAAACATATGGACGGGATGTTTCTTTTATAACAATAAGAAACCCTAACCCTAACCCGTCTTACAAGAAAACGTGTGAAGAGATAAACAACAATCTCTTCTAAAAATAAATCTAACAAACTTTCTAAACCTACGGATAACAAACAATAACTATCCGCAGCAATCAACCCTATCGGCAGAAACAAAACAATACTATCGGCAGGAACCAACCGCAGCAGCAATGCAACACTATCGGCAGGAACCAGCTTCACTATCGGCAGCAATGAGAAACTCCTTATTTCTCATATCCCAACAATCCTCCCATCACTGAGAAACTCTTATTTCCCAGAGATCCTAACAACATATCTGTCAAGAACAAAGAACACAACTTATCATAGAAATCATAAGTCAAAGAAACATATAGATTCAAGGTTTTTGTAACCCTAGTGATAGTGAAGATCACTCATTTTATTTTCAATAATATTGAATCGTTTGGTATTAAACTTTCATTGTTCATTGTTCATTACACAAGCGTCACTGCTCCATTTCCATAAAAAATAACCTTCTAAGTGTGGTTAAGTAGATTCCGCATACTTAATCATATTAACTCAAAGTATCACATACACAAGTTATAAAGGACTAAAATCCTAAAAGTGTATCGATTCCTCACAAAATTCTATAACGAGAAACTAAATGGTTAAACTATATGGAATGAGTTAGGATCCACATCCATGGTTTAACGATATCTAAAACAAAGGATGATGAAAGCAAGACATAAATGACCATGCTACTGATAATGATTTATGAAACTATATCTCAGATCCCTTTAGTTTAAATAGCGAGTGAGAGCATTGCTAGACGTTTTCGTCGTTGGTATTTGTGCTATCTGCTACTCCAACTCCCAAGTGGGAGCTGTTGGAATGTGAGAGTTGGATTAGCCTAATACGACTAACGGTGTGTGAGCCTATCGGGGCACACACGTATATACGAAGAACATTTATATTATATATATATATATATATATATATATATATATATATATATAATATATATATATATATATATATATATATATATATATATATATATTTTATATTTATTAAATGTATAATATGCTTCACGAAATAATTATTTAACGATTGTTAGTTTACCGTTAGATGCAATAACTAACGAATATACGTTAAATATAAAAGAGAGGGACTTGGATGTTGGAAAGCGAAACTCCCGGACCTCCCTCCAAAGTGGCTAGTCATGGAAGGATCTAGGAGGGGGCTATATGTCGTTTTTGGCTAACTAAAGGAGGTGAATAACAATGACTTGTTGGACAAGTTGGGGTGCTATATAAACACCCCTTGGCCTCATTGTTTAGACACGACATAAGTAAAACCCTAATACACTTTACGTACAAATTGTTTTTCCTTTCTTTTTGTCTATCCAATCGACAGAGAACAAGTAGTTGGTTTTGGTTTGAATTAGTCAAATATATCAAGCTACTAATAACAAGCATATTAATTCTTATTAGTTTGGTTCTTGTTCTCCTTTTAATACACGTTCGAATGTATACTGTCTTGGTATTCGATCGTGTTTAAGCTACAACAAGAACACAAGTTTGTTAGGTTGTAAACGTGAAACAAGGACTAGCATCCTAACGTGCTTCGTTTGACGTGTAGTGTGTGCATTCGCTAGAGGTAATTGTTTTAATCACTAGTTTCATTTACTGTTGCTTCGAGGGTTAGTTTTCCTTGTTTCTCTTTTACCTTAATTTGTTTATTATATGTGTTAATCATAATTGCTATACTAGATCCATTATCCGCTGCGTACTCGTAGTGTTAATGGTTAACATGCTATATAAATCCCAACATTGGTTAATTGAGAGAATGAATTTGATATAATTTTAGCCGTTTCATGGTTATCACAACCTACTTTTGATTACTCTTCATTGTTTTGAGTAACATGATTTGCTAAAACATTTGTTACTTCTTCCAGATTTGTTATAATTTTTGAAGTATCACATGGAGTGATCATTAGCCCCCAAAGATTTCCGAAAGCATCTTTAGGTATCTGGGGGCAATTTTTTGCCTAAAGTTTATTGGCTGGACCAGGGAAGAATCTCTATGATAACCAGAACTTGCATGATCTACACCGATGAAAGCCTTCTATAGTAGTGCAGACACCAATCGTGCCTTTGACAGTGGACGACTGTTGTTTTTCCCATTTCGTGTGGCCTTGGATTTCATCTTTGATATTGCACTTTCATGGAACCAAAGTTTCTTTGTGACATAGTTATCCATGGGTTCAAAGGTAGCTAATCCTGGCTCCATGGGAGATAAACCTCTACGTGGAAGCAGTGAAGACGATGTGAAATTACCGATGTCAAACAATTCAACAAAGGTATCTCTTCGACTTAAAGCAGCCCATTGATTAAGGAATTTTATGAATGTGGATGCATCACCAATCCTATGTGCAAGACTTATACCGAGTGCTAAACCTCCACAACGGAACACAGTGACTTGAGTAGCAAGTATTGGGTCATGGACTTGTTCCTTGGCCCATATATTGAATGGAAGGAGTTTGATCATCTCCTTAGGATCATCCATTTTGAGATCAACAAGTTCTTGAATTGTCATATCAACTTGAGTTTGTATAAACTCAGTACCTTGGTCATTGTAATCAACTGCGCAAGGGTCTTTCATATATCTACCGGCTAAAGGGTACATAAGTGTCAAAGTTTCTCTGAGTGATTTCTCATGTTCGAGAACAGACTTTAGGTTATCACTTTCATTTGGAGTGAAAACAAGAACTGATGGTACATGCATTTTGGGAGTAAATTCGTCAATGAAGCCAATGTTATAGCGACGGAGTGTGGAGGGAGTAGAAACTGAGGGTTTTGTCAACTTTCTTGATTGGATTTCAACCTTCATTGCCATAATCATTTTTGGTCTATGTATCTTCACTGGGAGAGCAAGGGGAAGAGGGGCATGAACCCACGATCTCAAGATGATCTCCATTTGAAAGATGGGTCTAAAATGCTACTAACTGAAAAGCCGTTGATTTTTCTTTTGTATAGTAGCTTTTTATAACGTTTTGAAGGGAGTGACCGAATTAAGTGAGCAAGAGCATGATTAATTAATTTCAAAATAGCACACTTAAGAACCTTAATTAATATAACCATGCATACACCTAAACATGCATGATGGATCATTTATTTTGACAAATAGATAACATTAAATCATCCATAATGTTTGAATTTTTAAATAGGTTTATAATATGTCAAATCAATAACTTATAAAACTTTTGATGCTATAAACCTATTACCACTATGTATAAGCCTTTTACAATTATATCAAATTTTCAACCATAACATACATGTATTAAATTAGGAAGAAGTCTAGGATTTTGGACCTCTTCATGTAACATAGATATAAACAATAAGCTCATTATGGTTGAAACAAAAGATAAACCTATTCATATATTTTAAACCTTTTCATAAATCTCTCATAATGGATGCTCTTATTAGCATTATCTTATTTTACTGGCCCTACGACTACTCAGCTAGGGCAAAGCCTCACCCATTAAGCATTTCACTTTCGGTGGGTCGTCGTTGGAGAAAAAGATAATCAAAATATTCGGTAATGCATGTCACACAAACATATTTAACTAAAACTAAATAATAACACGAAAACACGAAAGAAAAAGAAGTCTAAAAGAAAATGCAACAAAGAAAATACACACAAGAAAAAAATAAACAAAAGAAAAAAGGGAAATAGAGAAGCAACAAACGATAACAACAAAATGGAAATAAACACCTTCAAACATTATGTTTTGGGTGTCTAATTGTTATTCTTCATATGTAAGTTTCCAAATATTACGCCTGTAATAATAAAAGATGTATCAAACATATATAGGATACAGCCCCTACAAATTTACCATCCATATAGCCGTGTACAATGGTGCTAGACGTACCTAAGACAATGAGGGCTAATAGAAATGATTTAATGGTTGGTTTCTAGATGGCAGTGACGGAGCTTGAAGTTTTTGTTGGGAGGGCCGAAAGCCTTTTAAAGTTTAAACTTTAAAGTGTGACGTGTTAGAATATCTAAAGCATTATAAATAAAAGAAACATAAAATGTTAGTAAAAAAAAGATAGAAAAATATTTTACAAGACAAGTGAATCTAGAGAATATTGTGGGAGGGCCATAAGAATTAGGGTGCTTGTTATTTGCTGTTAACATGTAGTAACAATAGCAAAATTACTTCTAAAAGTATACCCCAAACCTACAATATTGACCAAACTCTAAGGGGGCCAACACTCTCCTTCCTATGCTAGATGGTATGATTTATGGGTTCCTTCCCAACGATGCATTACACACACAAAAAATGTAGCAAATTACGAACAAGTGTAGTAAAAAATATGTGTTTATTTTTAACACATATATAAAGGACCATTCTGAAAGTGATCTAAAAGATTATAAAAGATTGATTCCTCTTACTCAAGTTCCTCTTATAATCAATGTTATTTTCTCGTTTCTTTAAGTACGCGAATGATTTTGCCTTTTGGGTCTCGACTATTAACTTTTCACCATGATTATCGACGACAAAGGCTGAAGACTACAAGAAGTCTAGACAACTCCTAAGAAATTTCTCATGAAAGTTATTAATAGAAAATTAATGACAAAACGTACACCGGTGATATTCTGGTAGACTGCACGATTAATAGATAGTGACAATCTTTCTTAAGCTTTGCTTAAAGATCAGTAATAGCAGAAACAAAAACATAACAAATTGTAACCTTTAAAAAAAAAAAAAAAAAAAAAGATATTTTCTACTCTTAAACTTACATCTTAAACCAGTAAGATATCCAAATGATTTCCTTAATTAGGACTTTCCTAGTAATAACATCAAATAATAACCATATGCGCTTTAATTTAGGTTTCTCTCTCCGATGACCAGACACGACAAAATTGCCACAGTCGGTGACCGAGTTAATTTTTTTTTTTTTTTTTTTTTTTAATTCAAATATTTTAAACAACAAATTTAAAATTCATTAAAAATAAAAACATTAGATAAATTAAACATTAAATTGAAAACACGAATTACAGATTAACAAACTACGATACGGAAATAAAAATGAAAATACAAATTACAACGAAAAGTCTGAGTTATAACCCTCGTCGCTCGAAGACTCTGCATCCCTAAACTCGCCATTATAATACGCTGCTTCCATAATGTCAAACCAGTTGTTCCTAAGGTAGTCTGTTTCTCTTTCTTCTTGCTCACTACGAGCAGCTTCCTCTCGTAGTTCTCTTTCTTCGGTTTCTCTCCTGACTTCCTCATCCTGCTCAAGAAGTCGGAGTTCATCCTCAGCGAGTCCAAACGGATTGGGTTGGTGTTCCACAACCGGTGGAGTGTTAGCCGCTTCATTTTCCGGTTGGAATACCGGAAAGATATCTTCCGGTGGAGTGTTATAAACTTCATTTTCCGTTGGACTGGGGAATTGTTGTAAGAAGTCGTGGTGACTGGGGAATTGTTGGGAGAAGTCATGGTAACTGGGGAATTGTTGGGAGAAGTCTTTGCGAGACATTGTTGAGAATCTGTGTGTGAGTTGTGTGTATGAGAAACAAAAGAGTGTAGGTGTATATAGGGAAATTTTTGAATTTGAATTTGAATTTTGAATCCCCCCGCTCGTATTGTAGTCTTTAATTTGAATTTGAAGCAGAGTATGGGTAATATTTTGTGTTGTTTGTATTTTATTTTATTTAAGAAAAAAAAAGTGTAACAAAAACTCGGTCAAGATTTAGACCGATTGGGAGATTTTGTGCACCTCGACTGATATTTTAGTTTTCTCCATATTAGGCTCGACCGATCAAGAATATGAGTCGACCGATTCCTTGACCGATCGAGTGTGATCAGCCTTAACTTTGTCGATACACATAACAAAAAAGTGATATAACAATATAACGAAGGTTATTAAAAAATACTTATGTGTTGAATAAAAAATATAATACATAATTTATTAATTAATATTCCGCATATATTCCATCTTTCGTTTAATATCTTATCATATGCTAGACTTCTGTGTGCGTTATGAACGTGTGTAAATTGAAACCACATGCATGCTATTAAGTATAAACGTATGTGATGCATTTTCTTCATTTTTTGCTTATTTTCTTACACTTTTGTCAAATATTTGAATAATCTCGGAGTAGTTGCTCACATCCTGCCCCCTCTTTCACATTTTATAAGGAGCTATCACTTATTAAGACACTATATTCTAGAGAAATGTATCTCCAAACGTCTAAAAGCATGATACTGATCAATTCAATATTCATTTCTTTATTCTTTCAAAAATACATGTATTTGTTGAAGGCAAACAACGGCCTTTAGAGTCATTGTTAACAACAAACTTTTCATAAAATATGCTAATATTAAGATGTGATATAGTTAGAAACATGTTTTATATTTTCCCTAAGATGACTAATGAAAAGAGTGAGTTATATATGTGTTTGAGATATTATATTAAGTGATTAGTGATTTTATATTATTTTGTTTAAACTTATACATATATTGTCAATATTTTGAATAATTTTGTTTAAACTTGTATTCTTTCATATATATTTAAAAAAAAAATGTTTCTAAGTAAATTAAAATTCCTTACTTTTTGAAAACATTACAATTCTCCTCATTCTATCAAGTTATGGAATTTTAAATTCTTCTATTTGACATATATACCAAATACAATATTTAAGAGAATTTAAAATACAAATGCTATAAAAACCCGTAAATATACCTCAATCAAACGCACACTAATGCAATTTCGGCTACAACTTACGACTTGTCGTCCCTCGCCACCTTTCTCTTCAAATAAGAATAAATTCATATTTTACAACAAAACTCTCCCCCTTTCACTTTCATAAAAAGTCAACTTGGACCCTTAATTCATTCATATACACATAGTCATGCGATCATATACCTATTTAAACAGCTACAAACAATATACGACTAGTTGTTCTCTCTTAAGTTTAAGAAAAAATCAAATGGGACATCTGAGTTACACAAGGGTTCGTCGGAGGTCTTTTGGAACAAAAGGATTCCGCCTAAACTCCAAAAGATTTTCTGTTCATCGATTACGTATAAAGTTTTTCAAATTCTTTAAAATGCTTATGAGAATTTGGAGGGCTCGGTGGTATGGGAAGAGGTTGACTATGAGTTGCAGCAAATTGAGCGATGGAAGTAGCCGAAGAGACTTGGTAGCTAAGGAGAATGTTGTTAGCAGTTCTCATGTTTGTAGGTTAAAGTCGTTCACAAGATCAAATTCTTTTTACTCAGAAGCCATTGCAGATTGTTTAGAGTTTATTAAACGTTCATCTACTTCGTCGGATGATATGCCAGAAATAGATAAAGTATGAACATGATCGAAGCGTATTAGATGAAGTTTCTGAATGTCAAATATATAGTGAAATTCAAGAAGGTTTTTTAGCCACCTTTATATTATTTTGATTGTTTATCATATTCAACTTGCATTAAACTGTTTCAATTGGTATGTTATTTTTGTGTGTGTAAATAACTAAATACCAAAAAGATTTGATTATATAAAGCTTATTCTAAGAGCATGGTTGATGCACCTTCACATGTCGTCGCTCAACTACTTGGTTAATTATATTTGTGATGCGGAATTGTTTGGTTTAAGGTTTTGATAGGTATTAGTTTGTTGGGTCATAGTTGGTTGTTCACCGTTACCATACTTCCTACTAGATGATTGCTTTTAAGTGAAAATACGTATGTTTCGATTGTTGGATTGTTGATTTTGTAATACCTAGATCGTTGTAGCTTGAGAGTCTGAGTGTCAAAAATATCATAATGGTGATAATTGTTGATTTTGTAGTTTGTAGTTTGCTGGGCTGTGCCAATGTAACGTCGAGGTTCATAATGGTGTTTAGGGTATGTTGAGCGAGCATATCATTTTGGTGTCGTTGTATACTAGCATCTTGCTAGCCTTTTTTAAGTGTATAACGACTAACTAGTTGACTCTAGAAAAGAGTAAGGTTGGTGCAACTAAAATATAACCAAAACAACGTGACATGGTACGTGATGCATAAACTATTGGGCGAAATTATAAAACTAATCACACAAGAAAAAAATCAATTCTCTTAGCTTATTATTGGAGCACTATCAACCAAATATTGCACTTACTAAACTATGTTGTTTGTCGAGCTACAAACACCTTTTCGGTTTGGCATAAAACAAATGTTTTAATTCATTAATCAACAAATGTTTTTAGTACTTTATCAAAATTTAATTGTTAATTATGTTCTTTATATATGGCTATTTTTTTTTTGAAAAGTATGTTCTTTATATATGGCTATTAGTTTTAGGACGGTGCACGAGAAAAGGATATGCTTTTGTATGGATTTTGTTAACAAGTTGCTAAATTGAATATTTCTTCTTTGACAATTGACTAATTACTGTTATAATTTTAAAATAATTAAAGATTCACGTCTTTGAATGTTCTGTTTGGATTTTGGAATATGCATGTATGAGATCAATTTAAAAATCGGTAACGCATGTACGCAGGGAATTTAACCATTGACTTTGACTATTGGTTATATGTTTCTATATATGTTTTAATTTGATCCAATCAATGCTATAAAATGTCAGCTGCCTGCATTTACTTTACTTTGAAAATCACTATATATTCAAAATTTAATCTATTCGGCCCGCTAAAACAGAAAGTAGATCAACAACATAATATCGAAAAAGTAATTCGTAAAGCTTACACTTTAGATGTTACTTATGTGTTAGGCTTCTAGAAGGGATAGGGAGTGGTAAAAAAAAATAATCCAACCCTCCCAAATTTCACCAATAAAATTCTGTCAACTCAGCTCAACCCTCCAGCCCTCCCAACCAATTTCACTGGCGCTCATGATTTTTCAGCCCTCCCAAATTTTTCATTTTTCCCCATAAACTATTAAACTACACAATTTTTAACTAAAACATTTTATAACTAAAACATTTTATAAAAATAACTTTTAGGAAAAAAAATGAGGCTCAGATCTGTTTAGACGATGGGAACATGCGGATAAATCAGCCATGGCGGCAAATATTCAAAAGGTTGCAATATTTTACCATCCTCTGAATTTATTTGCCCCGCCAAGATGCAAGATCATCTCTAAATCATGTTCCAATTTCACAATTTGGATCAATAACAAAAATATCATCACAGCCTCTAATTAATAAAAAATAAAAAATAAAATCCGGCCAAATATGAAGATCACAGCCAAAAAATTCCGGCCAAAGATCAAGATCAAGATCAAGATCAATATCAAGATCACAGCGAAACATATAGATCACAACCAAACATTTAGATCACAACCAAATATCAAGATCAATATCAAGAAATCCGGCTAAGATCCGGCCAAGAAATCCGGCCAAGATCAAGATCAATATCAACAAATCCGGTCAAGATCAAGATCAATATCAAGAAATAAATGTACAAATTCAACCCTCCAACGGTCAATTTCATTTTGCAAAATTGCCCCTTCAAACGGCTTCATACACGGGTTAAAAACCCGGTGAGCAACCCGCTATAGGAACCCGATGGCCAAAGGAGTAAGCATACCGGCGGGGTGAGGAACCCGATGGCCAAACCGCCCACCACTCCCAAGGGCCTTAGGCTTCTAGAAGAGATATATTTAGTATTGTCTCAGCGAAGATAATTAATGATACGTTCTTAGTAATTATTGTGTTCAAATAATTTTTTTTTTCGGGTAATTATGGTTTCTAACATTTTGGGTATGTTTGGCAAAATTAGCTGTAAGTTGTATGCTGTAAGCTGTAAACTGTAGGCTGTAAGCTGTAAGCTGCAAAATTGTTAACATGAGCTACAAACTGTATCTTTTTTTTAATAAAAGTGTTTGGTAAATTAGCTGTTAAATGTAATTATAAGATGTAAAATGACATAAAAGGACATATCTATAATTGTAAACAAATGTTTGGAGGGTATATCAGTAATTTAAAGTTTTAACAGCTCAAAAATGTTTAAAAAGCTTCATGAATCAGCTTTTCATTTAGGAGCTATTTGTTTGAAATAAAAGCTTGAAATTAATGTATCCAAACAGAGCTACTTAGGCTATGTTTAGCGCGGAGCTTTTTGAGGCAATGAGCGGTGAGAATGAGCTTTTTTATTTTTGATGTTTGTTTGGTAAGGGAGCAATGAGTTGTAGCAATTTTTTAGGAAAGCTTTTTTCCCAATGCTTTTTTTTGAAGCTGTGGATATTTACAAGAGCTGTGGATATTTACAGCTATGTTACCAAAAATTTTTATTTAAAAAACAGCTACTGCTCACGGCTACTGCTCACAGCTACTGCTACTTTTACCAAACACAGCCTTAGTTTAGATGAGATTATTTTGTAACAAAAAGCTAACAGCTCCCCCAAAAAGCCTCTACTGAACAGACTCTTTAACAGACTAATTCACGAGATTTGAATCAAACACCTCACAGAATCAAAATATAAGAAACATTATCGGTGAAGTTTAATTGTTATCATCATATAATCATCATGCACAATAGATTGAAGGATACAAGTCATATACAATTTTCCATACAAATCATATATCTTCATGTTTTAATACTAAAGATGTTCAGGTTATGCGTTCTTCTTGCGACTATTATAAGCTGTATAAAAATGCTACTAGTATTTTCAAGAAAACAGCTGATTGTATTTGGCTCATGAGAATTTGGAACATATTGAATTATTGATGGCCTAGTTCAATTTACTATTGGGCTCCTCAATACGAAGTAATAAATTTGGGTCTCGACATAAAGCATTTCCTGAATTTCTGCTCAATAGTCCATCACTGAACACCCCTGCATATGCATGATGAATCAGTTAAAATCAACGAATTTGGTACACTGCTAGACTCTCGGATGAACTACCACACAAATTGGTCAAGTGCATTTAATAAAAATTGAACAACACTAGAGATATTATGTTGCACCGGCGGGTGCATGTAGGAAAATCGAGGCTTTATACAAAAAATTAAGGCTATACCAAACAAATATATCCACTAGGGATATTATGTTGCACCGGGTGCATGTAGGAAAATCGAGGCTTTATACAAAAAATTAAGGCTATACCGCACAAATATATCCATGAGTTTCCCATAACCTCTGAGACCCGTCCTGATTCCGTCCCGGACTACACTTGTATAATACTTTGTAATTGATAGAGTTCTTATTTAGGATTGTATAATCATTTATATTTGGTACATTTACAATTTGTTATCACACTATTATATAAAGGAGCCATTCTTTTTCTTAAAATTGTTTCATTCTTGTGTACGTACACCCAGGCAGGATACTTAACGCGTTAGCTACAACACTGCACGAGTCGATACGCACAGAGATGGAGCCAGGAATCTAAGTTAAGGGGGGCCGAAATTTTTTACTGCATGATAGTAACACACACATAATAGATCGTCAAAATTATGAGTATTCATAAAAGGTTAAAGTTTCATTCGACTTTGTTGTTACAATTGCAATAAGAACATGTACATTTCGTTTTGCTCGTCTTATTTTTTTTAATATCAAAAAGTTAACAAATAGGATAATAAATACTAGTAATACTTTAGAAAATTAAAATCGTTTTTGTCTCGAACCAAACATTTTAAGCAACATATTAAGATGGGGCTAACTTTGTCAATTATTAAATGTTAAAGGGGTCAAACAAGATTTCTACATCTTAATAAGGTTTAATAATAAAACAAAATTTTCTTGACCCCACAAATAAACAAATATCTGCTTGTTGGTTGTCTTCCCCATCAAAAAGAATAGAAGCCATATCCTGTTTTTTAAAGCCACTAACAGAACATAAAAAAAAAACATAAACGCATACCGGAAAATCAAACTATAAAGGTAGGTTAGTTTGGCCGGTTGAGGGGGGCCGAGCACCCCCCCCCCCCCCCCACTGGCTCCGTCGCTGCACGAGTCGATACGCATAGCGCCTAGTATGCATCTTTTACGGCTAAAACAAGTTTGAAATAATCCTACTTAATTTTGTGCATATAATCCAACCCTAAAACATCCACTTGTTTACATGTGTGCAACTATTCATACACACACAACCTATTTTTTATACAAAACCTTTAAGATTTGTATCACATCCCAAAAACCAATAATCTTTTTTATACATTAAAAAGTCACTATTATTACTAAAAACTTGCTAATAGTCAAATCACATTCCCTATAATTTGGGGCGTACTATTAATAAGATAACTGAAAACATTATTTAAGGAAAGTTTTAATTGCATGGTACCCGCCGCCGCACGCGCAAGGTACCATGCTAGTGTGTATAGTAAACAAATGCTAAGGCAAAATTAGTATTGATTCAAAAATGTTTGGTTTTCTACAATAGGTTCTCTCGTGGAAAAATCGTTTCGAGTGAAATCTTTCAAGTTGGTCGTTAAATAAGTTGTTGCAAATCTTTAGAAATACATATCATTTCAAATCCATTGTAAACCTACAACCATTGCAAGTGAGCATGATGGATTCAAAGTCAAAAGACGTAAAAGTTTTGGCCTCTACGGCATAGCGGTATTTTTCTCTCTACGCAGTAAGTATAAACGTCGAGTAGATTTTTATTCGAGACTTAAAGTATCTACGCCATAAGTATAAACATCCCTCTATGCCGTATATCTCTCGAATAAGAATTTATTTGAGTCTTAAAGTCTTTACGCTGAAGAGGGAAACATCTCCCTACGCCGTAGAGACATCAATTCCAAAATGTTACTTTTATTATTTAAGTCATTTTTAGGATAATTATCATTTAGGAATATTTTAAATTGGTTTCTTTATTTTATTTTGGTTTCTTTTGCACAAGATACCTTTCCCCATAAATATAGGGCTTTATTATCATTGAATGAAACATCTTGGATCATTAATATAATTGTGTTTTTGAGTTTACAATCTTGTTAGGGTTTTATTCCCTTGAAGTGTGCTTCGTAATTATCATTGGATTAGGGTTTAACAAAATTCGCTTTCGCGTCCTAAGTCAATTAGCATCTAGAGCTTGTTAGTATCCTAGATGGTAAATGGTGTAGAAGATTTAAAAACCCATACTATTGGTGGGTATTGTGTGAAGAGCACATGGATTATGATTTTATCAAAATTGCATCCAAACTCGACAGGAAATCCGCTATCTATCAAAAACTAAGTTCCGTGTTCGTA
The DNA here is from genome assembly GCA_021014915.2 of Artemisia tridentata subsp. tridentata. Taxonomy (NCBI): domain Eukaryota; kingdom Viridiplantae; phylum Streptophyta; class Magnoliopsida; order Asterales; family Asteraceae; genus Artemisia; species Artemisia tridentata. Next base: position 211,096,397 of record CP139503.1, read on the forward strand.
GGTGGAGGCAACAACCATGAAAACCAAGAGAGTAGCAATTATGGAGGTTCAAGAATTCGTCCAACCATAGGCGGATCTATTGACAACCGGAAGTGCAACCAATTCCTGTTCAACAATAGGATGTTTGATGAATGGGAGGAAAGAATGAAGATAAAGATTCAACTACCAATAATCAAGTGGTTTCGTTCAAAGAGTTATGATCAATAAAAAGGTATTTTCTTTAATATTGATAATTATGGGGTTGGGACCTTGGTGTCTAGAATATTAGTCAATTACTTTAATTTTTCAATAGAAACATTTTTGGTTAAAGGTCATGAGGTTTGTAGGATTCCGATATCTATTGGTAAATTCTACAAGGAGGTAATTTATGATTTGGATGACATGGAAGATTTTCATATTCGGTTGGGAAAATCATGGCGTTGCAAAGTTCAAGTTTTTTATAATTTAAAATGTAATCTCTACCTTTTTTTATGGGAAGGAACGAGAATTGCGATGATTCCATCCGAAGACCAAGTACATGTACCAACGATTGAGGTTAAGAATGAAGAAAAGATATTGTAGATTGAGGTTGTTGATGAACACGTTGAAAAAAATTCAAGACCTTCAAAGTTATGAACAACATGAAGACATAATTTCAACTTTATTGTTGGAAACAACGAATAAAGTTGGTACTTTGAAGACTTATGAAGAAAATGTTATGGGTTTTAATGATGATGAAGATGTGAAGGGTTTTGATTGTGAGCTAAAAACGGACTCCGAGTGCGTCCATAATTTAAAGGTTTGTGATTTAGATTATGGGTTAATTTTAAAGATCATTATCAAGTATCCAATTAAGTTTTCAATGGTTAACAAGGAAGTTATTTTTATTGTAATTGAAAACTTGGTGGTCGTTGATAAAGAGTACACAACCCAATGTTTAGGGTCATGGGTTGATGTTGGGAATGTGTCAGGTGTGTTAAAAAATATAAATGTTCTCGAGTTTATGTGAAGCGCAAGTCTACTGAAGATAAGGTTTGCCCTGAGAAAGTGTTTGAGGTAAATGAAGCTATAGATGGTGAGAACTCGAAGGCAAGTTGTAAATCCTTTCAAATGAAAGGGAATAATGGGGACAAGATTTAAGATCAAAAGATGTAGTAGTTGTGGCCTCTACGGCTTAGGGGTATTTTCCTCTCTACGCCGTAGAACTCTCTAATAGAATTTTATTCGAGGCTTAAAGTCTATACACCGTAAGAACAAACATCCTTCCACGCCACAGAGCTCTCAAATATGATTTTATTCGAGGCTTAATGTCTCTACGCCGTAGAAAAATCGATTCTAGAATGTTCCTTTTATTGTCTAAGTCATTTTTTAGAATAGTTATTATTTAGAAGTGTTTTAAATTAGTTTCTTTTTTTTATTTAGGTTTCCTTTTGTACAAGATACCTCCCCTCATAAATATAGGACTTATTATCATTATATGAAACAACTTGGATCATTAATATGATTGTGTTTTTGAGTTTTATTTCTTGTTAGGGTTTATTCCTTTAAGGTGTGCCTCGCAATTACCCTTGGATAGAGTTTAACAAAATTCGCTTTCGCGTCATGCGTCAGAGCAGGTCAGTTGTAAACTATGACTTTTGCAGTTGGAAATCTGTCGCCAAGTAATAACATAACAAAAACGTCGATATAATTCCCGGTCAGAAATCGGTAGCTAATTGCAATGAAGTTTTTCGTCGGAAAACCGTTACATATCTTTTGTAGTTGGAAACATGTTGGGAGTTTTTTCCAAGCAACCTTTTGCAATTATTTATTTGGAATTGGTGTGAACTTTTTTTGTGTCCACTTATTTGATGTAACACATCAATTGTTCAACCAAATTCATCCACCAATCTACATATGAGTAATCACTCCCAAGGCCCCAAATAATTCTTTTGAAAAGAAGATGTAGGTGCGGCAACATATGTTCATGTTGATGCCTTGTTTCTGCTGGCAAGTGACAATGGTAGAAATGAATGAACTATGGCTTAAATGTTTTATTTTTAATTTTGAAAAGCAAATAGTTTTCTTGTTATTAGGTCACATATTTGTTACATCCATAATTACACATCCCTTTCTCCTCACATCCGTCATCCTTAGGCCATACTATCGTTGCCATCAGATCATCACCAACGCCTATATACACCACAGAGAAAATAATTCTGATCCGATATCTTCATGAAAAAACATAACAATATAATGCACATTAGTTTTTGTATGCTTTGCCGCCGGTCACTTTGCACCTAGCTAGCTCCATCATATCGTGTGTTTGCATAAATTTTTTATTTTAAATTATTGTAAAGATAACATAAACCACGCGGGATCGACCTAGACTAAGTGGCTACTTTTGGTCATATCTTTGGAGGATCTATTATACTTCATGTGGCTCTTGACAAGTTGACCAGCTGAAATTGCTGACATCAAAGACAGTTCACCCGCAAGTACTGAACCAGCCACTATGGTGGCTAACACCCTTGAGTTCAACCCGGGTTCTTCTTTGCTTGCACCTTTCACACCTAATAGGTTCAAGCATGCTGCTTGTGAGGCCAACTGTGTACCCCCTCCAACCGTCCCAACCTAAATTTATTCACATAAAAAGCCCGGTTAATATAATAGAAAAATAGTACTTCCATCGTGCTACTCGTATATTTTTAGAGGAGGTTTTTTATCTTCAAAAAGCGTTATTTTGAGATGGAGTGAATGGTGAAGTGTTTTCATGCACATATATATGGATACCTCAATGGAAGGCATGGTGACGGAAATATGAAGGTCTTTGCCATTATTAATAGCTTCCATCATAGTGATACAGTGAGAACTCTCCACATTCTGGGCTGGGTCCTGACCGGTGGCTATATATATAGCCGCAACTATATTGCTAGCATGAGCATTGAATCCACCGAGTGCACCAGCCATGGCGGACCCTGTCAGGTTCTTGAGCATGTTCAACTCAACCAAACTCGCTACGTTTGTTTTCAACACCTTCCTGACCACCTCATCATTGATCACGGCCTCACAAACCACAGACTTGCCACGCCCTTCTATCCAGTTCACAGCTGCTGGTTTCTTGTCCGAGCAATAGTTACCTACACGATCAAGATTTGAGCATATATGCTGATTATTATAGAAGTGCATTATACATGTCCTAGAGACGATAGAGAACTTAATATGTACCAGAGATGCCCATGACGTCCATATCGGGGTAATCAGTTTGAAGGTAATCGAGAACATTTTGGACACCCTTTGAGACTATGTTCATACCCATCGCGTCACCAGTACTACAACAAAACCTAATGTATATGTTCTTTCCAGAAATGGCACACTTGATACTTTGTAGTTTCCCAAATCTGCTTGATCTGTATACAGTTATGGATATCCGAATTATAAAGGTAAATGCCCAACCTATATTAAGTTACAGGTATACAACAATCGCTTATTATCCTATATATCCTACTCCTACATTTTATTTAATGAAACATATATACAATATTAATATAATCATAAATGGACATTTCTTGGAAAAAATAATAATTTACAACCCCTTTTGGTTATAAATATGATAAGTGTCATACATTTTTTGTTTATTTGAGTAAGTTTAAAATATTGTATTTTTTTCAAGTTAAGACCATGTGTAATGGTGTGTAAGAGAGGGTGGGCGTTTTGCGCCATGTGGCAGTGTGGGCCATGCAGGGGCTTGGTAGAAAAAGTGGTGTAATGGTAGTAGAGGCGTTTTGTGCCATGTGGCATTTTTTTTTATTTATTTTATTATATTTTTTTTTCTTAATTGCTAAAACTAAAAAGTAGTGGACATGTAGCAAAAAAAGAAAAAAAAAGAAAGAAGTATTTGCACGGGTACAGATTGAGACCCATTTTCTTGACCACAGATCCCATTTTCTTTTTTCACCATAGATCTCATTTTCTTCACCATAGATCCCATTTTCTTCACCGGAGGAGGAGCAACAGCAAATATGGGAAGGAGACTAATATGACTTCTTCTTAAACGAAGTAAGAAACCCGGAGGAGGAGCAGCAGCAGCAAATATGGGTTAAGAAACTTCTATCCTTTTTCTTTTTTTCTCTACCACACAAGAACATTATACACCAAAAACAAATACCTCAAAGAATTAATCCAATCAGAAGAGAGGGCGCAGGCGTGATTGACAAAACGCCCCACACGATTTCAGCATCAACCACGCCCTTCCGTAATGGTGCTTGGGCGTTATCCGGCGTTTTTGGGGCGTGGTTCGGGGGTAACTCGCCCCATTACGCATGGTCTAACACTGATAAAGCGTGCATATATACTTGTGATAAAATAATGTTTTAAAAGTTTTTTTTAACTACTAAAATACAAACCCCCGACAAAGTCAAGAAAGCGCCACAGTCCATGGTCCATGTTCGTTTGCGATTTGCTCGAGTGTTGATGTAAATAATGAATAAACAAAATATATTAAGAACCTAATAAAATGCAATTAACAAGACACAAATAACAGCCGGATGCAGGGACAGACCCAGGACTTTTAAAAGGGTGTTGCACAAAAGAAATATTGTGCTTACTAAAATTACACTATAAGAAACGAAAGTAGCAAAAACAATTTGAGGAGTTGCATATACCACAAAAACGGCAGTTTTGAAATATTTTTTTACTGCGTGACCTAAAATCGGGTGTAGCCTATGCTACACCCGGCATACATGTGGCTCCGTCTATGTGTGGACATCTATATGTAAATTATATTACTCCCATCCGTTTCAAAATATAAGTCCTATTTGACTTTTTGAATCAAACATTGATGTTAAATATTTTTATTTGTACTATATAATACATGATGCAAATTATATAAATGAATTGTGTTTTAAATGTATTTTTAATTGATATAATTTTTATCAAGTATTATATAATACAAATCATAATATTTAAGGTCAAAGTTGAATTTATAAAGTCAAACTGGACTTATATTTTGAGACGGAGGGAGTACCACTTAAATATCTTAAAGGTAAAAGAAAACGTACTCTTATATCCTAGCAGTGTTATAAGTTCAAGATTTTAGATAATGTGTGTGCATATATATTAATCGTGTGGTAATCATGTATTTTATGAATGAAAATTTATTATTCATATCTGATGTATTGATAATTATGTTTGACTTGCATTTTAACACAACTCTGTTTTCGAAATGAATTTATCTAAACAACTATGAGCATTACTAGAACTACAAAGAGTCCACAAAAAGGACTTCTTATATTTTGATTGGTGAATTTTAAAATATTTTTTTTCTCCTTTTCTTTGCTACAACCAACTAATATGGACAAATTCTTTTTGAGGATTTTATTTTGCGAACTTTTTGAGGTTATTGATCAACAACTATAATTATAGTCCCACAGCATTAGTTGCCACTAGTCATGAGGCCACCTTTAAGTCTTTAACCAAAGCTTAAAATGTTAACAAAAATCAACATCGCGGATGTAACCCATATCTTGTAACGATCATACTACTGTAATCAAAACTATAATCCTAATACTCCATCTTTTTGTTTTAATGTATAATGCAAACCCTATAATTCATTGAAGTACTAGTAAGTGCATAAAAAAAAATACTAACTTGTTAAACACGACAGCAAGAGTGTCAAAATTCTCCCGATCCTCCAAGAAAGACTTCAACTCTGCAGCCCTCTTAGCGCTGCTAAACCGCACCACAGGCGCTCTAGTCATTCCGTCTTTAAGCAGTATACAAGTCGCACCACCGGACATATAAATTGCCTTGCACCCTCTATTAGTACTAGCGACCAAACATCCCTCGGTCGTCGCCATTGGTACACTAAACTCCGCCCCATTTAGCAACAATGGCCCTGCGATCCCTACAGGAATCTGAATATATCCCACTGGCATCTCACAACATTGTCCTAATATGGACTCGTAATCAAACCCTTCTAGTGGCATTCCTGTTAAGGATTTTCCAGTTATCCTTTCAAGAGCCTCACGACGTATCGCTGCTGCACGCTTGCAATCTCCTAGCTTTGATTCCAAAGCATAGGAAGGAATGGAACCGGCTACCACTTGTTTCACGATGTCTTCATGCTCCTCCAAGTTGTACTCGATAGTTGGTGGTGGTCTTCTCTTCTCCACCTCCATGTCCGACGAAGGGCCGGTCGATACACTACATGCAAGAAATATACCAATTTTACCATACGGCGATAACTTTTTTTGGTGTCAAACTCTTACTAATTTTATTCACTCTTTATTAAAAGAAAGTGCAAATATAATTCAACATTATATTTGTAACTAAATTTGTCCATGGTTAATTAAAGTGTATTTATTTGAGACTGGTCACAGCACAAGATTATTCAATTTTACAGGGATTTGCAGAAAAGGATGAAAAAAATACGTACTAATCATATACTCGGGGAATTAACGCTTGCCCGCATGGCTTCAGATGCTTATCTTCCTCTGAGTTATGATCTTCCCATGACTCGGGCGAAGGACGGAAAATGAATTTAACAAAATCAATACCAAAGAAACAAAGTAGGTAAAAAAAGGAGGCAAAAAGAGCAACTACAGCCGCGATCTCCGAGAAGTTGACAAGATGAAGGGGAGTGGCGGTTCTAATCTTCTCGCGCCACTGGAGGAGAAGAAAGTACATGACCGAGAAAAAAATTGTAAAGAAAAGGCCATTGGTGACATAAAGTGCGAGATTTTCGTTAGGTTTCTGTTGGTCATTTTGTTTGAGTAATTTTCGGGAAGTAAGTTGTTTTAGTGGTCGATGGAGGTGTTGTTTTGCCGGAATACGTTTGTGAACGGTCATGTTTTTTAGTTGAAATCGAAGCTAGTCGTGATAACCAGAATTTAGTTTTGAGTAGAGATTAAGGTGTGAGATAAAAAGCCAAAGCTAGCGTAGGGTTTTTATTTATAAACACATATGTACTACTACAAAAAAATATTACCATGCTTGCTCATTGTAAAGATAATACAGTATATTATTGTTAGATAATACTCCCTCCATCCCAAAATTATTGTCCCCTTTTGACTTTTTCGGTCTTTCTTTCTCAACTTTGACTATAAATATTTTTGTTTGTATTATACAATTTTTGATAAAAATTATACTAATGAAAATACTTTTAAAACTCAATCCGTTCATATATTTTGTATCAAGTATTGTGTAATATAAACAAAAATACTTAAGGTCAAAGTTGAAAAGTAAAGACCGAAAAAGTCAAAAGGGGATAATAATTTTGGGACGGAGGTCATTGTAAAGATAATACAGTATATTATTGTTAGATAATATGTTATTATAAGTTTAGTTTTGTTTTATTTTCATTCTAGAGGTAGTTATGTGTAAATCTATTGTCTATATAAGGTCTTGTAACTCTCATTTGTTGGATATGAAAAATCATTCAATCTTTTCATTCATGGTATCAGCCTACCTAAGGGTGGTTGAGTTCCCCCTCCTTTAATCTTGTCTGATCCCCTTCCTTCCTTCTTTTTCTGTTTCTCAGTTCTGTTCCCAGCCCCTTCCCCTTCTCTGTTTCTATCCGATCATCTTTTCTATATCCTGCTCTTCCTGTCCCTTTTCCGATTCCTTTCTGTTGCTTATGGCATCTTCTTCAAACATGGCAAATCAACCCATGAATGGGTTAGCACTAATGATCACCATCAAGTTAACTGCTTCCAATTACATTTATTGGAAAACACAGATGGAACCACTCTTAACCTATCAACACATATTTAATCATGTGGATGGTTCTTCTACTGCTCCACCATCGGTCATCACAAATAATGATAAAGAATTCTCTAACCCTGAATACCTTAATTGGCTTCGTGAAGAACAACAGGCAATCATCCTCCTCAACGCTTCTTTGACTGAAGAAGCACTGTCTGTTATTGTTGGTTTGACTACGGCCCGAGATATATGTGTCGCGCTTGAAGCGGCTTTTTGCAATACATCTATTGAACATGTCCAGAACTTGCGCTATAATCTTCGTGCTGTGCACAAAGGGGACAAATCTGTAGCCGAGTATGGTAGGGCTTTCAAATCCATTTGTGATCAACTACGCACCATCGGACATCCTATCGATCCAATGGACCAACTTCATTGGTTCCTATGTGGCCTTGGAACCGCATTTGAGAGTTTCTCTACAAATATTCGCTCAAAACGCCCGATACCCAATTTTGCGGATCTCTTAGCTGGGGCAGAAAGCCATGAACTTTTTGTGAAACATCTTCACGGTACCTCTTCTGTTCCTAATGTCGCTTTTGTTGGTCAAAATTCTCGGCCAAATCAGAATCTTAGGAGAGGCCAGGCTTCTAATGCTTCTGCCCAGTTTCGGCCCAAACATAATCAGGCCCAGTTTCGCCCCATCAGGCCCACTTTTGGTCGTGGAAATCGTGGCTCTTATAATAATATGTCTCGGCAATACAGGCCCCCTACATGCCAACTTTGTCGCAAGCCCGGGCATTATGCCTCTCAATGCTATCATTTAGCGTCGTTTGCTACTGCTGTCAATCCTTCTGATGACCAATTGGCTCAAGCGTTTCATGCTCAATATCAGTCAAACTCTACGGTTCCTGACTGGACTGGTGACACGGGAGCCTCGTCTCATATGCTACCCAATACCAATGCTCTTCAACATTCCACTCCGACTCAAGGTAATGAAAAATTTTACTTTGGCAATGGCCAATCGTTACCTATTTCTCATATCGGTCACACTAAATTACTTGGTAATCTTGCTCTCAATAATGTTTTAGTTGTTCCACATCTCACTAAAAATCTTCTCTCTATTGGCAAACTCATTGAGGATAATCCTGTTGATGTGCTTTTTTCTCATCCATATTTTTACATTCAGGATCGCCGAACCAAGCAAACCCTAGCCCGGGGGTGCCGTGAAGACAGTTTCTACGTTCTTCGCAACACCCAGGAAGCACTTGTGTCCACCCACTCATGTCCAAAAGCATCATTTGAGTTATGGCATTCCCGACTTAGGCATGTCAATTTTTATGTCGTTACGATGCTTAAAAATAATGGTTATTTGTCTTTTACTTCTCTTTTACCTAAACCGGGGCTTTGCTCCCCGTGTGAACTTGCAAAAGCTAAACGGCAACCCTTTGTTTCTAATAATAAACGTGCATTGTTGCCTTTGGAAATTATTCATTGTGATTTATGGGGGCCATCTCCTGTTAAATCGGTTGACAATTTTATGTATTATGTTGCCTTTGTTGATGACTATTCTCGCTTTACCTGGTTATATCCGTTACGTGCAAAATCGGATTTTGTGGATGCCTTATCTATTTTCATACCTTTTGTTCAAACCCAATTCTCTACAGAAATAAAAGTTTTCCAAAGTGATGGTGGCACGGAATTTACCAATAACCGTGTCAAGAAAATGTTTGAACAAAATGGTACGTTTCATAGGATGTCGTGTCCTTACACCCCACAACAAAATGGTCGTGTCAAACGTAAACATCGGCACGTTGTTGAAACCGGTTTGGCTATGCTTTATCATGCCAAAATTCCAACCAAATATTGGGTTGATGCTTTCTCGTCTGCCACTTTTATAATCAATCGGTTACCATCCACCTTGCTTGACGGAAAGTCACCTTTTGAAATTTTATATAATCAACGACCGAATTATGCTTTATTTCGGTCTTTTGGTTGTCGTGTCTTTCCATATCTTCGTGACTACACACCACATAAATTATCTCCTAGAAGCATTCCGTGCGTTTTTGTTGGTTATTGTTCTAAGTACAAGGGGTATAGATGCCTTGACCCATGTACTTTGAGTGTCTATATCACACGACACGCTCGCTTTGATGAAAATCATTTTCCATTTACCAACACTACCACTGCCACATCTATTGATAAACTTGACATCTCCACATTTTTGGACACCTCTCAAATTTCAATCTCTCCTTCTATCCATAAAACCCCTCAAAATCCTCTTACCACTGTTCCCACTTCATCAAACCCGTTTGTCTTTCCCCCTCCTCTTGTTTCGTTTGAGTCAGCCCCTGAAATAAACCATGGCCCCACTACAGCTCCCTACGAACCCACCTCACCCCAACCTATTTTGGCCCAACAACCACCTCCTTCTCCAGATCACTCCTCGGCCAATCATATTCCTCCACCCTTAACTCACTCTAATTCTCCTATGCCCTCACCCGTTTCCACTCCACCCACAACTCCGCCATCTTCTCCCAACTTATCGGCCGGTGCTTCGAAAAATACTGAGGCATTGGTTCCTGATCCACCTCTCAGCCATCTCACCCTATGGTTACTCGCTCAAATTCCGGTATTTTTAAGCCCCGACACCTTGTTGACTTGGCTCATACGGACACTATTCCTTTACATCGAGCTTTGTTTGCTCAAACTAACCCCAAAACTTATAATGCGGCATCCACGGATGCCAAATGGGTTCATGCAATGCAAGAGGAAATTAATGCTCTTCATCGAAACCAGACATGGTCTCTTGTTCCTCGTCCTATGAATGCCAATGTTGTTGGTTCAAAGTGGCTTTTCAGAACTAAATATTGATCAGATGGATCCATTGAACGCTACAAAGCTCGTCTTGTAACTCAAGGTTTTACACAAGTTCCGGGCCTTGACTATTCTCATACTTTTAGCCCAGTTGTTAAAGCTGCCACTGTTCGTACTGTGCTTGCTCTAGCTATCATAAATGGCTGGAATCTCCATCAGTTGGATGTCAACAGTGCGTTTCTACATGGACATCTCACTGAAACTGTCTTTATGGAACAACCTAAGGGGTTCATTGATCCTAAATTTCCCTCTCATGTGTATAAGCTGAACAAAGTCATCTATGGTCTCAAGCAAGCTCCCAGGGCATGGTTTCATCGCCTCAGCTTGTTTCTTACAAAATATGGTTTCTCTTGTAGCCGCGCTGATCCATCTTTGTTCATCTATAAACATCACTCATGCATCATGTATCTCCTTGTCTATGTTGATGATCTTATCTTAACTGGAAATGAGCAATCCGTTCTCACTTCATTCATATCCTTCCTCAACAACGAATTTGCTATTAAGGATCTTGGGAAGCTCAACTACTTTTTAGGATTGGAGGTTACCTACACTACAAATGGTCTTTTCTTGAATCAGTCTAAATATACTTTGGATATTTTATCTCGTGCGAAGATGTTGGATGCAAAACCTGCACCAACACCCTTAAGCACAAATGTCTCTTTTGTTTCTACAGGTGATGCTTTTTCGGATGCTACTCATTATCGGTCCATAGTAGGTGCCCTCCAGTACTTGACGATCACGAGACCTGACATTGCTGACGCCGTCAATCAAGTCAGTCAGTTTCTTCATGCTCCCACAATTGCTCACTTTCAGGAGGTCAAACGAATTCTACGCTATCTCAAGGGTACGATTGCTTTTGTTATACACCACAGTCGTCCCACTCACACATCCTTGCTGGGTTACTCTGATGCTGATTGGGTTCGCTGCTTGGAAACTCGTCGTTCCACTTATGGCTATTCTATTTTCTTAGGTGGCAATCTCATTTCTTGGAGTGCTAAAAGGCAACCAACTGTTGCTCGTTCCAGTTGTGAATCTGAATACAGGGCCATGGCCAACACTGCTGCATAAATTGTATGGTTAACTCATCTTCTTCAGGAGCTTCATGCTTTACCACCCGAAAGACCAACCATTCTTTGTGATAATCAAAGTGCCATCTTTCTTACTCAAAACCCGGCTGCCCATAAACGAGCCAAACACATTGATCTTGATTATCATTTTTTAAGAGAGTTAGTAGCTGCGGGAAAACTGGCCACTAAATTCGTTCCTACCAAGCTTCAGGTGGCTGATATTTTTACAAAAAGTCTTCCAAGTTCTCAGTTCAACGTGTTTCGCAACATGCTTCGTATTGGGCCACCACCGTTCAGCTTGCGGGGGGATGTTAGATAATATGTTGTTATAAGTTTAGTTTTGTTTTATTTTCATTCTAGAGGTAGCTATGTGTAAATCTATTGTCTATATAAGGTCTTGTAACTCTCATTTGTTGGATATGAAAAATCATTCAATCTCTTCATTCAATTATTTACTTTTTACGTTTCAAATTATTCTTTCGTGTCATATATACCACACTACACCAGTCGGCTCCACTGGCTAGGACCATTTTGGATCACTGGAGAAGACATATTCTCGTTAAAAGTCTTTTTGTCAAAAACATGTACTCGCTAAAACGTGCTCGGTACAAGTCTGTCGCTGAAAGTATTGCTGACGACGAATTTGCGTTTTAGCGACGATTACGTGAGACCCACACATATTCTTAGTCAAAGTTCTCAAAATAGGCCCACAAACATTGGAAGAGAACATTGTCCTCGCTAATACCTTTTTATTAAAAAAATGAATTATTTCGTTAATTAATCAATTAATTATATTAAGTAATTAATTAATTTTATATATTAATTAAATTATTTATCAGTATAATATAAGTTGGGCCCACCAGGACTACCGCTCGGAGGAGGAACATAGTCGATAAGTCAAACAAACCTGGTTGAGAGTTTAAGGAAACTACTACTTGATTGAGTTAACTTTGTGTTCTTTTGACCGCTCTTCTAGCTTCCATAATTTCATTTTGTTTCCTTAGAGCATTATTGATGAACTCAAATAAGTACATTTTATTACCATCATTTATCCTATTTATTTGACTTGTTTTATTATATTATCTGTGAGAATTGATACGTTAATGTTTACTTTTGTAATTCTCAGGTAAAAACAAGTATTATGTGAAACTTGGCGATTTTGGACTAATTATAGAGCAAAACAAGCAAGAAGTTAAGAGTCTACTGAAATGTACAAGATCAAGATCATTCTGCTCCAGATACGCCGCATCCTACTTATTATATACGGCGCATCACTATCAAGATTTCACAAGCCACGATCCAAGACAGCAAGGACATGCGCCGCATCTAAGAATGGAGTTACGCCGCATCTTCTGGCGGTGTACGAATATTCCTGAATATATTAATCTTGGACCCCACGCGAAGTTAAGTCAATGCGCCGCATCTACTTATCCTATGCGCCGCATCTAGCCCTCAGACAGAAACTATAAATACCCCAAAGTCAGACGAATTTCGGAGTTCGACAATTTAGCTAAGTACGAGACAGAAGAAACCCTAAGCCGAATTCAGACGAAGTAGCAGCATAAGACACACCTTGAACGAAGATACAAGAGCTGTAAGAAGGTCCTGCATGTATTCAATTCATTAAGTAGTTTTGTTTTATTGTATTAGTACACTTTAATTGGTCAGGATTGATGGGCTTGTGTCATTGATTTAATCATGCACTTCAACTCCCCTTAAAATTGCTTTCCCATTAATTAAAGTTTATATGTTGATGTCTTTGGTGACTTTTATTAGTGTATTGATAACCTCTGTGTCTAGCTGAGCATTGCTTGGGTCGCCATGCCCCTTCCTCGCCGATTTATTCTATCGCCTATGCATTCTATCGTCTGTAGAAAAGTAGGAAGAAAGATAAGTAGGATAGTCATAAGTGATCATTAAGGGTTTACTCGCCGATAAGATTAGAGCCAACGAGAAAGGAATTAATCTCGGTGCGTTGCATCGAACTATACACTTCATATAAAACTAGCAATAAAACAAGTGACAAGCTACTTAACTATCAGGACAGGTCTTCTTATTGTCTCAAGTATTTATCTGTGTACGTGTGTGCTAATCGCTGATTCGTGCTTATTAGTTTAGTTTATATTTAATCATAATCAAACCGTGCCAGTCTCTCAGGCTGAACCCCCTTGCGTTAGATTAGGTTGTATAGCTAACTTAAGATATTAAAATACTGATTAGGATAACTAGATAATACGTTCCACTCTTAGTGATCGACACTCTACTTACCATTATATTCATACTGACCGGGTACACTGCTCGTTAAAGTGTGTGTTATTGATAAGTCGGCTAAATATAAATTTAAAACTTGAATACTGCTAAAACCACAACGACATACCGTGGGTATAAAAATTAGAGCAATACACACGCGCATCAAGTTTTTGGCGCCACTGCCGGGGAGTGAATTGTTATTATCTATTAATTTGATTAGTATTTTAATTAGGTTTTTCTTTTTAATTTTTATTCTAACCGCTAACTCTGTTGTATATTAGGTTAAATTGCATTCATTGTATTATTTTGCATATTTTCTGTTTTTGTGTGTTTTTATTCTTGTTTATTTTCGATTGTTTTTATTTTTCTATTTCTTGTATTTTGCTATCGTTGTACTGAGCTAATATAAACGATACGGCGCATCTATTTTCATAGATACGGCGTATTGCGTTTACTTTTTATAAAATACAACGCGTTTAATAAATTCGATACGACGCATCTTTCCCCAAGATACGGCGTATCTGTTTTTAATAAATTTTTTTCTAAACGATAACGCCATACGACGCATCTGCTTTAGCAGATACGGCGTATCTATTATTTTAATTAAAAACAGTTTTCGAATTATTAAACAGATACGACGCATCGATTTTTATCGATACGGCGCATCTTCTGAATCAAAAATCTTGTATTTTGAAACGTAACGAAAATACGGCGCATTAACTTTTGTTAATACGACGCATTTAATTTTAAATAAATATCGATTTTTGATAATTAAAACTGATACGGCGCATTCTAATTTATAAGCGGCGTATCTATTTTCTGAATAAAAGTCTGATTAAATTTTAACGATTATAAGATACGGCGTATCCAACTTTTTGGATACGGCGCATCGTCTGCAGATATCAGTAACTTTTATTTTTCGTATTCCGTTTTCGTTGTTGATTTTCTGATATATTACTTTCTTGAACATACCCTACTGATGCTTTTGTGATAGTTTCAGGAAGTGCATGACCAGGAGTTCTACGAAGAACTTGATTCAACCTTTCGAAGATCCTGAACGAGCTTTTCATTCGCTTAAAAGGCTTTTCAACACAAAAAGCTTTGATATCTCAAGTTCATTCGAGCTTGATTATTTTTCTGAAGAGAAAGAGGAAGTAGAAACAGAAACAATGGCGGAAAACACAACTATGGAGGAATACATGAACAAAACCCGTGCTGATTACACTTCAGGAGTTGCTAGACCAAAGTTTGATGAAAAGTTTAAGTTTGAGTTGAAGGGTCAGTTTCTCAAGGAGCTAAGAGAAAATGCTTTCAGTGGATCGGAACATGAGGATGCTAATGAACATGTTGAAAAGGTCCTCGAGATTGCAGATTTGTTTACTACAGAAGGAGTCACTGACGATCAACTCATGCTAAGACTCTTTCCAATTTCGCTAAAAGGAGCTGCTAACAAGTGGCTAAGGAATGAACCTGCTAGTTCAATCACTACATGGGAAGATTTGAAGAGCAAATTCCTGAAGAGATATTGTCCACCTGCTAAAACCGCTAAAAAGATGGAGGCTATCAACAGTTTCAAGCAAGAGCCCGATGAAACTCTTTATCAAGCTTGGGAACGATTTAAAGACCTATTGATGAAATGCCCTCAACATTATCTAAGTGAAATGCAGGAGATAATATTATTTTATCAAGGATTGGACGTGCCTACTAGACAAATCTTGGATGCTAAAGGAGCTGTGCCTCAAATCAGTGCAGCCAATGCTAGGAAAGCTATCCAAGAAGCTGTTGATCATTCTCAAAAATGGCACGATGGGTCCTCTACTAGATCTAAGAGCAGCACTAATTTTGACGGGTTTGCTGCTATTCAAGCTCAATTGGATAAAATTAGTAGAGAGATGAAGAAGCGTGATGAAAAAGTGTATGCTGCCCAAGTTGGATGTGAAAAATGCGAAGGACCTCACTACACTAAGGATTGCCCTAACAAGAATGAAAGTGAGACTTTTGAAGAAGCATACTACACACAATTTGGACAACCATTCCGACCTTCAGGAAGATTTAGGGAAGCTACTCCGGGATTCTATCAAAAGAACAACTTCAATCCCGCTTATCAAGAAAGGAGGCAGACTTTAGATGACACTTTAAAGCAAATTATGGCCGATGCTGCTAAAAGACATGATGAGAACACTGCTATGATCAAGGAAATCCGAGCTTCAACAGATACTATTACAAGAAATCAAGAGCTTCGATCAAAGCATTGGAACAACAAATTGGTCAAATGAGCAAAGTTCTTCAAGAAAGGGGATACGGAAGTTTACCTAGCTCAACTGAAACCAACCCAAGAGATCATGTCAAGGCCATAAGCACCACTGAAGAAGTCACTCCTAACATTCCTTTTCCTAAAAGACTGATGAATGGTAATGATGGTGCAAGACCCGAATTTTTCTTTAATTCTTCAATCAGTTTAAGGAGACTACTCAAAGAGAAGACAAAGATTGAAGAGGAGATCAAGGCTACAATGAAAGAAGAGAGCTCTGCAACCGACTTACATGCCTTGCCTCATAAAGAAAAAGACCCAGGAAGTTTTACTTTACCTTGTTCAATTAATGATATATCTTTCAATAATGTGTTAGCTGACTTAGGAGCTAGTGTTAGTGTAATGCCCTTTAAGACATTCACTACCCTAGGACTAGGAAAATTAGCACCAACTAAGTTGCTTATTGAATTGGCTGATAAAACAGTAAAACAACCTGAAGGGATTGCTAATAATGTACTAGTTAAGATTGAGAAGTTTGTTTTCCCTGTAGACTTTGTTATATTAGATATGCCCGAGGATGTTAAGATTCCTTTAATCCTTGGAAGACCTTTCTTGTCTACCGCCCGTGCTAAGATTGATGTGTTTAAAAGAAAAATCTCATTAAGGGTAGGGAATAATAAACTAGTCTACAAGTGCCAAAATCCTGTTAAAAGCATAATTAGAGGCGTCTATGTGCTAGGATTAAGAGAACGTATGGACCTCGATCTAGAAGCTAGACTCATGGGAGAAACATTGATTCAAAACAACTCAACTAATCCTAATCATGAAGACTTGAGGAATTTATTGACCTTAATGTACCTACCGAACTTAGGCGCGATATTGTTAATGATTCTGATGATGAGTGGTATGATTGCGTAGTGATTAACAAACGTAGGAGAATAGTTGAGCATACGAATTTGAATAATGATGTGTTTATTGAACTACCACCCCACCTTGCTTATTTATGCCTATATAATAATAAGAATTTCCCGTCTATCATTTTGTCATCTCTGCCCGAAAGGGACAGAACTTTGTTTATACAGATATTAAAGAAGAACGGCGTGGAAATTATGGACGAGCAAGGAGTGTTCAATATTACTGGACTGCCGATGAGGGAGCACGATGCTTCCGACTCCTTCAATGATCTGTATTAAGGAGCTGAACGTGAGTCTAACTTGAAGACTCTGGAATAAAGACAAGTGCTTACCGGGAGACAACCCGGAGAAAATTTTTACTATTCTGTTCTGTGTTGAGTCAGTCAGGCCCGCAGAAGATACGGCACATCTCAATCCTGAGATGCGACGCATCTCCTGCACTGGTCATATCTTACTTTATTTTCTGCATTTTTATTTTTGACTTTAAAACTTTTTATCAGTTTATTTTAATGCGGCGCATCCCTGGTTAAGGATGCGACGCATCTTCTATTCTGATTTGTATTTATTCCAGGCTCGATACGGCGCATCTTCTTCCATAAGATACGGCGTATCGACTGACCTGATGATTTTCATTTTAATTTTTAAGTTTTATTTTTACTAACTACTAATGTATTATGCAAGTTTGAACCTTCTTAACTTAGGTGTGTTAAAGTCTTGATGGTATTATAGATTCCTGCATTTCCTGTGGATACATCAATTATGAAGCTTAAACGTTCTCATCCACAAGGAAGTTGATTTTTGCTCTTACACAAATAATGGAGGATCATACCGAGCAAATCTCAGGGGAGTTTTTCTGTTCTAATTCTTTTATTTTCCAGTTTTTAATCCTTCGATACAAACAACGAGGACGTTGTTTAACTTAAGTGGGGGGATTGGAGAATTATAACACTTACTTGTCCTAAACTTTTTCAAAATATGCTTAAAATGTGCTTAATATATCAAAATTAAAATTTTTAGCATGTTTTTGTTTAAAGTCTAAATTACATAGCTGCACACATGACATTATTTCAAAAATTGTGAACTTTTCAAAAATTCACAAATCTATGAGTGTGCCGGTGACTTGTAAACTTTAGAACTTGGCTTGTATACTATTCGAGACCACCATAATAAGTATTATTTTTATAATTGGAATGACTTGTCTAAATTGGTAAATTTCTAGGATTACACCCAAATAGCCTTTATATGTTATGTGATATTAACTAACTACACTGGTTAGTTAACCCCCGTATAAACCCTTTTGTTACTCTCACTTTTAGAGTAAGATACCCCTAGAAAAACACTCAGAGCCATTCCTTTCGTTTCTTACACCTTTGTTATAATGTTTTGTTACACCCTTACACCTTAGCCTACCCTGTAGATTAAAATCCGTGGTTGGTTAATTGCTTTAGGCAAAGTGTGTTTCCTTACATTACCTGTGTTCGCATGCGTAATTCATTATCTTTGGTTGAGTTGGGAAATTGCACAATGCAATTAGAGTGAAAGTAAATATTGTATATCTTTGAGTTTATTTTTCGTGTGTTTACTACTTTCACTATTACCATTATTTCTGAAGTCATGAAAAGTATGGAAAAATTATCCAGAGTTATCATTATAGTGATGTGGTGAAATTTTACACATCTATGTTTATGTTTCAAGTTCAAATAGTAAAAAAAAAAAAAAAAAAAAAAAAAAAAAAAATCGAAAAAATAGAAAAGAAAAAGAAAAAGGAAAAGTTGGATGTTTGTTTAACCAACTTATGTAAAGTTTTGTATTAAGTGGTCGATATCACCACTAGTTGTTATATATTATATCTATGGATTGAATGGGAGTTGGACGTTATGGGAACGCCAACTAAGGTTATTCTTTGATTAAGATCTTGTTGAGTATAATTCGTGTCTACCTAAAGCGTGTGTTTCAAGTGTTAAAGCGTGAGTTATTCTATGATATGAGTCTTATTCATGGGATGGTTGGGATAGCAATTTACCACACTTAGGATTTTAATTTATCTGTTTTGTTTATTTTTTTCATTTTACACCAATTTATATCCCAAATATTATCCATACCCTATATTATTCTTTATCCAAACCTTTGATTTATTGAGATTAGGGATTTGAGCAATCTTAAGTATCGTAGTCGTGGATTCGGCTATGTATTTATGATTTTGTCGCCCTTTTTGATATAATATTATTGGTGAAGATTACTTGGTCCTATCTTTAGCCTATTCGAGTTAAGGATTTGAGCAATTGCAAGTATCGTGTTCGTGGATTCGATCATGTATTTGTGATTTTGTCGCCTTTTCTGGAATTTGAGATCGATAGAGATTAAGGAGAATGATTAACCCTTAACCAACAAACCCTTTTTACCGCTTTAGACTTGTTATTCCTTAGCTTTAGTGGGGGAGATGCGTATACTTGCCAAGCTTATGATAGAATATTCGTCACGACTGGACAGTTAAACGATTAGATTTGCTTTTATCAATATATTTTATTTTACTTCTAATTCGTTAAGTGTTTGGTTGTGTGATTATGACAAAAACGAATACATGCTTAAATATAAAAATAAATCCTAATATCTTTTAGGATACATTTTCATAAGATTAATTCTAAGGTTTACTTGGGGACAAGTAAAGTTCAAGTGGGGGGATATTTGATGAACTCAAATAAGTACATTTTATTACCATCATTTATCCTATTTATTTGACTTGTTTTATTATATTATCTGTGAGAATTGATACGTTAATGTTTACTTTTGTAATTCTCAGGTAAAAACAAGTATTATGTGAAACTTGGCGATTTTGGACTAATTATGGAGCAAAACAAGCAAGAAGTTAAGAGTCTACTGAAATATACAAGATCAAGATTATTCTGCTCCAGATACGCCGCATCCTACTTATTATATACGGCGCATCACTATCAAGATTTCACAAGCCACGATCCAAGACAGCAAGGACATGCGCCGCATCTAAGAATGGAGTTACGCCGCATCTTCTGGCGGTGTACGAATATTCCTGAATATATTAATCTTGGACCCCACGCGAAGTTAAGTCAATGCGCCGCATCTACTTATCCTATGCGCCGCATCTAGCCCTCAGACAGAAACTATAAATACCCCAAAGTCAGACGAATTTCGGAGTTCGACAATTTAGCTAAGTACGAGACAGAAGAAACCCTAAGCCGAATTCAGACGAAGTAGCAACATAAGACACACCTTGAACGAAGATACAAGAGCTGTAAGAAGGTCCTGCATGTATTCAATTCATTAAGTAGTTTTGTTTTATTGTATTAGTACACTTTAATTGGTCAGGATTGATGGGCTTGTGTCATTGATTTAATCATGCACTTCAACTCCCCTTAAAATTGCTTTCCCATTAATTAAAGTTTATATGTTGATGTCTTTGGTGACTTTTATTAGTGCATTGATAACCTCTGTGTCTAGCTGAGCATTGCTTGGGTCGCCATGCCCCTTCCTCGCCTATTTATTCTATCGCCTATGCATTCTATCGTCTGTAGAAAAGTAGGAAGAAAGATAAGTAGGATAGTCATAAGTGATCATTAAGGGTTTACTCGCCGATAAGATTAGAGCCAACGAGAAAGGAATTAATCTCGGTGCGTTGCATCGAACTATACACTTCATATAAAACTAGCAATAAAACAAGTGACAAGCTACTTAACTATCAGGACAGGTCTTCTTATTGTCTCAAGTATTTATCTGTGTACGTGTGTGCTAATCGCTGATTCGTGCTTATTAGTTTAGTTTATATTTAATCTTAATCAAACTGTGCCAGTCTCACAGGCTGAACCCCCTTGCGTTAGATTATGTTGTATAGCTAACTTAAGATATTAAAATACTGATTAGGATAACTAGATAATACGTTCCACTCTTAGTGATCGACACTCTACTTACCATCATATTCATACTGACCGGGTACACTGCTCGTTAAAGTGTGTGTTATTGATAAGTCGGCTAAATATAAATTTAAAACTTGAATACTGCTAAAACCACAACGACATACCGTGGGTATAAAAATTAGAGCGATACACACGCGCATCAATTATGTATGATAACGCCCCAACCGGCGTTAGGCTGATGTGGAGGCCGCGTTGACGGCGTTACCACTGCGGACCTAACCCAATTCCAACGGCTTTGGGGCTTGCGTTGATGCACCAACGTGTGTTGGAATGATTTTTTTTTCTTTTCAATTTATATGTGTGTGTATGTGTTTTATGTGTGTGTGTTTACAGTGTGTGTGTGTATGTTTAAGTGTGTGTGCAGCGGTGGCACGAAGAAGATGAAGTCTGTTTGTTTTTTGTTTTTTTGTTTTCTTTTTTCCAAAACAGAAAAAGAAAAAAAATCAAATGTTAATTGAGTGTGTGATTTGTGGATGGTGCATTGGATTGTTGTAAATTATTGGATTGGCCAATTGATTTTTAGTGGGGCTTAATAAGTTTATTTATTTATTTTAGTTTTATAACTTTTTTTAAAATATTATTTGTACTTTTATTTAATATATGAAAAATTGGTTTGTTTAAAAAATAAAAAATAAAATAAAATAGTAGGTTTTAAAAGAGTGGTGTTATAAATGTTATTAGTGAAAGGATATTTTTGGGTTTTGGGGTTAAAGTGGTGATTGTGATGTAGTGCTGATGTGGTATCACTTTTTTGGTGTTAAATGTGTTATTATACCTGATGCTCTTAGAGTTTCTTGCCTCAACAACTCATCGGCTTCCTGTTGCGAGTATGATGGCGGACCTTGAGAATGTGAACTAAAGCATGAACTCGAGTCAATGCCCGCTACCTTTCTACCCGCTAGGTAGATGCCTGCGTTTTTTTAATCGCATAGGACTTTACTCACTATTTCAGCAGTAGTCATTGCAATCCTTGTGGAGATACTCGCACCCTATGCACTCAACATGAGCATTTCTTGGTCTGTAGTTTCAAAAAACAAAAAAATTAATCTATCAGTCGAGATACATTTTGTTTCATTTAATTGCGTGTGGGAAAAAAATATGCTAGCATAATTCAACTTGGCTTGGGGAAGGACAAAGACACAATTATGTGTATGGTTATCAAAATAGTTCTTGATCAGGTGCGGATACACTTTATTAGCAGAGAAATATATATATATATATATATATATATATATATATATATATATATATATATATATATATATATATATATATATATATAGGAGGGCTCTATTTTCAGAACCCTGTTAAGTGCGGGAACTGCGAGAACTCCCCTAGACCAATCATATTTTTTAAAATATTAAACATTTTTATTTAATCAAAAGGGTATAATAGTAAAAGACAATTTCTATTTATTTTTTATTTTTTTTATTAATTTCGTTTTTTAAAATCCCATAATTTTAGGAACCTTTTTTTTTTTTTAATAATTTCCAGCATGCATTATTTGAAAAAAGACTAGGTGCATATATGTTTTATAAATAATGTCTATTTACATATGTTTTTAGTATTTAACTTTTTACACTTTTTTATTAAGCTACAAATACTTTTGTCTAACCATTATTTTCTTTGAAAGTTTAAAACACAAATCAAGGAACATAGACCTTTATATAAGAACAAACAAGATTGATATAATTATATGTTACATTTCATTTAATTACAAGTACAAAAAACACATATACAATAATCACATCTTTTAAAAAATCGCAAATTATCTTCATGTACATATGTGTTCATCAACTTCTAGGTCTTCAATGATGATCATCTTCATCAATCTGAAAAAAGCATACACAAAAACAATTAAACTACAAAAATAGGAAACAAAAATTAATCACAACAAATAAGATAACACATATGCATAATCTAAAATGCATAGGCACAATTTATAACAAAACAACCATGTTCAATGTAAAAACAAGTATGTTCAATGAATAACATGTATGTTCTATGAAAACCAAAATGTGTACTGAAAAACAAGTATGTTCACCAGAAAAACAAGTATGTTCAAACACGAATTCCACGTTTAATCTAGACATGTATTATCTACACATGAAAAACAGCCATGTTCAATGTAAAAAACAAGTGTGTTCACTGAAAAACGAGTATGTTCAAACACGAAGTCCAAGTTTAATCTATCATAGCTACTAAATGTATATAAACTACTAAACTCATAAACGCACAGCAATTTCACGCATTTTTACAAACACATAAGAAAAAGATAATACTATAGTTTTGTAAGCAAAAGTTTTTAATTCAGTAAATGATGATAAAACTTTTTAGTCACTTCAATTTCAAGCAAAATGAGTCAAGAATAGCTTGTAACTTTTTACTGTAACAAATTTATACTTTTTATTTAAATATATATCAAAAACTAACCTTTTTACTGCTATGGTGACTCGAATTGCCGCTTTTCTTACTGGTTCCATCCTCACCTCCATGGCTTCCTGAGTCATCAGAAGATGTGGTATAACATTTGAAGACCACATTAAACTTAAAAATCTAAACCACCAAAATCACAAATAACACAAACATGTTTAGATCCAAACTCGCCAAACACATATCTCGCCAAATCTCAACCACCAAACAAACACAAAGATCTAAACACCGATCTTTATAGATCTATACGACAAAAAATCCCAGTTTGTTATTTCAACTTCAAGAAAAGATCTTTATAGATCTATACCAATAGCCCATCATCGATCTTTATAACACATGACAAAATAAACCTACCCGAGACCTTGTTTATACAAGATCTTGAAGTTGACGACTCTCGTGATAGTCGTAGAGTTGTAAACGCCGAGACATGTTAATGGGTATTCTTTAATGGTATATGGTATACTGTTTGGAGCAGCAAGAATCAAGGAGATTCGGGTCTTGTCTTGGAGAGATAAGGTAGGAGGATGATGAAAAGATGGATTGCTGCGTTTTTGTTTAAACAATCCGAGTATGTATTAGGGAGGATGGAGATGTTAATTGGTGGCTGGTGAGAAGTGTGAGATGTGATTAGGGTTACAAATATGCATATGAATATTTGACGTAGATGTCCCTTTTTATTCGGAGCAGTTATTGAAAAGCATCGGTGCAAAATTCCACTAATACCCTTTTCTAATTTAAGAATTAATATTTAGTTTTTGATTTATTACAATTATGCCATACATCATCTTGGCCATTGATCTACTCATCCTACGGTTTAAAATTGGTTCTCGCAGTTCTCGCACTTAACAGGGTTCTGAAAATAAAGTTACACTATATATATATATATATATATATATATATATATATATATATATATATATATATATATATATATATATATATATAGTGTAGGGTTATTTTCAGAACCAAAAAAAGGTACAGAACTGCGAGAACTGGCAAGGACCAATCAAATTTTAGATAAATAATTATCATTTAATTATTATTATCCTATTTTCGTAGGGGCATTTTCGGTAGTTTATAATATGCACATTTAATTCAAATCTGTATATTCTCCTTTATTTTTGGAAGTGGTTACATGTTACAAGATCAAATCATATCATCAGAATCAAACCCTAAAACGTTTATTATCTTCACCTTAAACTAACCACGATCATTACCAGTTCCTTATCAACATCATCATTGAAAAAAATAAAAAACCACAAATGGATTCCACACGTGAAAAAACTGCGCAAGATCATCCCAGTGTGCCAGATGAAATCAACGAAACACATACTGAAACACCTTCGCATGATGTTATTCAACCTGAAAACATTGATGCCATTGTTAACTCTGATGATGATTTTCATTCTGGTAATTATCAGTCTTATAGTTTATTTAATTTCCTATATCATATAGTTTATGTGTATTTCACGTCAACATATACATGTGTTTTCACAAACGTTATATGTTTATGGTTTATGGTTTTATCAATTTTATGTGACATCCAGTATTCATTCAATATTTTGTTAATGAGTTTGAAATAAACATCTTGTTTATAATAGACAATTTTAGTTGTGCGCATCAAATGTGCGTGTGTATTTTCAAAATTTGCATGTGTATTGCATATCATATATTTTGTAATATTGATTTTTTAGACTGTATTCGTATGTGATTATTTGACATATATAATGATTTTTTTTATTAAATTTATTATATAAGAATGTATTAGTATGTCAGTTTTAGAAGTCTATAATGAAATTTATAATTTTATAAACATTTTGTAGATCGCTCTGATTTGGACTCCAGCGAGTCTGATAATGAAGTTGTTCCCACTCCGAACGGTCATAAGTATTGGATCCCAGACGTACCATTAGAAGAAAAACCAACTGAAGGTGATATTTTTGATAATTTTGATGAAGCTTACAACATGTATCTAGAATATTCTCAGAAGGCTAGGTTCTCGATTAGGAAATCAACCACAAAGAGTAAGAATGGTGATATTACTCGCAAATATATACTATGTAACAAAGCTGGAAAACCTAGGAAAACAGTAGTGAAAGATACTTTGGTCGAGAAATAACAAAATGACGATAATCAGAAAGAAGATGCTAAAAAAATAAGGGGGAAAACCGCAACTCCAACTTCGCTGTCACTGATTGCATGGCATGTGTTAGGTTCAAAAAAATTCATGGTACCCCTTGTTATAAGTTATATGATTTTACAGAAAACCATAATCATCCACTGTTAGATGAAAATAACATGGATCTTTTAACATCAAAACGAAAGTTGGATTTTAGTGATAAATTGTTTATTCACCGAGCTTCACTTTCTAATATTGGTCCCACCAAAGCTCATCGTCTTAGAGTAGCTTTTATGGGTGGTTACCACAAGGTACGTGGTAAGCCATCCGATTGGAAGAACTTTCGACGGTCAATTAATAAATATATTGGGCCAAGGGATGCTCAAATGCTGGTAGATAAAATGAATGAAAGGAAAAAACATGTACCTAATTTCTCGTTTGAATACCACTGTGTTAATGATGTTCTGTCCCGCATGTTTTGGTCGGACGAGACCATGAAATGCAATTACTATGCATTTGGAGATGTGGTTTCATTTGATGCAACGTACCGCACAAACAGGTAACGCTAAAATATTTTTTCTTTCTTGAAATATCATGAAATTTATTTGATTTTTATGTATTTTTTATTTACTATTTTTCAATAATTGCTAAGGTATCGTATGATTTTTGTACCTTTCACCGGCATCGACCACCACAAAAAAATGTGTCACTTTTGGTGCTGCGTTAATGAGTGATGAAACATTTGAGTCATACTGTTGGATTCTTACTGCCTTTAAACAAGCACATGGAAAAGTGCCACTTTTGGCTGTTACAGACCAAGATCCTGCTTTGAAAAAGGCAATTGAGGCTATTTTCCCTGAATCAAACCATCGGTTATGTATGTGGTACATAACCCAAAAACTACCTGGAAAGGTATAGTTATTATGCACATGTGTTTTTTACTATTGCATTTGTAATTATATCAATAATAAACTTAATCCATGTTTGGACATTTGTGCATTTTTAGATATGTGGTGAACTAGAGTCAGATGCAGAATTCAAGAAGCTGTTTCACAAACTTGTATGGAATGTGTTTATTGGACCCGAAGAGTTTGAGGAACGATGGCACGCTCTTATTGGCATGTTTAATCTATCCGGAAACAAATGGTTGTCAGAAATGTTTGAAATTAGGGATATGTGGATTCCCGGTTACTTTAAGGATTTGCCCATGTGTTGTCTAATGAAGACCACCTCTCGTTCTGAAAGCTCAAATGCATTTTTCCGGATATATTCTCATTCGGGCAACATGTTGGTTCAATTCATGCTTTGTTTTGAGGCTGCTATGGAAAAACAAAGATATACCCAACGGGTTATGGACAACCGTACATTTGAATCAACTCCTGTAATGTTCACTGATTTACCAATTGAAAGACATGCGTGTCAGGTGTATTCGCGTTCAATTTTCAGAGAGGTAATATTTTCTATTCTTATGACTATACTAAACTCGTAAATTGACTATACATTTTGACAAATTCCTTAACATTTTGCATTTTTCATGTCGTGCACAGGTGCAAAAAGAGATCCAAAAAGGTCTGTATACTTGTTCCCAGATAAGTGTTCATTCTGAAGATGGGACGAAAGTTTGTCATATCCGTCAAAAAAACCAAAGTAACGCAACTGTTATTAATGCTCAGGTATATTTTTTTATAATATTTATATTTTTTTCCCATGTTAAACGTTGTTTATCATATGTGTTAATACTCAGATGTTTCCCACGTATAACTATACCATATGGATACTATTTTTATAGGTTGTTCTTAATGAATCGGATGGAACGGTTACGTGCACATGTAACCACTTTGGACGGCATGGATACTTGTGTCGTCAAGTTTTCTGCGTTTTCCGTGTAAATGGTATTGACCAGATTCCAAAACAGTACATTAGCAACCGTTGGAGAAAAGATGTTTTGCCTGCTCATTTGCTAGAAAAGAGGCACCGATATGGACCATGCATAGAAGAAACGGACAACCTAGCTGCTGATGCTCACGCAACATTAGTGTGGAAAACTAGAAGGGGGGTTGAATAGTTTTATGTCCTTTTAGAATTTATTGTGAAAACTTTATTTACTTTTTAAAACTTAGATTCGAATTTATGTGATCTCAACTCCTTGAACAATATGAACAATATGTATATAAGTAAATATAAATAAGTAATGCAAGTAAGGTAATAAAATGAAATAAAAGCTAGAGATGGAAAGATCTAACCGAGAGACAAGAGATTTATAGTGGTTCGGATACAAGGACACCTTCCTTGCCCTACTCCACTCCCCGAGCACCTAACTCGAGAGTTTTCTTCACTATGTCAACAAGCTCCCTTATGGCGGAGAAAACCTTTACACAACTTTGGCTTACACCGGCTTAACGACACAAAGCTAAATGTCGAGTTCTAATCATAGCTAGAACCAATCTCACAACTTCACAACACAACTTCTTCACGACTTATTCACGACTACTTCACAACGGCTTCACGACTGCTTCACGACTTCAACACGACCGCTACACAACCTCTATGCTACGGCTTCACGACTTCAACACTATGTCTTCACGACTTCTTCACGACTTCTTCACAACTTCTTCACGACTTCTTCACTACTTCTTCACTACTTCTTCACGACACTTCACAACTAAGCACAACTTATGTACACTTCTACTTCTTCACACCTTCACTACTTACACACCTTAACAACACAACTTCACTACTTACACACTAACCTATCCCAAACAATTATACACACAACTATCTAACAACAATACACAACTTATAAACAAATGTATGATGACACAAACAACTTAGGTATCTAAGTTGCAATACTTCTTCTCTAGTTGTTGAAGGAGTATTCTTCTTTTGCACTTGAATGGAGGAAGCTTGGATCACTTAGAAACCAAAGCTTAAGATTATATGATCAAAGGGTTTTTGAAGATATGAAATGTGATTTAAAACAGAAAGTTTCAGTGTGCAAAAGGTGAGTAAAAATCTAGGAGAAGGCTGGTATTTATAGGAGAAAAACTGGACAGCTGGAGGCCTACTGGAGCGGGGGCGTTCCCCTTAAATAGGGGGCGGTCCCCTTAATTATTAAGGGGGCCGCCTAGCAAAATTAAGGGGGCCGCCCCTACTGAACGTTGGCCAATTTTGTCCTTTTGTGGGGAAGGTTTTTCTGGAACATTTTAACTGATTTTGGTTAAAAATTTGAATTCATATTTTTATAAGAGATCAAACTTTTTTATTTAATACCAAAAATGTTTTTCAAAAATATATAAAATGTTTTTGATGTTTTATAAAAAAATCTAGTTATTAAGAAAATGTTCCTTTGATCATATAATGCATTAAGCACTTGTTTATTCATACCTTAAGTGATTAAGTTGTAGAAATGAATATTTACAACTAAATACTTGTTTATTTGATAAGTTTATGTTTTAATGAGTTTATATTTTGTGATCATTAAAACATAGAGATATGAATAATGTTTTTAGGCATTATTTATGTCAACAATCTCCCCCTTTTTGATGATTACAAAACTTAAACTTATTAAATCCAAAAATTTATTTTTGGACAAGTATTTAGTGAGTTTACATTCACTTCTCCCCCTTTTTGTAGAATCAAAAAGGTTTTGCCGACAAGTTTTAGAAACTAAATTTGTCGGGACGAGAACTCCCCCTTGATGTTTACTCCCCCTCGTTCGAGGGCACCAAGGAGACGAGCTATGGAAATCTTGGCTGCAAAAACAAGTTAGGAGACACAAGATACATATATATATAGCAAAAATATTTAGAACAACCAACTAATACATTCAAGATGATCATATAAAATATGAATCATCACTACATTACATAAAATACTTGAAACATAATGATTACAACAAAACTAGAAATACTAATGGTCCTCATATTGCCAAAGAGAGCGATTGGACTTGCTTGCGACACAAAAGGGTGAGGGAGTTTATTTTGAGGCGGAAAGCATGTGGATAGGTTTTAGTTATGTGATGGTGAGGGAAATGGAGCGGATCCATTGAGGTTATATCGTTGCAGTGGAGGAATGGGATGAGGATGAGTGAGTAGATATTCGATCCAAGAAATATCTTCACTTAAGTGGAGGATTTGTTTTTGAAGGAAGATGCAACAAGGGAAATAGTGGGTGTGGTTTGCAACTTGATCCAAGTTAAGAGAGTGTGGTAGGCAATTTGAGTAAGGTGAGGATGGAGGTTGTCCCTTGTTGCGTTGTGTGAGGTGCATAGCAAGGAGATCATTAAGATCATGGATTTGGTTAATCTCTTCATGAAGCTTTTGCCTTTCATGAATGGGGATTTGGTTATTTTGTGGAAATGGATGGTATTGGGGTGAAAGGTTTGATGTTTGACCAAGGTGATGAGGGTTTTCAAGTATTCCATTGAAGTTGGTTTGAGGTTTAGGGGAGTAGTTTGGAATGAATGTGGATGTTTGGCCAAAATGGTAGGGTTTGTGAAATGGTTCAATGGAATGAGGTTGTGATCTTAGAGAGTAGTTGGGGATGAATGATGATGGAGGTGTTGGTTGTCTAGTTGTGATGGGCTTGTGGTGAGGGTTAGTTTTTCTTTTCCACCCGGGTTTTAAGGTCATCCTTGCTAGCTTAGAGGTTTTTGGTTTTGGGTTGATTGGAGAAGACATGATGGGATGATTGAATGTGGTGAGATATGGGGTTATTTATAGTGGAGAATTTGTGTTGTTTAGGAATGAATAGGCTTGTTGGGTGATTAGGACAAAATGTGTTTGTGAATTTGGGGAAGTATAGGATCAAATGGGCTAAAAAGCAGAAAAAGATTCTCTGAACCCGTCCAGCAGATGGCCGGTCCCCTTAATTATGGGCGGTCCCCTTAATAATTAAGGGGGCCGCCTTATGAATTAAGGGGGGCCGCCCATTTGGTACCTTTCTGGGTTCCAGAAATGGGTTTTTCTGCAGAAATAGGTGAGGATGGCAATGTTTTGAGCTTTTGGTTTTAGGCAAGTCCCACTCTTTGAGGCAATAGAGAAACATATTAAGCATGCATGGCATATAAGACAAATAAATAAGCAAGCAATAATTAATATCTAGCAATTAAGAGAATTAAGGAACCTAATCATCTAAGGCAAGGGTAATGAAGCAAAGGCACTAGAAACTAATGGGGAATAGGTGATGGAACAATTGTGAGGATGTGATTAATAAGCTTGTTCTAGTGTGTGCCTATATGCAACAAATGTGGAGATGTGATTGTTTCGACTCCTAAATGCAAAAATTTCCTAAGAAACAATCCAAGGTCTCCTTGATTTGATTTTGCTCAATATATGAATATCAAAGACGTATATATTAGATTATATACTTTGACAATTCATGTGAGATCTTTATGCATGAAAAAAAATGTTTTTAGCATTATTCAACAATGTAAGAAAAATAGTTTTCATGTGTTTTCCTAGATGTGAGAATGATTTGTAGAAAATAGATTGGGTTTTGTTTGTAAATATGTTTATGCAAAGAAATATCCCAATCTTTTATTTTGTGCAAAACAGATTCCTAGACTCAGACGGGAGGAAACAGAAAAAAAAATGTTACAGTCAAATGGCCGGTCCCCTTAATGACAAGCCGGTCCCCTTAATAATTAAGGGGACCGCCTTTATGACATTAAGGGGTCCGCCCATCTGGAAAAAAATTTTACTAAAAATGCAGAAAATTCAGTCAATTTGTTCCATCATTCCTAGGCCTAAACGTAAGTGGTTAAAGAGTTCACGCTTAAGGGGCTTAGTGAATATGTCTGCTAAGTTATCTTCCGATATAACCTTTTCTATAGATATGTTTACTTTTTGAACGTTATCGCGGAGGAAGTGGTGGCGTATTTCTATATGTTTAGTCCTAGAGTGTTGAACGGGATTCTTACTTAAATCTATAGCACCTTTATTATCACACATAATTGGGACGTCATCTAACCTAATGTCATAATCTACGAGAGCTTGTTTCATCCATAGTGCTTGTTGACATGCCTTTCCAGCGCTTACATATTCGGCTTCTGTGGTAGAAATAGCAAGAGTGGTTTGCTTCTTCAAGAACCAAGATGTTAGACAACATCCCATTAACGTGCAAATTCCGCTAGTGCTTTTTCTATCCACGTAGTCTCCCGCATGATCCGAATCCGCATAGACGATGGTTTCTATGCTCGATCCCTTAGGATACCATAATCCTAAGTGTATAGTGCCTTTAATGTATCGGAAGATACGCTTAACCGCTTCTAGGTGAGAGGTTTTGGGATCCTCTTGAAAGCGAGCACAAAGGCAGACACTAAACATGATATCCGGTCTACTTGCCGTTAAGTATAGTAAACTACCTATCATTCCTCTATACTTAGTGTTTTCTACGGACTCACCCTCTTCATCTCTTGTGAGTTTTACTTCCGTAGACATTGGTGTCTTCATGGGCTTAGCGTCTTCTAATCCAAATTTCTTAAGCATTTCCTTAATGTACTTAGATTGATTAAAAAATATTCCATCTTCTAATTGTTTTATTTGTAATCCTAGGAAGAAATTAAGTTCACCCATCATACTCATCTCAAACTCATCATGCATGATTTTGGCGAATTCATCACACATATCCTGACAAGTCGATCCGAATATAATGTCGTCGACATATATTTGGACAATGATGAGATTTGGGTTTTTCTTTTTCGTGAAAAGAGTGTTATCTACCATTCCCATGGAATAATCATGTTTAATAAGAAATGCCTTTAATCGATCATACCAAGCCTTGGGACATTGTTTGAGTCCATATAATGCTTTCCTGAGTTTATAAACATAATCAGGTTTTGCGAAGTCAATGAATCCTGGAGGTTGTGCCACGTATACCTCCTCATTGATAAAACCGTTAAGGAATGCACTTTTCACGTCCATTTGAAATAACTTAAAATCTAGGGCGCATGCATAGGCAAGTAGTATTCTTATAGATTCTAATCTAGCTACGGGGGCATAAGTTTCATCATAATCTATTCCTTCTTGTTGATTATATCCTTGGGCAACTAACCTAGCCTTGTTCCTAGTAACTATTCCATTTTCATCTAACTTATTTCTATAAACCCACTTAGTTCCTATGATGGTCATGTTCATGGGATTTGGGACTAGTTCCCAAACGTCATTAGTCTTAAATTGATTTAGTTCTTCTTGCATAGCCATAACCCAACTTTCATCTTTTAATGCCTCGTTTATATTTTTAGGTTCTATAGTTGATAGGAAACAAAAGAAATTATTTTTATCTTGAGCTTGTGATCTAAGGGTTCTTTGATTTAAGTTTCCTATTATATTATCTAATGGGTGTGATTTAGATTCCTTAACATTTACTATTTCGTTTTCACCTAATATTATATCTTCATTATCATCACCTAAGGGTTTAATTTTACTAACCTCAATAGCTTCTTCTTCAACTAGGTCATCATCTTCTAGGGGCAATGTCTTAGGTGGTGGTGGAGTTTCATCAAATGTTACATTTAAGGACTCTTCTACTTTCATAGTGTGTTTATTAAGTATTATGTATGCTTTACTATTTTGTGAATACCCTAGAAAGATTCCTTCGTACGACTTAGGATCAAACTTAGTAAGGTAATCTTTTGTATTAAGAACAAAACATTTGCTCCCGAATACCCTAAAGTAATTTAGATTAGGTTTTCTACCTCTTAATAACTCATATGGGGTTTTTCCTAATATTCTCCTAATTGAGACTCTATTTATTATATATGTTGATGTATCTACGGCATGGCACCAAAATTTTTGTGGGATAGATTGTTCATTTAGCATTGTTCTACTTATTTCTTGTAAGGTTCGATTCTTTCTTTCTACTACCCCATTTGATTGTGGAGTGCGAGGAGCGGAGAAATTGTGAGATATCCCATTTAAATCACAATATTTTCCGAATTGCACTTCGTTATCAAATTCCCGACCATGGTCCGT
Organism: Artemisia tridentata subsp. tridentata; assembly: GCA_021014915.2. NCBI lineage: Eukaryota > Viridiplantae > Streptophyta > Magnoliopsida > Asterales > Asteraceae > Artemisia > Artemisia tridentata. Next base: position 211,129,884 of record CP139503.1, read on the forward strand.
CCTAATTGATACTATAGAACATCCTAATTTATTTTGAATCATTTTACTAAATATTTCAAATTTATTAAAGGCTTCGGTTTTATCACTTAAAAAACTAGTCCACGTGTATCGTGAATAGTCATCTACAATTACTAAGGTATAACGATTACCTCCGTAACTCCGCACAGCGGTTGGACCAAAAAGGTCCATGTGTAATAATTCTAGGCATCTAGTAGTGGAGACTATATTCTTAGCTTTGTGACTAGCATGTGCTTGTTTTCCTATTTTACATGCATCGCAAAAGTGTTGGTTGCATATTTGCAAGTTTCTAACTAATTCTTTAGAGGCTAGGGATTGTATTTGTTGCATATTTGCGTGACCTAATCTTCTATGCCACAATGTAGAGTTTTCATCTAAGGTTGCTAGACATATTTTATCTTCCGGTTTATTTCCTAGTTTCATAACATATACGCCACCTTTCCTAACTCCTCTACCTATGACCTTTCCGTCCTTAACTATTTCGCTATCTTTACTTGTAAAAGTAACCCTACACTTATTATCGCATATTTGTCCTATACTAAGCAAGTTATATGTTAAGTTATCTACATGCTCAACATTTTCAATAGTTAGGGAGTCTTGAGAGATCGTACCTTTGCCAATGATTTTTCCACGAAAATCACTACCGAAAATAACGTTACCTCCGTTGTATGCCTTGTAGGAGGAGAATAGCTTCCGGTTTCCCGTCATGTGCTTCGAGCATCCGCTATCCTTAATCCATTCGTCGGGCTCCAAATTTATTCCAAGACATATTTCATCGGTGGCTTGAGCTACAAGGCACTTTTCGTCTTTTGCTTTGTCCGCTTCATCTTTGTCGCTATCGCTCCATGTTCCACTAACAAATGCGCTTTCGTAATCATAACCCGGTGGCTTTGGACATTCGCCAATGAGATGGTTTTGACTTCCACATCTAAAGCACTTTCTTTTCCCGTAGTTATCATTTCTATTTCTTTGTAGCGATCTTCTTTCATCTCGCGGTTGTCTCGTGAATCTTCCTCGTCTCTTGAAGAATTTCTTGAATTCTCTAACGGCCATTGCATATTCTTCGTCTTCACTATCGTCACTTGAATCATCGTCATCACTAAGTTCCTTTTTGGCTTTTAGCGCGAGAGACTTGATTTGATCTTTCTTGCTCTTGACCGTTTCCGAGTCCCTTTTTATAATTTCTTCATGAACTTTTAAGTTGCCAATAAGCTCATCAAGTGATAACGTCATCAAGTTCTTTGATTCTTCAATCGCCGTGACCTTCGCGCGCCATTTTGGATGTAATGCCCTAAGAAATTTCCTTACACAATTTTTGCTAGAAAAAGTCTCATCAAGTGCTTTTAAACTTGTGATGATTGTGTTAAATTTAGCAAATGCATTATCAATAGATTCCTCTTCAGGAATTGTAAATTGTTCATATTGTTGCACAAGAAGATCTATTTTATTATCTTTGACTTGACTATTACCTTGGTGAGTGATTAGTAAAGAATCCCAAATCTCTTTTGCGGTTTGACACATAAAAATTCTTTCATATTCTTTGCGTGGTAACGCATTATAAATAACAATTTTAGCTTCATTATTTTTTGCTAGTTTCTTTTTTAAATCATCATTTTGTTTTTCAAAAGGTACAATTTCATCTATTTTAGTTAGGATATTATATTGAATAGGGGAAAAAATCACCATAGGTAATAACATGCCAAAGATCAAGATCCTTTGATTTCACATAAGTTTCGAATCTATTTTTCCAATAAAGAAAACCATCACTTTCAAATAGTGGTGGTCTTTGCATAGATTGCCCTTCTAAATATTTTAAAGATTCCATAGATCGTTTCAAGTTTTAAAATACAGTTAATTTTAAAAATCTTGTTTGACCTGGCTCTTGATACCAATTGTGGAAAACTAGAAGGGGGGGGGGGGTTGAATAGTTTTATGTCCTTTTAGAATTTATTGTGAAAACTTTATTTACTTTTTAAAACTTAGATTCGAATTTATGTGATCTCAACTCCTTGAACAATATGAACAATATGTATATAAGTAAATATAAATAAGTAATGCAAGTAAGGTAATAAAATGAAATAAAAGCTAGAGATGGAAAGATCTAACCGAGAGACAAGAGATTTATAGTGGTTCGGATACAAGGACACCTTCCTTGCCCTACTCCACTCCCCGAGCACCTAACTCGAGAGTTTTCTTCACTATGTCAACAAGCTCCCTTATGGCGGAGAAAACCTTTACACAACTTTGGCTTACACCGGCTTAACGACACAAAGCTAAATGTCGAGTTCTAATCATAGCTAGAACCAATCTCACAACTTCACAACACAACTTCTTCACGACTTATTCACGACTACTTCACAACGGCTTCACGACTGCTTCACGACTTCAACACGACCGCTACACAACCTCTATGCTACGGCTTCACGACTTCAACACTATGTCTTCACGACTAAGACTTCACGACTTCTTCACGACTTCTTCACAACTTCTTCACGACTTCTTTACTACTTCTTCACTACTTCTTCACGACACTTCACAACTAAGCACAACTTATGTACACTTCTACTTCTTCACACCTTCACTACTTACACACCTTAACAACACAACTTCACTACTTACACACTAACCTATCCCAAACAATTATACACACAACTATCTAACAACAATACACAACTTATAAACAAATGTATGATGACACAAACAACTTTGGTATCTAAGTTGCAATACTTCTTCTCTAGTTGTTGAAGGAGTATTATTCTTTTGCACTTGAATGGAGGAAGCTTGGATCACTTAGAAATCAAAGCTTAAGATTATATGATCAAAGGGTTTTTGAAGATATGAAATGTGATTTAAAACAAAAAGTTTCAGTGTGCAAAAGGTGAGTAAAAATCCAGGAGAAGGCTGGTATTTATAGGAGAAAAACAGGACAGCTGGAGGCCTACTGGAGCGGGGGCGTTCCCCTTAAATAGGGGGCGGTCCCCTTAATTATTAAGGGGGCCGCCTAGCAAAATTAAGGGGGCCGCCCCTACTGAACGTTGGGCAATTTTGTCCTTTTGTGAGGAAGGTTTTTCTGGAACATTTTAACTGATTTTGGTTAAAAATTTGAATTCATATTTTTATAAGAGATTAAACATTTTTATTTAATACCAAAAATGTTTTTCAAAAATATATAAAATGTTTTTGATGTTTTATAAAAAAATCTAGTTATTAAGAAAACGTTCCTTTGATCATATAATGCATTAAGCACTTGTTTATTCATACCTTAAGTGATTAAGTTGTAGAAATGAATATTTACAACTAAATACTTGTTTATTTGATAAGTTTATGTTTTAATGAGTTTATATTTTGTGATCATTAAAACATAGAGATATGAATAATGTTTTTAGGCATTATTTATGTCAACAATTAGAGTATTGTCTTGACCGCTTAAGGAATGACACTGAAAAGTTAAAAGAATTTGTGGCACAGGTTAACCAGTTGAAAATTAAATTAGATGCTGAGCTTCCTAAAGAAAACAACAAGCCCAACAACGAAGAAATATATCAGAATCTATTAGGGGTTACTACCCCTTCGAAAATTTATATCAAAGCTCCTCAAGGCATAAGGAATAAGGGTTGTGGAACTGGAGGATCTAGGTTTATTGGGCCAGGTGAAAAAGCAAAGACTAAGGCTAAAACAAAGAAAAAAGGACGTACATGCAGCATATGTGATGAGGTTGGTCACAACATGCGCACATGCAAAAAGAATAAATCAAAGGGCAAAGCATTAGAAGATGAAGATTCTGGATATGAGGATGAAGAGTATGATATCGAGGCATCTGATAATGCCACTTCAGGCAATTAGTAGATACATTTTCAATAACTTTGCAATTTTACTTGGTTTTTTTTAGGTTTTTTAATCGCAACTATGGATATTTGTTTATTCTTATGTTTCTTATTTTTTTTTGTCAGTTCTACGACATTCAGACTTTACTGAAATATTTACAACTTCAGTTTTTTTTTATTTACATGTTGTCGCTTATTATAAATACATGTGTTATGATTCTGTTTATTATCTTACATGTATTTTCGGAGACTAAAAGTGTAACTATAAGTTTTTCATTTGATTATCAGGTCGCTACACATAACTTTTCTCTTATGTGCACACATGCATTTACGTTTACATGTCCATTTACATTGCAGCTATACAGTACAATACATGTGTTTTCTCTAGTCTTTGTATTTGTAATCCAACCTTTTCTATTTAGGATAAATTTGTAGAAGAAATATAAATCCTTTTTTCAGCTTCGAGTAGTGGATTTTAAGTAATACATGTGTTTCGATATGTCTTGGTGTTCCTAATCCAAATTTATACAACTAAATTCGTTTTTTTTCCTTTCATCAACTTATTATAACCAATACTTGTGTTATTTGTTATCCAACCCTTTATATTTAGTATACCTAAATAGAACAAATATACCTTTTTTTTTTTTCCTTTTTTTAATTATTGGATTATAACTTATACATGTGTTTCCGTCTATTTATTTTTTAACCACATTGTGTTACTTCGTTTGATAGTTAAGATTTGTACTAGTACTACTAATACAAATCTCTTAGTCTGTTTGTTAGTAATTCCGTGTACATTTGTTTTGCTAATTTGTTTAAAAGGAATACATATATGTTTTCATTTATTCTAGTTTAAACAATCCAACCCTTTGTATTTAGGATACCTAAATAAAAAAAATACACCTTTAAATTTTTGTTTTTACTTACTTATGTATAAGTTATACATGTGTTTTACATGTGTGTACATGTGTTTTGATAAATTGTTTACAAGGAATACATGTGTTATTATTTGTTCTAGCTTTTAACTAAGTTTAACCATTACCACAACTAACCGAATTTTACATAATACAAGTTCATCAAAAAATTTTGTTACATGAATTTTATATTATACATGTGCACACCCATTTATTATTTCGCAAACACATTCATTATACTGTTGTTTACCAACAAATGATAGTTTAAGTAAAACAATACTAACAAATATGCAACCATCTGAATTTTTTTTATAAACCATCATTACTAAAATACGTATAATTAAACATAATGTTCAACAACCCATCAAATATAATCCTAAGAAATTTAAAACATCAACTTCAAAATACCAAATCAGATGCAACCATCATAATATTCTAACCTTAACCAACAAAAATATATGACATAAACCAAAACAATTGTTTTCATACTGTTTGCTTGTTAATTACCAGACATCATACCATGTATCTTCCCTGTCATCAAATTGCAACCAGAAAGCAGAATCTTCGCTGCATACTTCACTCTTAACTTGTTCAACTGTGCTATCTGCTTGCGCGCATCATACATCAGTCCACATTCATACTTCTCAATTGGTTCTCCCATATAGGTTTCCATATGGCGCATAACAACAATTCCAGAATTTGGCACCATTGATTCTGTTTGCCATTTCAGAGTTGGACGATGTAGCTTACCAGTAAATATCTCCACTGCTTTGGTATGCCCAACGTTTGTCAAATATCTCCCGAAGTCCGCATGCTTTGTTCAGAAAAAAATACAGTACATATTACTTACTTGCCGCAATACTATAAATAATAATACACAATAAAAGTTGTATAAATTATATTTTCTTAACATACCACAACTATAGCCACGCTATCATCCGCAACTGTTTCTTCTCCATCAACAATTTTCTTAGCCGTTGTTAGTTGTGGCCCAGTTATCTTACCCTTCTTTCTAGCAGGTTTTTTAACAACTTTGCTATCCAACATCCAGATAGCACATTTCTTTAAATTGAAGACTACCAAAAAATAGTGTTCACCATTACTAACGGGAATAAACACCTGCATTAACATCCAGGCACAAATGCACATACGTAAATTTCACATTATAGAAACTATCTACTACAAAAAATGCACATATGTTATTGCCATGTAATTAAATGCATTAACTAATAATCATACAGCAGTACTTACCAGATCCACTCCTTTCAAATCTTTTGTCTTACTGTCCTTTCTTAATGCCAGCTTAACGTACTCAGTGAAGATCTCCATCCTCAGATTAGCAACATAAAGTGCATTACGGAATCTATCATTCTATATAAAAACATTATATGAATAATTTAATAAAAGTATCATAAACTATATTGATTCACATTAATTACAATGCTTTATATTTTAGACCAGAATACGTACCACAAAAAAAGTTGGCATAAAATATCTCATAGGTGAATTTGGGCTTCGTGTACGTTCATTGTGATTAAATACTTCTCCCTAGGCATTTAAAACATTAGGCACAACATGCTGTAATTGACCCAAACTTTCCAACATGAGTCTGCTCGAGCTTTGTCCGGCTTTTGTCTTGAATAATATTTCACTAACAAGTAAAAAATGAAATTTATAAACACACATGCATAAATATATTAAACAACTTTACGAATTTTACTTACTCAGGATCTCCAAAGTTGCCGAACAAAATTTTGTTAACTTTTTTCTCCTCAGCATTATAAGGATTAAAATCAACAGCCCTTACGACAAATGGTGATCTCATTTGTGCAGTTGCTTGACTTTCTCTTTTTCCATGTTTATTATCTTGTCCAGCTTCTGAAAAAGATGGTGGACAAAATCTAACAGGAACGGCTGCAACTACATTTGTTTTATTCCCTGATCCCAGCGCCTTAGATGCACTTTTCATCTCCTCAAAATCTTGCGTCAAATTCCCCAAGCTAAAAGATGGCAAATCAGCTGTTGCCATTGCCTTACCTTTATTAGCTGCACATGTAGCATTATCAACGGTTGCTATAACTATAGCTTGTGTCTCTGGTCCTAACGTATATTCAGGCGTGTCGAATCCCCCACCACTCGTAAAGCTTCCACTTGATCTTCCAATTGATCTTCCAATCACCTTTTCTATATGAGGCGTTCTAACATCCGCAGATGTATTCCACCTGTTCAAACCATTTCCATCATTTCCATCATCAATCACCCTCAAACCTTCTAAATATTTCTTATCCAAATCTTTCAGCTCCTCATTTTCAGGAAACATCCCCATTCCTAAACACATTGTTTTATCAAAACATGACCTTTACTTTTTTATTGTTTCAATATACTTTCCCAGCTTCCATATAAACCCCTGCATATACATGTTCATATACACATATGAGTTGAAAAACAGATACATGTTCATATACCAATACATGTGTAATTTGTTCTATATTACCTCTATGTCTTCTGGGAAACCATAATCCTCTTCTTCCTCATACGGAGGTTCCTTTTCGCCTAGACCACAACCACCTGTATCTAGTTCTGCAGCCTCCCTTTCTCTTAATAAATCCATTGACCATTTTGATGTTGGTGGTCGGTGTCGCACAATAGGTAGAGATTCACACTTTGTACCATCAACATATATCATCTGTATGTTCAATAAGTAGTATTAATTTTCAACAGTATACATGTGCACAGATATAACAACCAAAGTTTATTGAGTTAGATTACCGTCAGAATTGTAACTGGTCCGCAAAAGTAATTGTTCTTAAGTTTCGGCTTCCACCCATTCTTACATTTCGGAAGACTATCCAGCACAAACTGACACCAATTTATATTATCAAATTTAGTGTTGGGACTAATATGATTTAGAATTTCCAAGTCACAGGACCTATTCTTTTTGCAACAACCCATTATATTTGCAAACAAGACTATGAAATTTAACTTGAAATTCATATCAGCAGCCTTAGACCTACGTATCATCCCCTTAACAACATTTGGTGTTATCTTTTCTTCATCATTAGGATACTGGTTCTTCCATTCCGTTATCATATCTTCATTACCTGTCACTTCAGCAACCATAATACTTTCTCCTTCATTCTTTAAACCTATCATTTCATTTATTGTTTCAGCATTCACAACAAGTGAACCTTTTTCCAACTTTATCTCCATTTTTTCACCATCAAAGTTGTTAATCACATAAAAACCCAGCCTGGAAGGTATTCCATCTACCTTAAACTCAAGCAAGTTACCAAATCCTAACGAAGCAACACACGCTTGTTGGTTAGCCTTCAATGTTGCTATAGCTAGATACAATGGGTGTGGGCTTGACCTTGTTCTCAATGTAGTAGAGATATCTTTGGGCTTTTTCGATGATTTACTTGCCTTAGCCCCTTCATTGCTCTCTGTACTTATGCTTGATGGACCCGCCAAATCTGCTTTATTAGTTTTTTCCCCTGCAACAAGTTATAATTAAATATAAAGAATTAATACTTTTTTTTTCATTGTTTTTGTAAAAGAAAATATATTTGAACAATCACAAATGTATACCTTTAAGTTTCTTGTTATTTTTCATTACAACACTAACCGCAGCTCGCTTCTTTCCTTTGGTACGAGGAGACACTGCATTCGTTTATTTATTTTTAAAATATTTTGCTACAAACAAGCGTGTGCCAATGCATAATCAGAAACTATATACAACTAACCTCTCTTTTCTGGTGATATTTCAACATTCCTGCTAACAGCAATCTTGGTTTTAGTCCAACGCAACGGTGTTCCTATGAAATTAAACAAAACTTATCAATATACTGTTGACACAACAATTTAAAACATATGTTTGAGTCCTTAATTATCAATATACTGTTGACACAACAATTTAACACATATGTTTTGAATATGCTTACCACTGCTTGCAGGTGTTACTTTGTTAATATTACTTTTTGGTTGAAAGTCATCATCGAAGTACTCCATGTCCGCATCAATCGGATCATCGATTGTATTTTCTTCCACAGCAGGTTGCTTCCCTCTCACTCTGCCGCTTCTCCTCAAATCTGAAAAACATATATGACTTGCCTTATACACTAACGCACTTTCATATAACTATCAAAATCTATCAAAAACAAAGGCATTTTCACTTTTTACTTATCTTCTCGAATATATAGATACTAACAGACATAGTATAACAAACACATGTTACACATATATAGATACTAACAGACATAGTATAACAAACACTATTATTAATTCAAAAGACATTCTACACTTTTAGCAATCAGTTTCAAATTTTCTCTCAGAACACATGTATACATCAAAGCACAACACATGTATTTCATAAAATAAATACCCTTATTCTATCTTATACCAAACCACCTCTGCTATAATCCATTCATCATAAAGAACACTATGTTTTGACCTTAATCACCTTATAATCCATTCATCATACACAAATGCAATCTATTATACCAAATACATACCTTTTGATTATAATTTTCCTTCCAAATAAAAACTCATATTATTATTTGATAACCATCAGTATTTTTCAAAGCAAAACACATGTATTCTAATACTAAATATCATAATCCTGCCTCTGAACAAC